>JANJXV010000790.1:0-362769 GCA_024803745.1 Megascapheus bottae | reverse complement strand
AGAATGGAGGTGTGTGAAGTGATAGAATGGATGTGTGTTAAGTCATAATGAAGGTGTGTGAAGTCACAGAATTGAGGTGTGTGAAGTCACAGAATGGAGGTGTGTGAAGTCATAGAATGGAGGTGTGTGAAGTCATAGAATGGAGGTGTTGTGTGAAATCATAGAATGGATGTTTGTTAAGTAAGAATGAAGGTGTGTTAAGTCATACAATGGAGGTCTGTGAAGGCACAGAATGGAGGTGTGTGAAGTCATAGAATGGAGCTGTGTGAAGTCAGAATGGAGGTGTGTGAAGTCACAGAATGGAGGTGTGCGAACTCAGAATGGAGGTGTGTGAAGTCACAGAATGGAGGTGTGTGAAGTCATAGAATGGAGGTGTGTGAAATCATAGAATGGAGGTGTGGGAAGTCAGAGAATGGAGCTGTGTGAAGTCAGAATGGAGGTATGTGAAGTCTCAGAATGGAGGTGTGAGAACTCAGATTGAAGGTGTGTGAAGTCACAGAATCTAGGTGTGTGAAGTAATAGAATGGAGGTGTGTGAAGTCATAGAATGGAGGTGTGTGAAGTCAGAATGGAGTTGTGTGAAGTCATAGAATGGAGGTGTGTGAACTCATAGAATGGAGGTGCATGAAGACAAAGAATGGAGGTGTGTGAATTTATCGAATGGAGGTGTGTGAAATCATGGAATGGAGGTGTGTGAAGTCAGATGGAGTTGTGTGAAGTCATATAATGGAGCGTGGGAAGTCAGAATGGAGGTGTGTGAAGTCATAGAATGGAGGTGTGTGAAGTCACAATGCAGCTGTGCGAAGTCATAGAATGGATGTGTGTGAGGTCATAGAATGCAGGTGTGTGAAGTCACAGAATGGAGGTGTGTGAAGTCATAGAATGGAGGTGTGTGAAGTCACAGAATGGAGGTGTGTGAAGTCATAGAATGGAGGTTTGTGAAGTCATAGATTTTAGGTGTGTGAAGTCATAGAATGGAGGTGTGTGAAGTCACAGAATGGAGGTGTGTGAAATCACAAAATGGAGGTGTGTGAACTCAGAATGGAGGTGTGTGCAGTCACAGAATGGAGGTGTGTGAAGTCATAGAATGGAGGTGTGTGAAGTCACACAATGGGGGTGTGTGAAGTCATAGAATGGAGGTGTGTGAAGTCATAGAATGGAGGTGTGTGAAGTCACAGAATGGAGGTGCTTTACGTCAGAGAATGGAGGTGTGTGAAATCAGAATGGAGGTGAGTGAAGTCAGAATAGATGTGTGCGAAGTCATAGAATGGAGCTGTGTGAAGTCAGAATGGAGCTGTGTGAAGTCATAGAATGGAGGTGAGTGAAGTCAGAATGGCGGTTTGTGAACTCATAGAATGATGGTGTGTGAAGTCACAATGGAGGTGTGTGAAGTCATAGAATGGAGGTTTTTGAAGTCACAGAATGGAAGTGTGTGAAGTCATAAAATGGAGGTGTGTGAAGTCAGATTGGAGGTGTGTGAAGTCATAGAATGTAGGTGTGTCAACTCAGAAAGGAGGTGTGTGAAGTCATAGAATGGAGGTGTGTGAAGTCATAGAATGGAGGTTTGTGAAATCATAGAATGGAGTTGTGTGAAGTCACAGAATTCAGGTGTGTCAACTCAGAAAGGAGGTGTGTGAAGTCATAGAATGGAGGTGTGTGAAGTCATAGAATGAAGGTGTGTGAAGTCACAGAATGGAGGTGTGTGAAGTCACAGAATGGAGCTGTGTGAAGTCAGATTGGAGGTGTGTGAAGTCACAGAATGGAGGTGTGTGAACTCACAATGGAGGTGTGTGAAGTCACAGAATGGAGGTGTGTGAACTCACAATGGAGGTGTGTGAAGTCACAGAATGGAGGGTGTGTGAAGTGATAGAATGGATGTGTGTTAAGTCATAATGAAGGTGTGTGAAGTCACAGAATTGAGGTGTGTGAAGTCACAGAATGGAGGTGTGTGAAGTCATATAATGGAGGTGTGTGAAGTCATAGAATGGAGGTGTGTGAAATCATAGAATGGATGTTTGTTAAGTAAGAATGAAGGTGTGTTAAGTCATACAATGGAGGTGTGTGAAGGCACAGAATGGAGGTGTGTGAAGTCATAGAATGGAGCTGTGTGAAGTCAGAATGGAGGTGTGTGAAGTCACAGAATGGAGGTGTGCGAACTCAGAATGGAGGTGTGTGAAGTCACAGAATGGAGGGTGTGTGAAGTCATAGAATGGAGGTGTGTGAAATCATAGAATGGAGGTGTGGGAAGTCAGAGAATGGAGCTGTGTGAAGTCAGAATGGAGGTATGTGAAGTCTCAGAATGGAGGTGTGAGAACTCAGATTGAAGGTGTGTGAAGTCACAGAATCTAGGTGTGTGAAGTAATAGAATGGAGGTGTGTGAAGTCATAGAATGGAGGTGTGTGAAGTCAGAATGGAGTTGTGTGAAGTCATAGAATGGAGGTGTGTGAACTCATAGAATGGAGGTGCATGAAGACAAAGAATGGAGGTGTGTGAATTTATCGAATGGAGGTGTGTGAAATCATGGAATGGAGGTGTGTGAAGTCAGAAGGAGTTGTGTGAAGTCATAGAATGGAGCGTGGGAAGTCAGAATGGAGGTGTGTGAAGTCATAGAATGGAGGTGTGTGAAGTCACAATGCAGCTGTGCGAAGTCATAGAATGGATGTGTGTGAGGTCATAGAATGCAGGTGTGTGAAGTCACAGAATGGAGGTGTGTGAAGTCATAGAATGGAGGTGTGTGAAGTCACAGAATGGAGGTGTGTGAAGTCATAGAATGGAGGTTTGTGAAGTCATAGATTTTAGGTGTGTGAAGTCATAGAATGGAGGTGTGTGAAGTCACAGAATGGAGGTGTGTGAAATCACAAAATGGAGGTGTGTGAACTCAGAATGGAGGTGTGTGCAGTCACAGAATGGAGGTGTGTGAAGTCATAGAATGGAGGTGTGTGAAGTCACACAATGGGGGTGTGTGAAGTCATAGAATGGAGGTGTGTGAAGTCATAGAATGGAGGTGTGTGAAGTCATAGAATGGAGGTGTGTGAAGTCACAGAATGGAGGTGGTTTACGTCAGAGAATGGAGGTGTGTGAAATCAGAATGGAGGTGAGTGAAGTCAGAATAGATGTGTGCGAAGTCATAGAATGGAGCTGTGTGAAGTCAGAATGGAGCTGTGTGAAGTCATAGAATGGAGGTGAGTGAAGTCAGAATGGCGGTTTGTGAACTCATAGAATGGTGGTGTGTGAAGTCACAATGGAGGTTTGTGAAGTCATAGAATGGAGGTTTTTGAAGTCACAGAATGGAAGTGTGTGAAGTCATAAACTGGAGGTGTGTGAAGTCAGATTGGAGGTGTGTGAAGTCATAGAATGGAGGTGTGTCAACTCAGAAAGGAGGTGTGTGAAGTCATAGAATGGAGGTGTGTTAAGTCATAGAATGGAGGTGTGTGAAATCATAGAATGGAGTTGTGTGAAGTCAGGGAATTGAGGTGTGTCAACTCAGAAAGGAGGTGTGTGAAGTCATAGAATGGAGGTGTGTGAAGTCATAGAGTGGAGGTGTGTGAAGTCACAGAATGGAGGTGTGTGAAGTCATAGAATGGAGCTGTGTGAAGTCAGATTGGAGGTGTGTGAAGTCACAGAATGGAGGTGTGTGAACTCACAATGGAGGTGTGTGAAGTCACAGAATGGAGGTGTGTGAAGTGATAGAATGGAGGTGTGTGAAGTCATAGAATGGATGTGTGTGAAGTCATAATGGAGGTGTGTGAAGTCACAGAATTGAGGTGTGTGAAGTCACAGAATGGAGGTATGTGAAGTCATAGAAAGGAGGTGTGTGAAGTCATAGAATGGAGGTGTGTGAAATCATAGAATGGATGTTTGTTAAGTAAGGATGAAGGTGTGTTAAGCAATACAATGGAGGTGTGTGAAGGCACAGAATGGAGGTGTGTGAAGTCATAAAATGGAGCTGTGTGAAGTCAGAATGGAGGTGTGTGAAGTCACAGAATGGAGGTGTGCGAACTCAGAATGGAGGTGTGTGAAGTCACAGAATGGAGGTGTGTGAAGTCATAGAATGGAGGTGTGTGAAATCATAGAATGGAGGTGTGGGAAGTCAGAGAATGGAGCTGTGTGAAGTCAGAATGGAGGTGTGCGAAGTCACAGAATGGAGGTGGGTGAAGTCATTTTATGGAGCTGTGTGAAGTCAGAATGGAGGTGTGTGAAGTCACAGAATGGAGGTGTGAGAACTCAGAGTGAAGGTGTGTGAAGTCACAGAATCTAGGTGTGTGAAGTCATAGAATGGAGGTGTGTGAAGTCATAGAATGGAGGTGTGTGAAGTCATAATAGAGGCGTGTGAAGTCAGAGAATTCAGGTGTGTGAAGTCACAGAATGGAGGTGTGTGAAGTCATAGAATGGAGGTGTGTGAAGTCAGAACGGAGGTGTGTGAACTCAGATTGGAGATGTGGGAAGTCACAATGCAGGTGTGTGAAGTTATAGAATGGAGGTGTGTGAAGTCACAGAATGGAGGTGTTTGACGTCAGAGAATGGAGGTGTGTGAAATCAGAATGGAGGTGAGTGAAGTCAGAATAGATGTGTGCGAAGTCATAGAATGGAGCTGTGTGAAGTCAGAATGGAGCTGTGTGAAGTCATAGAATGGAGCTGTGTGAAGTGAGATGGAGTTGTGTGAAGTCATATAATGGAGTGTGTGAAGTCAGAATGGAGGTGTGTGAAGTCATAGAATGGAGGTGTGTTAAGTCACAATGCAGCTGTGCGAAGTCATAGAATGGATGTGTGTGAGGTCATAGAATGCAGGTGTGTGAAGTCACAGAATGGAGGTGTGTGAAGTCATAGAATGGAGGTGTGTGAAGTCACAGAATGGAGGTGTGTGAAGTCATAGAATGCAGGTTTGTGAAGTCATAGATTTTAGGTGTGTGAAGTCATAGAATGGAGGTGTGTGAAGTCACAGAATGGAGGTGTGTGAAATCACAAAATGGAGGTGTGTGAACTCAGAATGGAGGTGTGTGAAGTCACAGAATGGAGGTGTGTGAAGTCATAGAATGGAGGTGTGTGAAGTCACACAATGGGGGTGTGTGAAGTCATAGAATGGAGGTGTGTGAAGTCATAGAATGGAGGTGTCTGAAGTCACAGAATGGAGGTGTTTGACGTCAGAGAATGGAGGTGTGTGAAATCAGAATGGAGGTGAGTGAAGTCAGAATAGATGTGTGCGAAGTCATAGAATGGAGCTGTGTGAAGTCAGAATGGACCTGTGTGAAGTCATAGAATGGAGGTGAGTGAAGTCAGAATGGCGGTGTGTGAACTCATAGAATGATGGTGTGTGAAGTCACAATGGAGGTGTGTGAAGTCATAGAATGGAGGTTTTTGAAGTCACAGAATGGAACTGTGTGAAGTCATAAAATGGAGGTGTGTGAAGTCAGATTGGAGGTGTGTGAAGTCATAGAATGGAGGTGTGTCAACTCAGAAAGGAGGTGTGTGAAGTCATAGAATGGAGGTGTGTGAAGTCATAGAATGGAGGAGGTGTGTGAAATCACAGAATGGAGTTGTGTGAAGTCACAGAATTGAGGTGTGTGAAGTCAGAATGGAGGTGTGTGAAGTCACAATGTAGGTGTGTGAAGTCACAGAATGGAGGTGTGTGAAGTCATAGAATGGAGGTGTGTGAAGTCACAGAATGCAGGTGTGTGAAGTCATATAATGGAGGTGTGTGAAGTCACAGAATGGAGGTGTGTGAAGTCAGAATGGAGTTGTGTGAAGTCATAGAATGGAGGTGTGTTAAGTCACAATGGAGGTGTGTGAAGTCATAGAATGGAGGTGTGTGAAGTCACAGAATGGAGGTGTGTGAAGTCATAGAATGGAGCTGTGTGAAGTCAGATTGGAGGTGTGTGAAGTCACAGAATGGAGGTGTGTGAACTCACAATGGAGGTGTGTGAAGTCACAGAATGGAGGTGTGTGAAGTGATAGAATGGAGGTGTGTGAAGTCATAGAATGGATGTGTGTGAAGTCATAATGGAGGTGTGTGAAGTCACAGAATTGAGGTGTGTGAAGTCACAGAATGGAGGTGTGTGAAGTCATAGAATGGAGGTGTGTGAAGTCACAGAATGGAGGTGTGTGAAGTCATATAATGGAGCGTGTGAAGTCAGAATGGAGGTGTGTGAAGTCATAGAAGGGAGGTGTGTGAAGTCACAGAATGGAGGTGTGTGAAGTCATAGAATGGAGGTTTGTGAAGTCATAGATTTTAGGTGTGTGAAGTCATAGAATGGAGGTTTGTGAAGTCATAGATTTTAGGTGTGTGAAGTCATAGAATGGAGGTGTGTGAAGTCACAGAATGGAGGTGTGTGAAATCACAAAATGGAGGTGTGTGAACTCAGAATGGAGGTGTGTGAAGTCACAGAATGGCGGTGTGTGAAGTCATAGAATGGAGGTGTGTGAAGTCACACAATGGGGGTGTGTGAAGTCATAGAATGGAGGTGTGTGAAGTCATAGAATGGAGGTGTCTGAAGTCACAGAATGGAGGTGTTTGACGTCAGAGAATGGAGGTGTGTGAAATCAGAATGGAGGTGAGTGAAGTCAGAATAGATGTGTGCGAAGTCATAGAATGGAGCTGTATGACGTCAGAATGGAGCTGTGTGAAGTCATAGAATTTAGGTGAGTGAAGTCAGAATGGCGGTGTGTGAACTCATAGACTGATGGTGTGTGAAGTCACAATGGAGGTGTGTGAAGTCATAGAATGGAGGTTTTTGAAGTCACACAATGGAAGTGTGTGAAGTCATAAAATGGAGGTGTGTGAAGTCAGATTGGAGGTGTGTGAAGTCATAGAATGGAGGTGTGTCAAGTCAGAAAGGAGGTGTGTGAAGTCATAGAATGGAGGTGTGTGAAGTCATAGAATGGAGGTTTGTGAAATCATAGAATGGAGTTGTGTGAAGTCACAGAATTGAGGTGTGTCAACTCATAAAGGAGGTGTGTGAAGTCATAGAATGGAGGTGTGTGAAGTCATAGAATGAAGGTGTGTGAAGTCACAGAATGGACGTGTGTGAAGTCACAGAATGGAGCTGTGTGAAGTCAGATTGGAGGTGTGTGAAGTCACAGAATGGAGGTGTGTGAACTCACAATGGAGGTGTGTGAAGTCACAGAATGGAGGTGTGTGAACTCACAATGGAGGTGTGTGAAGTCACAGAATGGAGGTGTGTGAAGTGATAGAATGGATGTGTGTTAAGTCATAATGAAGGTGTGTGAAGTCACAGAATTGAGGTGTGTGAAGTCACAGAATGGAGGTGTGTGAAGTCATATAATGGAGGTGTGTGAAGTCATAGAATGGAGGTGTGTGAAATCATAGAATGGATGTTTGTTAAGTAAGAATGAAGGTGTGTTAAGTCATACAATGGAGGTGTGTGAAGGCACAGAATGGAGGTGTGTGAAGTCATAGAATGGAGCTGTGTGAAGTCAGAATGGAGGTGTGTGAAGTCACAGAATGGAGGTGTGCGAACTCAGAATGGAGGTGTGTGAAGTCACAGAATGGAGGTGTGTGAAGTCATAGAATGGAGGTGTGTGAAATCATAGAATGGAGGTGTGGGAAGTCAGAGAATGGAGCTGTGTGAAGTCAGAATGGAGGTATGTGAAGTCTCAGAATGGAGGTGTGAGAACTCAGATTGAAGGTGTGTGAAGTCACAGAATCTAGGTGTGTGAAGTAATAGAATGGAGGTGTGTGAAGTCATAGAATGGAGGTGTGTGAAGTCAGAATGGAGTTGTGTGAAGTCATAGAATGGAGGTGTGTGAACTCATAGAATGGAGGTGCATGAAGACAAAGAATGGAGGTGTGTGAATTTATCGAATGGAGGTGTGTGAAATCATGGAATGGAGGTGTGTGAAGTCAGAAGGAGTTGTGTGAAGTCATAGAATGGAGCGTGGGAAGTCAGAATGGAGGTGTGTGAAGTCATAGAATGGAGGTGTGTGAAGTCACAATGCAGCTGTGCGAAGTCATAGAATGGATGTGTGTGAGGTCATAGAATGCAGGTGTGTGAAGTCACAGAATGGAGGTGTGTGAAGTCATAGAATGGAGGTGTGTGAAGTCACAGAATGGAGGTGTGTGAAGTCATAGAATGGAGGTTTGTGAAGTCATAGATTTTAGGTGTGTGAAGTCATAGAATGGAGGTGTGTGAAGTCACAGAATGGAGGTGTGTGAAATCACAAAATGGAGGTGTGTGAACTCAGAATGGAGGTGTGTGCAGTCACAGAATGGAGGTGTGTGAAGTCATAGAATGGAGGTGTGTGAAGTCACACAATGGGGGTGTGTGAAGTCATAGAATGGAGGTGTGTGAAGTCATAGAATGGAGGTGTGTGAAGTCACAGAATGGAGGTGTTTGACGTCAGAGAATGGAGGTGTGTGAAATCAGAATGGAGGTGAGTGAAGTCAGAATAGATGTGTGCGAAGTCATAGAATGGAGCTGTGTGAAGTCAGAATGGAGCTGTGTGAAGTCATAGAATGGAGGTGAGTGAAGTCAGAATGGCGGTTTGTGAACTCATAGAATGATGGTGTGTGAAGTCACAATGGAGGTTTGTGAAGTCATAGAATGGAGGTTTTTGAAGTCACAGAATGGAAGTGTGTGAAGTCATAAAATGGAGGTGTGTGAAGTCAGATTGGAGGTGTGTGAAGTCATAGAATGGAGGTGTGTCAACTCAGAAAGGAGGTGTGTGAAGTCATAGAATGGAGGTGTGTTAAGTCATAGAATGGAGGTGTGTGAAATCATAGAATGGAGTTGTGTGAAGTCAGGGAATTGAGGTGTGTCAACTCAGAAAGGAGGTGTGTGAAGTCATAGAATGGAGGTGTGTGAAGTCATAGAGTGGAGGTGTGTGAAGTCACAGAATGGAGGTGTGTGAAGTCATAGAATGGAGCTGTGTGAAGTCAGATTGGAGGTGTGTGAAGTCACAGAATGGAGGTGTGTGAAGTGATAGAATGGAGGTGTGTGAAGTCATAGAATGGATGTGTGTGAAGTCATAATGGAGGTGTGTGAAGTCACAGAATTGAGGTGTGTGAAGTCACAGAATGGAGGTATGTGAAGTCATAGAAAGGAGGTGTGTGAAGTCATAGAATGGAGGTGTGTGAAATCATAGAATGGATGTTTGTTAAGTAAGGATGAAGGTGTGTTAAGCAATACAATGGAGGTGTGTGAAGGCACAGAATGGAGGTGTGTGAAGTCATAGAATGGAGCTGTGTGAAGTCAGAATGGAGGTGTGTGAAGTCACAGAATGGAGTTGTGCGAACTCAGAATGGAGGTGTGTGAAGTCACAGAATGGAGGTGTGTGAAGTCATAGAATGGAGGTGTGTGAAATCATAGAATGGAGGTGTGGGAAGTCAGAGAATGGAGCTGTGTGAAGTCAGAATGGAGGTGTGCGAAGTCACAGAATGGAGGTGGGTGAAGTCATTTTATGGAGCTGTGTGAAGTCAGAATGGAGGTGTGTGAAATCACAGAATGGAGGTGTGAGAACTCAGAGTGAAGGTGTGTGAAGTCACAGAATCTAGGTGTGTGAAGTCATAGAATGGAGGTGTGTGAAGTCATAGAATGGAGGTGTGTGAAGTCATAATAGAGGCGTGTGAAGTCAGAGAATTCAGGTGTGTGAAGTCACAGAATGGAGGTGTGTGAAGTCATAGAATGGAGGTGTGTGAAGTCAGAACGGAGGTGTGTGAACTCAGATTGGAGATGTGGGAAGTCACAATGCAGGTGTGTGAAGTTATAGAATGGAGGTGTGTGAAGTCACAGAATGGAGGTGTTTGACGTCAGAGAATGGAGGTGTGTGAAATCAGAATGGAGGTGAGTGAAGTCAGAATAGATGTGTGCGAAGTCATAGAATGGAGCTGTGTGAAGTCAGAATGGAGTTGTGTGAAGTCATAGAATGGAGCTGTGTGAAGTGAGATGGAGTTGTGTGAAGTCATATAATGGAGTGTGTGAAGTCAGAATGGAGTTGTGTGAAGTCACAGAATTCAGGTGTGTCAACTCAGAAAGGAGGTGTGTGAAGTCATAGAATGGAGGTGTGTGAAGTCATAGAATGAAGGTGTGTGAAGTCACAGAATGGAGGTGTGTGAAGTCACAGAATGGAGCTGTGTGAAGTCAGATTGGAGGTGTGTGAAGTCACAGAATGGAGGTGTGTGAACTCACAATGGAGGTGTGTGAAGTCACAGAATGGAGGTGTGTGAACTCACAATGGAGGTGTGTGAAGTCACAGAATGGAGGTGTGTGAAGTGATAGAATGGATGTGTGTTAAGTCATAATGAAGGTGTGTGAAGTCACAGAATTGAGGTGTGTGAAGTCACAGAATGGAGGTGTGTGAAGTCATATAATGGAGGTGTGTGAAGTCATAGAATGGAGGTGTGTGAAATCATAGAATGGATGTTTGTTAAGTAAGAATGAAGGTGTGTTAAGTCATACAATGGAGGTGTGTGAAGGCACAGAATGGAGGTGTGTGAAGTCATAGAATGGAGCTGTGTGAAGTCAGAATGGAGGTGTGTGAAGTCACAGAATGGAGGTGTGCGAACTCAGAATGGAGGTGTGTGAAGTCACAGAATGGAGGGGTGTGAAGTCATAGAATGGAGGTGTGTGAAATCATAGAATGGAGGTGTGGGAAGTCAGAGAATGGAGCTGTGTGAAGTCAGAATGGAGGTATGTGAAGTCTCAGAATGGAGGTGTGAGAACTCAGATTGAAGGTGTGTGAAGTCACAGAATCTAGGTGTGTGAAGTAATAGAATGGAGGTGTGTGAAGTCATAGAATGGAGGTGTGTGAAGTCAGAATGGAGTTGTGTGAAGTCATAGAATGGAGGTGTGTGAACTCATAGAATGGAGGTGCATGAAGACAAAGAATGGAGGTGTGTGAATTTATCGAATGGAGGTGTGTGAAATCATGGAATGGAGGTGTGTGAAGTCAGAAGGAGTTGTGTGAAGTCATAGAATGGAGCGTGGGAAGTCAGAATGGAGGTGTGTGAAGTCATAGAATGGAGGTGTGTGAAGTCACAATGCAGCTGTGCGAAGTCATAGAATGGATGTGTGTGAGGTCATAGAATGCAGGTGTGTGAAGTCACAGAATGGAGGTGTGTGAAGTCATAGAATGGAGGTGTGTGAAGTCACAGAATGGAGGTGTGTGAAGTCATAGAATGGAGGTTTCTGAAGTCATAGATTTTAGGTGTGTGAAGTCATAGAATGGAGGTGTGTGAAGTCACAGAATGGAGGTGTGTGAAATCACAAAATGGAGGTGTGTGAACTCAGAATGGAGGTGTGTGCAGTCACAGAATGGAGGTGTGTGAAGTCATAGAATGGAGGTGTGTGAAGTCACACAATGGGGGTGTGTGAAGTCATAGAATGGAGGTGTGTGAAGTCATAGAATGGAGGTGTGTGAAGTCACAGAATGGAGGTGGTTTACGTCAGAGAATGGAGGTGTGTGAAATCAGAATGGAGGTGAGTGAAGTCAGAATAGATGTGTGCGAAGTCATAGAATGGAGCTGTGTGAAGTCAGAATGGAGCTGTGTGAAGTCATAGAATGGAGGTGAGTGAAGTCAGAATGGCGGTTTGTGAACTCATAGAATGGTGGTGTGTGAAGTCACAATGGAGGTTTGTGAAGTCATAGAATGGAGGTTTTTGAAGTCACAGAATGGAAGTGTGTGAAGTCATAAACTGGAGGTGTGTGAAGTCAGATTGGAGGTGTGTGAAGTCATAGAATGGAGGTGTGTCAACTCAGAAAGGAGGTGTGTGAAGTCATAGAATGGAGGTGTGTTAAGTCATAGAATGGAGGTGTGTGAAATCATAGAATGGAGTTGTGTGAAGTCAGGGAATTGAGGTGTGTCAACTCAGAAAGGAGGTGTGTGAAGTCATAGAATGGAGGTGTGTGAAGTCATAGAGTGGAGGTGTGTGAAGTCACAGAATGGAGGTGTGTGAAGTCATAGAATGGAGCTGTGTGAAGTCAGATTGGAGGTGTGTGAAGTCACAGAATGGAGGTGTGTGAACTCACAATGGAGGTGTGTGAAGTCACAGAATGGAGGTGTGTGAAGTGATAGAATGGAGGTGTGTGAAGTCATAGAATGGATGTGTGTGAAGTCATAATGGAGGTGTGTGAAGTCACAGAATTGAGGTGTGTGAAGTCACAGAATGGAGGTATGTGAAGTCATAGAAAGGAGGTGTGTGAAGTCATAGAATGGAGGTGTGTGAAATCATAGAATGGATGTTTGTTAAGTAAGGATGAAGGTGTGTTAAGCAATACAATGGAGGTGTGTGAAGGCACAGAATGGAGGTGTGTGAAGTCATAGAATGGAGCTGTGTGAAGTCAGAATGGAGGTGTGTGAAGTCACAGAATGGAGGTGTGCGAACTCAGAATGGAGGTGTGTGAAGTCACAGAATGGAGGTGTGTGAAGTCATAGAATGGAGGTGTGTGAAATCATAGAATGGAGGTGTGGGAAGTCAGAGAATGGAGCTGTGTGAAGTCAGAATGGAGGTGTGCGAAGTCACAGAATGGAGGTGGGTGAAGTCATTTTATGGAGCTGTGTGAAGTCAGAATGGAGGTGTGTGAAGTCACAGAATGGAGGTGTGAGAACTCAGAGTGAAGGTGTGTGAAGTCACAGAATCTAGGTGTGTGAAGTCATAGAATGGAGGTGTGTGAAGTCATAGAATGGAGGTGTGTGAAGTCATAATAGAGGCGTGTGAAGTCAGAGAATTCAGGTGTGTGAAGTCACAGAATGGAGGTGTGTGAAGTCATAGAATGGAGGTGTGTGAAGTCAGAACGGAGGTGTGTGAACTCAGATTGGAGATGTGGGAAGTCACAATGCAGGTGTGTGAAGTTATAGAATGGAGGTGTGTGAAGTCACAGAATGGAGGTGTTTGACGTCAGAGAATGGAGGTGTGTGAAATCAGAATGGAGGTGAGTGAAGTCAGAATAGATGTGTGCGAAGTCATAGAATGGAGCTGTGTGAAGTCAGAATGGAGCTGTGTGAAGTCATAGAATGGAGCTGTGTGAAGTGAGATGGAGTTGTGTGAAGTCATATAATGGAGTGTGTGAAGTCAGAATGGAGGTGTGTGAAGTCATAGAATGGAGGTGTGTTAAGTCACAATGCAGCTGTGCGAAGTCATAGAATGGATGTGTGTGAGGTCATAGAATGCAGGTGTGTGAAGTCACAGAATGGAGGTGTGTGAAGTCATAGAATGGAGGTGTGTGAAGTCACAGAATGGAGGTGTGTGAAGTCATAGAATGCAGGTTTGTGAAGTCATAGATTTTAGGTGTGTGAAGTCATAGAATGGAGGTGTGTGAAGTCACAGAATGGAGGTGTGTGAAATCACAAAATGGAGGTGTGTGAACTCAGAATGGAGGTGTGTGAAGTCACAGAATGGAGGTGTGTGAAGTCATAGAATGGAGGTGTGTGAAGTCACACAATGGGGGTGTGTGAAGTCATAGAATGGAGGTGTGTGAAGTCATAGAATGGAGGTGTCTGAAGTCACAGAATGGAGGTGTTTGACGTCAGAGAATGGAGGTGTGTGAAATCAGAATGGAGGTGAGTGAAGTCAGAATAGATGTGTGCGAAGTCATAGAATGGAGCTGTGTGAAGTCAGAATGGACCTGTGTGAAGTCATAGAATGGAGGTGAGTGAAGTCAGAATGGCGGTGTGTGAACTCATAGAATGATGGTGTGTGAAGTCACAATGGAGGTGTGTGAAGTCATAGAATGGAGGTTTTTGAAGTCACAGAATGGAACTGTGTGAAGTCATAAAATGGAGGTGTGTGAAGTCAGATTGGAGGTGTGTGAAGTCATAGAATGGAGGTGTGTCAACTCAGAAAGGAGGTGTGTGAAGTCATAGAATGGAGGTGTGTGAAGTCATAGAATGGAGGAGGTGTGTGAAATCACAGAATGGAGTTGTGTGAAGTCACAGAATTGAGGTGTGTGAAGTCAGAATGGAGGTGTGTGAAGTCACAATGTAGGTGTGTGAAGTCACAGAATGGTGGTGTGTGAAGTCATAGAATGGAGGTGTGTGAAGTCACAGAATGGAGGTGTGTGAAGTCATATAATGGAGGTGTGTGAAGTCACAGAATGGAGGTGTGTGAAGTCAGAATGGAGTTGTGTGAAGTCATAGAATGGAGGTGTGTGAAGTCACAGAATGGAGGTGTGTGAACTCACAATGGAGGTGTGTGAAGTCACAGAATGGAGGTGTGTGAAGTGATAGAATGGAGGTGTGTGAAGTCATAGAATGGATGTGTGTGAAGTCATAATGGAGGTGTGTGAAGTCACAGAATTGAGGTGTGTGAAGTCACAGAATGGAGGTGTGTGAAGTCATAGAATGGAGGTGTGTGAAATCATAGACTGGATGTTTGTTAAGTAAGAATGAAGGTGTGTTAAGTCATACAATGGAGGTGTGTGAAGGCACAGAATGGAGGTGTGTGAAGACATAGAATGGAGCTGTGTGAAGTCAGAATGGAGGTGTGTGAAGTCACAGAATGGAGGTGTGTGAAGTCATAGAATGGAGGTGTGTGAAGTCAGAACGGAGGTGTGTGAACTCAGATTGGAGGTGTGGGAAGTCACAATGCAGGTGTGTGAAGTTATAGAATGGAGGTGTGTGAAGTCACAGAATGGAGGTGTTTGACGTCAGAGAATGGAGGTGTGTGAAATCAGAATGGAGGTGAGTGAAGTCAGAATAGATGGGTGCGAAGTCATAGAATGGAGCTGTGTGAAGTCAGAATGGAGCTGTGTGAAGTCATAGAATGGAGCTGTGTGAACTGAGATGGAGTTGTGTGAAGTCATATAATGGAGCGTGTGAAGTCAGAATGGAGGTGTGTGAAGTCATAGAAGGGAGGTGTGTGAAGTCACAGAATGAAGGTGTGTGAAGTCATAGAATGGAGGTTTGTGAAGTCATAGATTTTAGGTGTGTGAAGTCATAGAATGGAGGTTTGTGAAGTCATAGATTTTAGGTGTGTGAAGTCATAGAATGGAGGTGTGTGAAGTCACAGAATGGAGGTGTGTGAAATCACAAAATGGAGGTGTGTGAACTCAGAATGGAGGTGTGTGAAGTCACAGAATGGCGGTGTGTGAAGTCATAGAATGGAGGTGTGTGAAGTCACACAATGGGGGTGTGTGAAGTCATAGAATGGAGGTGTGTGAAGTCATAGAATGGAGGTGTCTGAAGTCACAGAATGGAGGTGTTTGACGTCAGAGAATGGAGGTGTGTGAAATCAGAATGGAGGTGAGTGAAGTCAGAATAGATGTGTGCGAAGTCATAGAATGGAGCTGTATGAAGTCAGAATGGAGCTGTGTGAAGTCATAGAATTTAGGTGAGTGAAGTCAGAATGGCGGTGTGTGAACTCATAGACTGATGGTGTGTGAAGTCACAATGGAGGTGTGTGAAGTCATAGAATGGAGGTTTTTGAAGTCACACAATGGAAGTGTGTGAAGTCATAAAATGGAGGTGTGTGAAGTCAGATTGGAGGTGTGTGAAGTCATAGAATGGAGGTGTGTCAAGTCAGAAAGGAGGTGTGTGAAGTCATAGAATGGAGGTGTGTGAAGTCATAGAATGGAGGTTTGTGAAATCATAGAATGGAGTTGTGTGAAGTCACAGAATTGAGGTGTGTCAACTCATAAAGGAGGTGTGTGAAGTCATAGAATGGAGGTGTGTGAAGTCATAGAATGAAGGTGTGTGAAGTCACAGAATGGACGTGTGTGAAGTCACAGAATGGAGCTGTGTGAAGTCAGATTGGAGGTGTGTGAAGTCACAGAATGGAGGTGTGTGAACTCACAATGGAGGTGTGTGAAGTCACAGAATCGAGGTGTGTGAACTCACAATGGAGGTGTGTGAAGTCACGGAATGGAGGTGTGTGAAGTGATAGAATGGATGTGTGTTAAGTCATAATGAAGGTGTGTGAAGTCACAGAATTGAGGTGTGTGAAGTCACAGAATGGAGGTGTGTGAAGTCATATAATGGAGGTGTGTGAAGTCATAGAATGGAGGTGTGTGAAATCATAGAATGGATGTTTGTTAAGTAAGAATGAAGGTGTGTTAAGTCATACAATGGAGGTGTGTGAAGGCACAGAATGGAGGTGTGTGAAGTCATAGAATGGAGCTGTGTGAAGTCAGAATGGAGGTGTGTGAAGTCACAGAATGGAGGTGTGCGAACTCAGAATGGAGGTGTGTGAAGTCACAGAATGGAGGTGTGTGAAGTCATAGAATGGAGGTGTGTGAAATCATAGAATGGAGGTGTGGGAAGTCAGAGAATGGAGCTGTGTGAAGTCAGAATGGAGGTATGTGAAGTCTCAGAATGGAGGTGTGAGAACTCAGATTGAAGGTGTGTGAAGTCACAGAATCTAGGTGTGTGAAGTAATAGAATGGAGGTGTGTGAAGTCATAGAATGGAGGTGTGTGAAGTCAGAATGGAGTTGTGTGAAGTCATAGAATGGAGGTGTGTGAACTCATAGAATGGAGGTGCATGAAGACAAAGAATGGAGGTGTGTGAATTTATCGAATGGAGGTGTGTGAAATCATGGAATGGAGGTGTGTGAAGTCAGAAGGAGTTGTGTGAAGTCATAGAATGGAGCGTGGGAAGTCAGAATGGAGGTGTGTGAAGTCATAGAATGGAGGTGTGTGAAGTCACAATGCAGCTGTGCGAAGTCATAGAATGGATGTGTGTGAGGTCATAGAATGCAGGTGTGTGAAGTCACAGAATGGAGGTGTGTGAAGTCATAGAATGGAGGTGTGTGAAGTCACAGAATGGAGGTGTGTGAAGTCACAGAATGGAGGTTTGTGAAGTCATAGATTTTAGGTGTGTGAAGTCATAGAATGGAGGTGTGTGAAGTCACAGAATGGAGGTGTGTGAAATCACAAAATGGAGGTGTGTGAACTCAGAATGGAGGTGTGTGCAGTCACAGAATGGAGGTGTGTGAAGTCATAGAATGGAGGTGTGTGAAGTCACACAATGGGGGTGTGTGAAGTCATAGAATGGAGGTGTGTGAAGTCATAGAATGGAGGTGTGTGAAGTCACAGAATGGAGGTGGTTTACGTCAGAGAATGGAGGTGTGTGAAATCAGAATGGAGGTGAGTGAAGTCAGAATAGATGTGTGCGAAGTCATAGAATGGAGCTGTGTGAAGTCAGAATGGAGCTGTGTGAAGTCATAGAATGGAGGTGAGTGAAGTCAGAATGGCGGTTTGTGAACTCATAGAATGATGGTGTGTGAAGTCACAATGGAGGTGTGTGAAGTCATAGAATGGAGGTTTTTGAAGTCACAGAATGGAAGTGTGTGAAGTCATAAAATGGAGGTGTGTGAAGTCAGATTTGAGGTGTGTAAAGTCATAGAATGGAGGTGTGTCAACTCAGAAAGTAGGTTTGTGAAGTCATAGAATGGAGGTGTGTTAAGTCATAGAATGGAGGTGTGTGAAATCATAGAATGGAGTTGTGTGAAGTCACGGAATTGAGGTGTGTCAACTCAGAAAGGAGGTGTGTGAAGTCATAGAATGGAGGTGTATGAAGTCATAGAGTGGAGGTGTGTGAAGTCACAGAATGGAGGTGTGTGAAGTCATAGAATGGAGCTGTGTGAAGTCAGATTGGAGGTGTGTGAAGTCACAGAATGGAGGTGTGTGAACTCACAATGGAGGTGTGTGAAGTCACAGAATGGAGGTGTGTGAAGTGATAGAATGGAGGTGTGTGAAGTCATAGAATGGATGTGTGTGAAGTCATAATGGAGGTGTGTGAAGTCACAGAATTGAGGTGTGTGAAGTCACAGAATGGAGGTGTGTGAAGTCATAGAAAGGAGGTGTGTGAAGTCATAGAATGGAGGTGTGTGAAATCATAGAATGGATGTTTGTTAAGTAAGGATGAAGGTGTGTTAAGCAATACAATGGAGGTGTGTGAAGGCACAGAATGGAGGTGTGTGAAGTCATAGAATGGAGCTGTGTGAAGTCAGAATGGAGGTGTGTGAAGTCACAGAATGGAGGTGTGCGAACTCAGAATGGAGGTGTGTGAAGTCACAGAATGGAGGTGTGTGAAGTCATAGAATGGAGGTGTGTGAAATCATAGAATGGAGGTGTGGGAAGTCAGAGAATGGAGCTGTGTGAAGTCAGAATGGAGGTGTGCGAAGTCACAGAATGGAGGTGTGTGAAGTCATTTTATGGAGCTGTGTGAAGTCAGAATGGAGGTGTGTGAAGTCACAGAATGGAGGTGTGAGAACTCAGAGTGAAGGTGTGTGAAGTCACAGAATCTAGGTGTGTGAAGTCATAGAATGGAGGTGTGTGAAGTCATAGAATGGAGGTGTGTGAAGTCATAATAGAGGCGTGTGAAGTCAGAGAATTCAGGTGTGTGAAGTCACAGAATGGAGGTGTGTGAAGTCATAGAATGGAGGTGTGTGAAGTCATAATAGAGGCGTGTGAAGTCAGAGAATTCAGGTGTGTGAAGTCACAGAATGGAGGTGTGTGAAGTCATAGAATGGAGGTGTGTGAAGTCAGAACGGAGGTGTGTGAACTCAGATTGGAGATGTGGGAAGTCACAATGCAGGTGTGTGAAGTTATAGAATGGAGGTGTGTGAAGTCACAGAATGGAGGTGTTTGACGTCAGAGAATGGAGGTGTGTGAAATCAGAATGGAGGTGAGTGAAGTCAGAATAGATGTGTGCGAAGTCATAGAATGGAGCTGTGTGAAGTCAGAATGGAGCTGTGTGAAGTCATAGAATGGAGCTGTGTGAAGTGAGATGGAGTTGGGTGAAGTCATATAATGGAGCGTGTGAAGTCAGAATGGAGGTGTGTGAAGTCATAAAATGGAGGTGTGTTAAGTCACAATGCAGCTGTGCGAAGTCATAGAATGGATGTGTGTGAGGTCATAGAATGCAGGTGTGTGAAGTCACAGAATGGAGGTGTGTGAAGTCATAGAATGGAGGTGTGTGAAGTCACAGAATGGAGGTGTGTGAAGTCATAGAATGCAGGTTTGTGAAGTCATAGATTTTAGGTGTGTGAAGTCATAGAATGGAGGTGTGTGAAGTCACAGAATGGAGGTGTGTGAAATCACAAAATGGAGGTGTGTGAACTCAGAATGGAGGTGTGTGAAGTCACAGAATGGAGGTGTGTGAAGTCATAGAATGGAGGTGTGTGAAGTCACACAATGGGGGTGTTTGAAGTCATAGAATGGAGGTGTGTGAAGTCATAGAATGGAGGTGTCTGAAGTCACAGAATGGAGGTGTTTGACGTCAGAGAATGGAGGTGTGTGAAATCAGAATGGAGGTGAGTGAAGTCAGAATAGATGTGTGCGAAGTCATAGAATGGAGCTGTGTGAAGTCAGAATGGACCTGTGTGAAGTCATAGAATGGAGGTGAGTGAAGTCAGAATGGCGGTGTGTGAACTCATAGAATGATGGTGTGTGAAGTCACAATGGAGGTGTGTGAAGTCATAGAATGGAGGTTTTTGAAGTCACAGAATGGAACTGTGTGAAGTCATAATATGGAGGTGTGTGAAGTCAGATTGGAGGTGTGTGAAGTCATAGAATGGAGGTGTGTCAACTCAGAAAGGAGGTGTGTGAAGTCATAGAATGGAGGTGTGTGAAGTCATAGAATGGAGGAGGTGTGTGAAATCACAGAATGGAGTTGTGTGAAGTCACAGAATTGAGGTGTGTGAAGTCAGAATGGAGGTGTGTGAAGTCACAATGTAGGTGTGTGAAGTCACAGAATGGAGGTGTGTGAAGTCATAGAATGGAGATGTGTGAAGTCACAGAATGGAGGTGTGTGAAGTCATATAATGGAGGTGTGTGAAGTCACAGAATGGAGGTGTGTGAAGTCAGAATGGAGTTGTGTGAAGTCATAGAATGGAGGTGTGTGAAGTCACAATGGAGGTGTGTGAAGTCATAGAATGGAGGTGTGTGAAGTCACAGAATGGAGGTGTGTGAAGTCATAGAATGGAGCTGTGTGAAGTCAGATTGGAGGTGTGTGAAGTCACAGAATGGAGGTGTGTGAACTCACAATGGAGGTGTGTGAAGTCACAGAATGGAGGTGTGTGAAGTGATAGAATGGAGGTGTGTGAAGTCATAGAATGGATGTGTGTGAAGTCATAATGGAGGTGTGTGAAGTCACAGAATTGAGCTGTGTGAAGTCACAGAATGGAGGTGTGTGAAGTCATAGAATGGAGGTGTGTGAAGTCATAGAATGGAGGTGTGTGAAATCATAGACTGGATGTTTGTTAAGTAAGAATGAAGGTGTGTTAAGTCATACAATGGAGGTGTGTGAAGGCACAGAATGGAGGTGTGTGAAGACATAGAATGGAGCAGTGTGAAGTCAGAATGGAGGTGTGTGAAGTCACAGAATGGAGGTGTGTGAAGTCATAGAATGGAGGTGTGTGAAGTCAGAACGGAGTTGTGTGAACTCAGATTGGAGGTGTGGGAAGTCACAATGCAGGTGTGTGAAGTTATAGAATGGAGTTGTGTGAAGTCACAGAATGGAGGTGTTTGACGTCAGAGAATGGAGGTGTGTGAAATCAGAATGGAGGTGAGTGAAGTCAGAATAGATGTGTGCGAAGTCATAGAATGGAGCTGTGTGAAGTCAGAATGGAGCTGTGTGAAGTCACAGAATGGAGCTGTGTGAACTGAGATGGAGTTGTGTGAAGTCATATAATGGAGCTTGTGAAGTCAGAATGGAGGTGTGTGAAGTCATAGAATGGAGGTGTGTGAAGTCACAGAATGGAGGTGTGTGAAGTCATAGAATGGAGGTTTGTGAAGTCATAGATTTTAGGTGTGTGAAGTCATAGAATGGAGGTTTGTTAAGTCATAGATTTTAGGTGTGTGAAGTCATAGAATGGAGGTGTGTGAAGTCACAGAAATGAGGTGTGTGAAATCACAAAATGGAGGTGTGTGAACTCAGAATGGAGGTGTGTGAAGTCACAGAATGGCGGTGTGTGAAGTCATAGAATGGAGGTGTGTGAAGTCACACAATGGGGGTGTGTGAAGTCATAGAATGGAGGTGTGTGAAGTCATAGAATGGAGGTGTCTGAAGTCACAGAATGGAGGTGTTTGACGTCAGAGAATGGAGGTGTGTGAAATCAGAATGGAGGTGAGTGAAGTCAGAATAGATGTGTGCGAAGTCATAGAATGGAGCTGTATGAAGACAGAATGGAGCTGTGTGAAGTCATAGAATGTAGGTGAGTGAAGTCAGAATGGCGGTGTGTGAACTCATAGAATGATGGTGTGTGAAGTCACAATGGAGGTGTGTGAAGTCATAGAATGGAGGTTTTTGAAGTCACAAAATGGAAGTGTGTGAAGTCATAAAATGGAGGTGTGTGAAGTCAGATTGGAGGTGTGTGAAGTCATAGAATGGAGGTTTGTGAAATCATAGAATGGAGTTGTGTGAAGTCACAGAATTGAGGTGTGTCAACTCAGAAAGGAGGTGTGTGAAGTCATAGAATGGAGGTGTGTGAAGTCATAGAATGAAGGTGTGTGAAGTCACAGAATGGAGGTGTGTGAAGTCACAGAATGGAGCTGTGTGAAGTCAGATTGGAGGTGTGTGAAGTCACAGAATGGAGGTGTGTGAACTCACAATGGAGGTGTGTGAAGTCACAGAATGGAGGTGTGTGAACTCACAATTGAGGTGTGTGAAGTCACAGAATGGACGTGTGTGAAGTGATAGAATGGATGTGTGTTAAGTCTTAATGAAGGTGTGAGAAGTCACAGAATTGAGGTGTGTGAAGTCACAGAATGGAGGTGTGTGAAGTCATAGAATGGAGGTGTGTGAAGTCATAGAATGGAGGTGTGTGAAATCATAGAATGGATGTTTGTTAAGTAAGAATGAAGGTGTGTTAAGTCATACAATGGAGGTGTTTGAAGGCACAGAATGGAGGTGTGTGAAGTCATAGAATGGAGCTGTGTGAAGTCAGAATGGAGGTGTGTGAAGTCACAGAATGGAGGTGTGCGAACTCAGAATGGAGGTGTGTGAAGTCACAGAATGGAGGGGTGTGAAGTCATAGAATGGAGGTGTGTGAAATCATAGAATGGAGGTGTGGGAAGTCAGAGAATGGAGCTGTGTGAAGTCAGAATGGAGGTATGTGAAGTCTCAGAATGGAGGTGTGAGAACTCAGATTGAAGGTGTGTGAAGTCACAGAATCTAGGTGTGTGAAGTAATAGAATGGAGGTGTGTGAAGTCATAGAATGGAGGTGTGTGAAGTCAGAATGGAGTTGTGTGAAGTCATAGAATGGAGGTGTGTGAACTCATAGAATGGAGGTGCATTAAGACAAAGAATGGAGGTGTGTGAATTTATCGAATGGAGGTGTGTGAAATCATGGAATGGAGGTGTGTGAAGTCAGATGGAGTTGTGTGAAGTCATATAATGGAGCGTGGGAAGTCAGAATGGAGGTGTGTGAAGTCATAGAATGGAGGTGTGTGAAGTCACAATGCAGCTGTGCGAAGTCATAGAATGGATGTGTGTGAGGTCATAGAATGCAGGTGTGTGAAGTCACAGAATGGAGGTGTGTGAAGTCATAGAATGGAGGTGTGTGAAGTCACAGAATGGAGGTGTGTGAATTCACAGAATGGAGGTTCGTGAAGTCATAGATTTTAGGTGTGTGAAGTCAGAGAATGGAGGTGTGTGAAGTCACAGAATGGAGGTGTGTGAAATCACAAAATGGAGGTGTGTGAACTCAGAATGGAGGTGTGTGCAGTCACAGAATGGAGGTGTGTGAAGTCATAGAATGGAGGTGTGTGAAGTCACACAATGGGGGTGTGTGAAGTCATAGAATGGAGGTGTGTGAAGTCATAGAATGGAGGTGTGTGAAGTCACAGAATGGAGGTGCTTTACGTCAGAGAATGGAGGTGTGTGAAATCAGAATGGAGGTGAGTGAAGTCAGAATAGATGTGTGCGAAGTCATAGAATGGAGCTGTGTGAAGACAGAATGGAGCTGTGTGAAGTCATAGAATGGAGGTGAGTGAAGTCAGAATGGCGGTTTGTGAACTCATAGAATGATGGTGTGTGAAGTCACAATGGAGGTGTGTGAAGTCATAGAATGGAGGTTTTTGAAGTCACAGAATGGAACTGTGTGAAGTCATAAAATGGAGGTGTGTGAAGTCAGATTGGAGGTGTGTGAAGTCATAGAATGGAGGTGTGTCAACTCAGAAAGGAGGTGTGTGAAGTCATAGAATGGAGGTGTGTCAACTCAGAAAGGAGGTGTGTGAAGTCATAGAATGGAGGTGTGTTAAGTCATAGAATGGAGGTGTGTGAAATCATAGAATGGAGTTGTGTGAAGTCACGGAATTGAGGTGTGTCAACTCAGAAAGGAGGTGTGTGAAGTCATAGAATGGAGGTGTGTGAAGTCATAGAGTGGAGGTGTGTGAAGTCACAGAATGGAGGTGTGTGAAGTCATAGAATGGAGCTGTGTGAAGTCAGATTGGAGGTGTGTGAAGTCACAGAATGGAGGTGTGTGAACTCACAATGGAGGTGTGTGAAGTCACAGAATGGAGGTGTGTGAAGTGATAGAATGGAGGTGTGTGAAGTCATAGAATGGATGTGTGTGAAGTCATAATGGACGTGTGTGAAGTCACAGAATTGAGGTGTGTGAAGTCACAGAATGGAGGTGTGTGAAGTCATAGAAAGGAGGTGTGTGAAGTCATAGAATGGAGGTGTGTGAAATCATAGAATGGATGTTTGTTAAGTAAGGATGAAGGTGTGTTAAGCAATACAATGGAGGTGTGTGAAGGCACAGAATGGAGGTGTGTGAAGTCATAGAATGGAGCTGTGTGAAGTCAGAATGGAGGTGTGTGAAGTCACAGAATGGAGGTGTGCGAACTCAGAATGGAGGTGTGTGAATTCACAGAATGGAGGTGTGTGAAGTCATAGAATGGAGGTGTGTGAAATCATAGAATGGAGGTGTGGGAAGTCAGAGAATGGAGCTGTGTGAAGTCAGAATGGAGGTGTGCGAAGTCACAGAATGGAGGTGTGTGAAGTCATTTTATGGAGCTGTGTGAAGTCAGAATGGAGGTGTGTGAAGTCACAGAATGGAGGTGTGAGAACTCAGAGTGAAGGTGTGTGAAGTCACAGAATCTAGGTGTGTGAAGTCATAGAATGGAGGTGTGTGAAGTCATAGAATGGAGGTGTGTGAAGTCATAATAGAGGCGTGTGAAGTCAGAGAATTCAGGTGTGTGAAGTCACAGAATGGAGGTGTGTGAAGTCATAGAATGGAGGTGTGTGAAGTCAGAACGGAGGTGTGTGAACTCAGATTGGAGATGTGGGAAGTCACAATGCAGGTGTGTGAAGTTATAGAATGGAGGTGTGTGAAGTCACAGAATGGAGGTGTTTGACGTCAGAGAATGGAGGTGTGTGAAATCAGAATGGAGGTGAGTGAAGTCAGAATAGATGTGTGCGAAGTCATAGAATGGAGCTGTGTGAAGTCAGAATGGAGCTGTGTGAAGTCATAGAATGGAGCTGTGTGAAGTGAGATGGAGTTGTGTGAAGTCATATAATGGAGCGTGTGAAGTCAGAATGGAGGTGGGTGAAGTCATAGAATGGAGGTGTGTTAAGTCACAATGCAGCTGTGCGAAGTCATAGAATGGATGTGTGTGAGGTCATAGAATGCAGGTGTGTGAAGTCACAGAATGGAGGTGTGTGAAGTCATAGAATGGAGGTGTGTGAAGTCACAGAATGGAGGTGTGTGAAGTCATAGAATGCAGGTTTGTGAAGTCATAGATTTTAGGTGTGTGAAGTCATAGAATGGAGGTGTGTGAAGTCACAGAATGGAGGTGTGTGAAATCACAAAATGGAGGTGTGTGAACTCAGAATGGAGGTGTGTGAAGTCACAGAATGGAGGTGTGTGAAGTCATAGAATGGAGGTGTGTGAAGTCACACAATAGGGGTGTGTGAAGTCATAGAATGGAGGTGTGTGAAGTCATAGAATGGAGGTGTCTGAAGTCACAGAATGGAGGTGTTTGACGACAGAGAATGGAGGTGTGTGAAATCAGAATGGAGGTGAGTGAAGTCAGAATAGATGTGTGCGAAGTCATAGAATGGAGCTGTGTGAAATCAGAATGGACCTGTGTGAAGTCATAGAATGGAGGTGAGTGAAGTCAGAATGGCGGTGTGTGAACTCATAGAATGATGGTGTGTGAAGTCACAATGGAGGTGTGTGAAGTCATAGAATGGAGGTTTTTGAAGTCACAGAATGGAAGTGTGTGAAGTCATAAAATGGAGGTGTGTGAAGTCAGATTGGAGGTGTGTGAAGTCATAGAATGGAGGTGTGTCAACTCAGAAAGGAGGTGTGTGAAGTCATAGAATGGAGGTGTGTGAAGTCATAGAATGGAGGAGGTGTGTGAAATCACAGAATGGAGTTGTGTGAAGTCACAGAATTGAGGTGTGTGAAGTCAGAATGGAGGTGTGTGAAGTCACAATGTAGGTGTGTGAAGTCACAGAATGGAGGTGTGTGAAGTCATAGAATGGAGGTGTGTGAAGTCACAGAATGGAGGTGTGTGAAGTCATATAATGGAGGTGTGTGAAATCATAGAATGGAGGTGTGGGAAGTCAGAGAATGGAGCTGTGTGAAGTCAGAATGGAGGTATGTGAAGTCTCAGAATGGAGGTGTGAGAACTCAGATTGAAGGTGTGTGAAGTCACAGAATCTAGGTGTGTGAAGTAATAGAATGGAGGTGTGTGAAGTCATAGAATGGAGGTGTGTGAAGTCAGAATGGAGTTGTGTGAAGTCATAGAATGAGGTGTGTGAACTCATAGAATGGAGGTGCATTAAGACAAAGAATGGAGGTGTGTGAATTTATCGAATGGAGGTGTGTGAAATCATGGAATGGAGGTGTGTGAAGTCAGATGGAGTTGTGTGAAGTCATATAATGGAGCGTGGGAAGTCAGAATGGAGGTGTGTGAAGTCATAGAATGGAGGTGTGTGAAGTCACAATGCAGCTGTGCGAAGTCATAGAATGGATGTGTGTGAGGTCATAGAATGCAGGTGTGTGAAGTCACAGAATGGAGGTGTGTGAAGTCATAGAATGGAGGTGTGTGAAGTCACAGAATGGAGGTGTGTGAAGTCATAGAATGGAGGTTTGTGAAGTCATAGATTTTAGGTGTGTGAAGTCATAGAATGGAGGTGTGTGAAGTCACAGAATGGAGGTGTGTGAAATCACAAAATGGAGGTGTGTGAACTCAGAATGGAGGTGTGTGCAGTCACAGAATGGAGGTGTGTGAAGTCATAGAATGGAGGTGTGTGAAGTCACACAATGGGGGTGTGTGAAGTCATAGAATGGAGGTGTGTGAAGTCATAGAATGGAGGTGTGTGAAGTCACAGAATGGAGGTGCTTTACGTCAGAGAATGGAGGTGTGTGAAATCAGAATGGAGGTGAGTGAAGTCAGAATAGATGTGTGCGAAGTCATAGAATGGAGCTGTGTGAAGACAGAATGGAGCTGTGTGAAGTCATAGAATGGAGGTGAGTGAAGTCAGAATGGCGGTTTGTGAACTCATAGCATGATGGTGTGTGAAGTCACAATGGAGGTGTGTGAAGTCATAGAATGGAGGTTTTTGAAGTCACAGAATGGAAGTGTGTGAAGTCATAAAATGGAGGTGTGTGAAGTCAGATTGGAGGTGTGTGAAGTCATAGAATGGAGGTGTGTCAACTCAGAAAGGAGGTGTGTGAAGTCATAGAATGGAGGTGTGTTAAGTCATAGAATGGAGGTGTGTGAAATCATAGAATGGAGTTGTGTGAAGTCACGGAATTGAGGTGTGTCAACTCAGAAAGGAGGTGTGTGAAGTCATAGAATGGAGGTGTGTGAAGTCATAGAGTGGAGGTGTGTGAAGTCACAGAATGGAGGTGTGTGAAGTCATAGAATGGAGCTGTGTGAAGTCAGATTGGAGGTGTGTGAAGTCACAGAATGGAGGTGTGTGAACTCACAATGGAGGTGTGTGAAGTCACAGAATGGAGGTGTGTGAAGTGATAGAATGGAGGTGTGTGAAGTCATAGAATGGATGTGTGTGAAGTCATAATGGAGGTGTGTGAAGTCACAGAATTGAAGTGTGTGAAGTCACAGAATGGAGGTGTGTGAAGTCATAGAAAGGAGGTGTGTGAAGTCATAGAATGGAGGTGTGTGAAATCATAGAATGGATGTTTGTTAAGTAAGGATGAAGGTGTGTTAAGCAATACAATGGAGGTGTGTGAAGGCACAGAATGGAGGTGTGTGAAGTCATAGAATGGAGCTGTGTGAAGTCAGAATGGAGGTGTGTGAAGTCACAGAATGGAGGTGTGCGAACTCAGAATGGAGGTGTGTGAAGTCACAGAATGGAGGTGTGTGAAGTCATAGAATGGAGGTGTGTGAAATCATAGAATGGAGGTGTGGGAAGTCAGAGAATGGAGCTGTGTGAAGTCAGAATGGAGGTGTGCGAAGTCACAGAATGGAGGTGTGTGAAGTCATTTTATGGAGCTGTGTGAAGTCAGAATGGAGGTGTGTGAAGTCACAGAATGGAGGTGTGAGAACTCAGAGTAAAGGTGTGTGAAGTCACAGAATCTAGGTGTGTGAAGTCATAGAATGGAGGTGTGTGAAGTCATAGAATGGAGGTGTGTGAAGTCATAATAGAGGCGTGTGAAGTCAGAGAATTCAGGTGTGTGAAGTCACAGAATGGAGGTGTGTGAAGTCATAGAATGGAGGTGTGTGAAGTCAGAACGGAGGTGTGTGAACTCAGATTGGAGATGTGGGAAGTCACAATGCAGGTGTTTGAAGTTATAGAATGGAGGTGTGTGAAGTCACAGAATGGAGGTGTTTGACGTCAGAGAATGGAGGTGTGTGAAATCAGAATGGAGGTGAGTGAAGTCAGAATAGATGTGTGCGAAGTCATAGAATGGAGCTGTGTGAAGTCAGAATGGAGCTGTGTGAAGTCATAGAATGGAGCTGTGTGAAGTGAGATGGAGTTGTGTGAAGTCATATAATGGAGCGTGTGAAGTCAGAATGGAGGTGTGTGAAGTCATAGAATGGAGGTGTGTTAAGTCACAATGCAGCTGTGCGAAGTCATAGAATGGATGTGTGTGAGGTCATAGAATGCAGGTGTGTGAAGTCACAGAATGGAGGTGTGTGAAGTCATAGAATGGAGGTGTGTGAAGTCACAGAATGGAGGTGTGTGAAGTCATAGAATGCAGGTTTGTGAAGTCATAGATTTTAGGTGTGTGAAGTCATAGAATGGAGGTGTGTGAAGTCACAGAATGGAGGTGTGTGAAATCACAAAATGGAGGTGTGTGAACTCAGAATGGAGGTGTGTGAAGTCACAGAATGGAGGTGTGTGAAGTCATAGAATGGAGGTGTGTGAAGTCACACAATAGGGGTGTGTGAAGTCATAGAATGGAGGTGTGTGAAGTCATAGAATGGAGGTGTCTGAAGTCACAGAATGGAGGTGTTTGACGTCAGAGAATGGAGGTGTGTGAAATCAGAATGGAGGTGAGTGAAGTCAGAATAGATGTGTGCGAAGTCATAGAATGGAGCTGTGTGAAATCAGAATGGACCTGTGTGAAGTCATAGAATGGAGGTGAGTGAAGTCAGAATGGCGGTGTGTGAACTCATAGAATGATGGTGTGTGAAGTCACAATGGAGGTGTGTGAACTCATAGAATGGAGGTTTTTGAAGTCACAGAATGGAAGTGTGTGAAGTCATAAAATGGAGGTGTGTGAAGTCAGATTGGAGGTGTGTGAAGTCATAGAATGGAGGTGTGTCAACTCAGAAAGGAGGAGTGTGAAGTCATAGAATGGAGGTGTGTGAAGTCATAGAATGGAGGAGGTGTGTGAAATCACAGAATGGAGTTGTGTGAAGTCACAGAATTGAGGTGTGTGAAGTCAGAATGGAGGTGTGTGAAGTCACAATGTAGGTGTGTGAAGTCACAGAATGGAGGTGTGTGAAGTCATAGAATGGAGGTGTGTGAAGTCACAGAATGGAGGTGTGTGAAGTCATATAATGGAGGTGTGTGAAGTCACAGAATGGAGGTGTGTGAAGTCAGAATGGAGTTGTGTGAAGTCATAGAATGGAGGTGTGTGAAGTCACAATGGAGGTGTGTGAAGTCATTGAATGGAGGTGTGTGAAGTCACAGAATGGAGGTGTGTGGAGTCATAGAATGGAGCTGTGTGAAGTCAGATTGGAGGTGTGTGAAGTCACAGAATGGAGGTGTGTGAACTCACAATGGAGGTGTGTGAAGTCACAGAATGGAGGTGTGTGAAGTGATAGAATGGAGGTGTGTGAAGTCATAGAATGGATGTGTGTGAAGTCATAATGGAGGTGTGTGAAGTCACAGAATTGAGGTGTGTGAAGTCACAGAATGGAGGTGTGTGAAGTCATAGAATGGAGGTGTGTGAAGTCATAGAATGGAGGTGTGTGAAATCATAGACTGGATGTTTGTTAAGTAAGAATGAAGGTGTGTTAAGTCATACAAAGGAGGTGTGTGAAGGCACAGAATGGAGGTGTGTGAAGACATAGAATGGAGCTGTGTGAAGTCAGAATGGAGGTGTGTGAAGTCACAGAATGGAGGTGTGTGAAGTCATAGAATGGAGGTGTGTGAAGTCAGAACGGAGGTGTGTGAACTCAGATTGGAGGTGTGGGAAGTCACAATGCAGGTGTGTGAAGTTATAGAATGGAGGTGTGTGAAGTCACAGAATGGAGGTGTTTGACGTCAGAGAATGGAGGTGTGTGAAATCAGAATGGAGGTGAGTGAAGTCAGAATAGATGTGTGCGAAGTCATAGAATGGAGCTGTGTGAAGTCAGAATGGAGCTGTGTGAAGTCATAGAATGGAGCTGTGTGAAGTGAGATGGAGTTGTGTGAAGTCATATAATGGAGCGTGTGAAGTCAGAATGGAGGTGTGTGAAGTCATAGAATGGAGGTGTGTTAAGTCACAATGCAGCTGTGCGAAGTCATAGAATGGATGTGTGTGAGGTCATAGAATGCAGGTGTGTGAAGTCACAGAATGGAGGTGTGTGAAGTCATAGAATGGAGGTGTGTGAAGTCACAGAATGGAGGTGTGTGAAGTCATAGAATGGAGGTTTGTGAAGTCATAGATTTTAGGTGTGTGAAGTCATAGAATGGAGGTGTGTGAAGTCACAGAATGGAGGTGTGTGAAATCACAAAATGGAGGTGTGTGAACTCAGAATGGAGGTGTGTGAAGTCACAGAATGGAGGTGTGTGAAGTCACACAATGGGGGTGTGTGAAGTCATAGAATGGAGGTGTGTGAAGTCATAGAATGGAGGTGTGTGAAGTCACAGAATGGAGGTGTTTGACGTCATAGAATGGAGCTGTGTGAAGTCAGAATGGAGCTGTGTGAAGTCATAGAATGGAGGAGAGTGAAGTCAGAATGGCGGTGTGTGAACTCATAGAATGATGGTGTGTGAAGTCACAATGGAGGTGTGTGAAGTCATAGAATGGAGGTTTTTGAAGTCACAGAATGGAACTGTGTGAAGTCATAATATGGAGGTGTGTGAAGTCAGATTGGAGGTGTGTGAAGTCATAGAATGGAGGTGTGTCAACTCAGAAAGGAGGTGTGTGAAGTCATAGAATGGAGGTGTGTGAAGTCATAGAATGGAGGAGGTGTGTGAAATCACAGAATGGAGTTGTGTGAAGTCACAGAATTGAGGTGTGTGAAGTCAGAATGGAGGTGTGTGAAGTCACAATGTAGGTGTGTGAAGTCACAGAATGGAGGTGTGTGAAGTCATAGAATGGAGGTGTGTGAAGTCACAGAATGGAGGTGTGTGAAGTCATATAATGGAGGTGTGTGAAGTCACAGAATGGAGGTGTGTGAAGTCAGAATGGAGTTGTGTGAAGTCATAGAATGGAGGTGTGTGAAGTCACAATGGAGGTGTGTGAAGTCATAGAATGGAGGTGTGTGAAGTCACAGAATGGAGGTGTGTGAAGTCATAGAATGGAGCTGTGTGAAGTCAGATTGGAGGTGTGTGAAGTCACAGAATGGAGGTGTGTGAACTCACAATGGAGGTGTGTGAAGTCACAGAATGGAGGTGTGTGAAGTGATAGAATGGAGGTGTGTGAAGTCAGAATGGAGTTGTGTGAAGTCATAGAATGGAGGTGTGTGAAGTCACAATGGAGGTGTGTGAAGTCATAGAATGGAGGTGTGTGAAGTCACAGAATGGAGGTGTGTGAAGTCATAGAATGGAGCTGTGTGAAGTCAGAATGGAGGTGTGTGAAGTCACAGAATGGAGGTGTGCCAACTCAGAATGGAGGTGTGTGAAGTCACAGAATGGAGGTGTGTGAAGTCATAGAATGGAGGTGTGTGAAATCATAGAATGGAGGTGTGGGAAGTCATAGAATGGAGCTGTGTGAAGTCAGAATGGAGCTGTGTGAAGTCATAGAATGTAGGTGAGTGAAGTCAGAATGGCGGTGTGTGAACTCATAGAATGATGGTGTGTGAAGTCACAATGGAGGTGTGTGAAGTCATAGAATGGAGGTTTTTGAAGTCACAGAATGGAAGTGTGTGAAGTCATAAAATGGAGGTGTGTGAAGTCAGATTGGAGGTGTGTGAAGTCATAGAATGGAGGTGTGTCAACTCAGAAAGGAGGTGTGTGATGTCATAGAATGGAGGTGTGTGAAGTCATAGAATGGAGGAGGTGTGTGAAATAACAGAATGGAGTTGTGTGAAGTCACAGAATTGAGGTGTGTGAAGTCAGAATGGAGGTGTGTGAAGTCACAATGTAGGTGTGTGAAGTCACAGATTGGAGGTGTGTGAAGTCATAGAATGGAGGTGTGTGAAGTCACAGAATGGAGGTGTGTGAAGTCATATAATGGAGGTGTGAGAAGTCACAGAATGGAGGTGTGTGAAGACAGAATGGAGTTGTGTGAAGTCATAGAATAGAGGTGTGTGAAGTCACAATGGACGTGTGTGAAGTCATAGAATGGAGGTGTGTGAAGTCACAGAATGGAGGTGTGTGAAGTCATAGAATGGAGCTGTGTGAAGTCAGATTGGAGGTGTGTGAAGTCACAGAATGGAGATGTGTGAACTCACAATGGAGGTGTGTGAAGTCACAGAATGGAGGTGTGTGAAGTGATAGAATGGAGGTGTGTGAAGTCATAGAATGGAGATGTATGAAGTCATAGAATGGAGGTGTGTGAAGTTACACAATGGGGGTGTGTGAAGTCATAGAATGGAGGTGTGTGAAGTCATAGAATGGAGGTGTGTGAAGTCACAGAATGGAGGTGTGTGAAGTCAGAATAGATGTGTGCGAAATCATAGAATGGAGCTGTGTGAAGTCAGAATGGAGCTGTGTGAAGTCATAGAATGGAGGTGAGTGAAGTAAGAATGGCGGTGTGTGAACTCATAGAATGATGGTGTGTGAAGTCACAATGGAGGTGTGTGAAGTCATAGAATGGAGGTTTCTGAAGTCACAGAATGGAGGTGTGTGAAGTCATAGAATGGGGGTGTGTGAAGTCAAATTGGAGGTGTGTGAAATCACAGAATGGAGGTGTGACAACTCAGAAATGAGGTGTGTGAAGTCATAGAATGGAGGTGTGTGAATTCATGGAATGGTAGAGTGTGAAATCATAGAATGGAGGTGTGTGAAGTCAAAGAATTGAAGTTTGTGAAGTCAGAATGGAGGTGTGTGAAGTCAGGATGGAGATGAGTGAAGTCACAGAATGGAGGAGTTGGAACTCAGAATGGAGGTGTGTGGTCACAGAACGGAGGTTTGTGCAGTCATAGAATGGAGGTGCCTGAAGTCATAGAATGGATGTTTCTGAAGTGAGAACGAAGGTGTATGAAGTCAAAGAATGGAGGTGTGTGAAGTCAAAATCGAGGTGTGTGAATCATAGAATGGAGGTGTGTGAACTCATAGAATGGAGGTGTGTGAAGTCATGGAATGGAGGTGTGTGAAGTCAAAGAATGGAGGTGTGTGAAGTCAAACAATAAAGGTGTGTGAAGTCACAGAATGGAGGTGTGTGAACTCATAGAATGGAGGTGCATGCAGTCAAAGAATAGAGGTGTGTGAAGTCATGGAATGGAGGTTTGTGAAGTCAGATGGAGTTGTGTGAAGTCATAGAATGGAGGTGTGTGCAGCCAGAATGGAGGGGTGTGACGTCATAGAATGGAGGTGTGTGAAGTCAGAATGGAGGTGTGTGAACTCATAGAATGGAGGTGTGTGAAGTCACAATGCAGGTGTGCGAAGTCATAGAATGGAGGTGTGTGAGGTCATAGAATGGAGGTGTGTGAAGTCACAGAATGGAGGTGTGTGAAGTCATAGAATGGAGGTGTGTGAAGTCACAGAATGGAGGTGTGTGAAGTCATAGAATGGAGGTGTGTGAAGTCATAGAATATAGGTGTGTGAAGTCATAGAATGGAGGTGTGTGAAGTCAGAGAATGGAGGTGTGTGAAATCACAAAATGGAGGTGTGTGAACTCAGAATGGAGGTGTGTGAAGTCACAGAATGGAGGTGTGTGAAGTCATAGAATGGAGGTGTGTGAAGTCACACAATGGGGGTGTGTGAAGTAATAGAATGGAGGTGTGTGACGTCATAGAATGGAGGTGTGTGAAGTCACAGAATGGAGGTGTGTGAAGTCATAGAATGGAGGTGTGTGAAGTCACACAGTGGGGGTGTGTGAAGTCATAGAATGGAGGTGTGTGAAGTCATAGAATGGAGGTGTGTGAAGTCATAGAATGGAGCTGTGTGAAGTCAGAATGGAGCTGTGTGAAGTCATAGAATGGAGGTGAGTGAAGTCAGAATGGCGGTGTGTGAACTCATAGAATGATGGTGTGTGAAGTCACAATGGAGGTGTGTGAAGTCATAGAATGGAGGTTTTTGAAGTCACAGAATGGAAGTTTGTGAAGTCATAAAATGGAGGTGTGTGAAGTCAGATTGGAGGTGTGTGAATTCATAGAATGGAGGTCTGTCAACTCAGAAAGGAGGTGTGTGAAGTCATAGAACGGAGGTGTGTGAAGTCATAGAATGGAGGTGTGTGAAATCATAGAATGGAGTTGTGTGAAGTCACAGAATTGAGGTGTGTGAAGTCAGAATGGAGGTGTGTGAAGTCATAATGTAGGTGTGTGAAGTCACAGAATGGAGGTGTGTGAAGTCAAAGAATGGAGGTGTGTGAAGTCACACAATGGAGGTGTGTGAAGTCATAGAATGGAGGTGTGTGAAGTCACAGAATGGAGGTGTGTGAAGTCACAATGGAGATGTGTGAAGTCATAGAATGGAGGTGTGTGAAGTCACAATGGAGGTGTGTGAAGTCATAGAATGGACGTGTGTGAAGTCACAGAATGGAGGTGTGTGAAGTCATAGAATGGAGCTGTGTGAAGTCAGATTGGAGGTGTGTGAAGTCACAGAATGGAGGTGTGTGAAGTGATAGAATGGAGGTGTGTGAAGTCATAGAATGGATATGTGTGAAGTCATAATGGAGGTGTGTGAAGTCACAGAATTGAGGTGTGTGAAGTCACAGAATGGAGGTGTGTGAAGTCATAGAATGGAGGTGTGTGAAATCATAGAATGGAGGTGTGTGAAATCATAGACTGGATGTTTGTTAAGTAAGAATGAAGGTGTGTTAAGTCATACAATGGAGGTGTGTGAAGGCACAGAATGGAGGGGTGTGAAGTCATAGAATGGAGCTGTGTGAAGTCAGAATGGAGGTGTGTGAAGTCACACAATGGAGGTGTGCGAACTCAGAATGGAGGTGTGTGAAGTCACAGAATGGAGGTGTGTGAAGTCATAGAATGGAGGTGTGTGAAATCATAGAATGGAGCTGTGTGAAGTCAGAATGGAGGTGTGCGAAGTCACAGAATGGAGGTGTGTGAAGTCATTTTATGGAGCTGTGTGAAGTCAGAATGGAGGTGTGTGAAGTCACAGAATGGAGGTGTGAGAACTCAGAATAAAGGTGTGTGAAGTCACAGAATCTAGGTGTGTGAAGTCATAGAATGGAGGTGTGTGAAGTCATAGAATGGAGGTGTGTGAAGTCAGAATAGAGGCGTGTGATGTCACAGAATTCAGGTGTGTGAAGTCACAGAATGGAGCTGTGTGAACTCATAGAATGGAGGTGTGTGAAGTCAGAACGGAGGTGTGTGAACTCAGTTTGGAGGTGTGGGAAGTCACAATGGAGGTGTGTGAAGTTATAGAATGGAGGTGTGTGAAGTCACAGAATGGAGGGGTATGAAGTCAAAGACTGGAGGTGTGTGAAGTCATAGAATGGAGGTGTGTGAACTCATAGAATGTAGGTGTGTGAAGTCATAGAATGGAGGTGTGTGAATTAATAGAATGGAGGTGTGAGAAATCATAGAATGGAGGTGTGTGAAGTCACAGAATGGAGGTGTGTGAAGTCACAGAATGGAGGTGTGTGAAGTCCCAGAATGGAGGTGTGTGAACTCCAATGGAGGTGTCTGAAGTCAAAGAATGGAGGTGTGTGAAGTCATAGATTGGAATTGTGTGAAGTCATAGAATGGAGGTGTGTGAAGTGAGAATTGAGGTGTGTGAAGTCATGGAATTGAGGTGTGTGAACTCAGAATGGAGGTGTGTGAAGTCACAGAATGGAGGTTTGTGAAGTCATAGAATGGAGTTGTGTGAAGTCATAGAATGGATGTTTCTGAAATAGAATGAAGGTGTGTGAAGTCATAGAATGGAGGTGTGTGAAGTCAAAATGGATGTGTGTGAACTCATAAAATGGAGATGTGTGAAGTGATGGATTGGAGGTGTGCGAAGTCCAAGAATATAGGTTGTGAAGTCAAACAATGGTGGTGTGTGAAGTCAAAGAATGCAGGTGTGTTAAGTCAAAGAATGGAAGTGTGTGAAGTCAAAATGGAGGTGTGTGAAGTCACAGAATGGAGGTGTGTGAAGTCACAGAATGAAGGTGTTTGAAGTCAAAATTGTGGTGTGTGAAGTCACAAATTGAGGAGTCTGAAGTCAGAATGCAGCTGTGTGAAGCCATATAATGGTGGTGTGTGAAGTCAGAATGGAGGTGTGTGAACTCATAGAATGTAGTGTGTGAAGTCACAATGGGGGTGTGTGAAGTCATAGCATGGGGGTGTGTGAAGTCAAATTGGAGGTGTGTGAAATCACAGAATGGAGGTGTGTCAACTCAGAAATGAGGTGTGTTAAGTCGTAGAATGGAGGTGTGTGAATTCATAGAATGGAAGATTGTGAAATCATAGAATGGAGGTGTGTGAAGTCAAAGAATTGAGGTTTGTGAAGTCAGAATGGAGGTGTGTGAAGTCAGGATGGAGGTGGGTGAAGTCACAGAATGGAGGTGTGGGAACCCAGAATGGAGGTGTGTGGTCACAGAACGGAGGTTTGTGAAGTCATAGAATGGAGGTGCCTGAAGTCATAGAATGGATGTTTCTGAAGTGAGAACGAAGGTGTATGAAGTCAAAGAATGGAGGTGTGTGAAGTCAAAATCGAGGTGTGTGAATCATAGAATGGAGGTGTGTGAACTCATAGAATGGAGGTTTGTGAAGTCATGGAATGGAGGTGTGTGAAGTCAAACAATAAAGGTGTGTGAAGTCAGAGAATGGAGTTGTGTGAACTCATAGAATGGAGGTGCATGCAGTCAAAGAATGGAGGTGTGTGAAGTCATCGAATGGAGGTGTGTGAAGTCATGGAATGGAGGTGTGTGAAGTCAGATGGAGTTGTGTGAAGTCATAGAATGGAGGTGTGTGAAGTCAGAATGGAGGTGTGTGAAGTCATAGAATGGAGGTGTGTGAAGTCACAATGCAGGTGTGCGATGTCATAGAATGGAGGTGTGTGAGGTCATAGAATGGAGGTGTGTGAATTCACAGAATGGAGGTGTGTGAAGTCATAGAATGGAGGTGTGTGAAGTCACAGAATGGAGATGTGTGAAGTCATAGAATGGAGGTGTGTGAAGTCATAGAATTTAGGTGTGTGAAGTCATAGAATGGAGGTGTGTGAAGTCAGAGAATGGAGGTGTGTGAAATCACAAAATGGAGGCGTGTGAACTCAGAATGGAGGTGTATGAAGTCACAGAATGGAGATGTATGAAGTCATAGAATGGAGGTGTGTGAAGTCACACAATGGGGGTGTGTGAAGTCATAGAATGGAGGTGTGTGAAGTCATAGAATGGAGGTGTATGAAGTCACAGAATGGAGGTGTGTGAAGTCAGAATAGATGTTTGCGAAATCATAGAATGGAGCTGTGTGAAGTCAGAATGGAGCTGTGTGAAGTCATAGAATGGAGGTGAGTGAAGTAAGAATGGCGGTGTGTGAACTCATAGAATGATGGTGTGTGAAGTCACAATGGAGGTGTGTGAAGTCATAGAATGGAGGTTTCTGAAGTCACAGAATGGAGGTGTGTGAAGTCATAGAATGGGGGTGTGTGAAGTCAAATTGGAGGTGTGTGAAATCACAGAATGGAGGTGTGACAACTCAGAAATGAGGTGTGTGAAGTCATAGAATGGAGGTGTGTGAATTCATGGAATGGTAGAGTGTGAAATCATAGAATGGAGGTGTGTGAAGTCAAAGAATTGAAGTTTGTGAAGTCAGAATGGAGGTGTGTGAAGTCAGGATGGAGATGAGTGAAGTCACAGAATGGAGGAGTGGGAACTCAGAATGGAGGTGTGTGGTCACAGAACGGAGGTTTGTGCAGTCATAGAATGGAGGTGCCTGAAGTCATAGAATGGATGTTTCTGAAGTGAGAACGAAGGTGTATGAAGTCAAAGAATGGAGGTGTGTGAAGTCAAAATGGAGGTGTGTGAATCATAGAATGGAGGTGTGTGAACTCATAGAATGGAGGTGTGTGAAGTCATGGAATGGAGGTGTGTGAAGTCAAAGAATGGAGGTGTGTGAAGTCAAACAATAAAGGTGTGTGAAGTCACAGAATGGAGGTGTGTGAACTCATAGAATGGAGGTGCATGCAGTCAAAGAATAGAGGTGTGTGAAGTCATGGAATGGAGGTTTGTGAAGTCAGATGGAGTTGTGTGAAGTCATAGAATGGAGGTGTGTGCAGCCAGAATGGAGGGGTGTGACGTCATAGAATGGAGGTGTGTGAAGTCAGAATGGAGGTGTGTGAACTCATAGAATGGAGGTGTGTGAAGTCACAATGCAGGTGTGCGAAGTCATAGAATGGAGGTGTGTGAGGTCATAGAATGGAGGTGTGTGAAGTCACAGAATGGAGGTGTGTGAAGTCATAGAATGGAGGTGTGTGAAGTCACAGAATGGAGGTGTGTGAAGTCATAGAATGGAGGTGTGTGAAGTCATAGAATATAGGTGTGTGAAGTCATAGAATGGAGGTGTGTGAAGTCAGAGAATGGAGGTGTGTGAAATCACAAAATGGAGGTGTGTGAACTCAGAATGGAGGTGTGTGAAGTCACAGAATGGAGGTGTGTGAAGTCATAGAATGGAGGTGTGTGAAGTCACACAATGGGGGTGTGTGAAGTATAGAATGGAGGTGTGTGAAGTCATAGAATGGAGGTGTGAGAACTCAGAATAAAGGTGTGTGAAGTCACAGAATCTAGGTGTGTGAAGTCATAGAATGGAGGTGTGTGAAGTCATAGAATGGAGGTGTGTGAAGTCATAATAGAGGCGTGTGATGTCACAGAATTCAGGTGTGTGAAGTCACAGAATGGAGCTGTGTGAACTCATAGAATGGAGGTGTGTGAAGTCAGAACGGAGGTGTGTGAACTCAGTTTGGAGGTGTGGGAAGTCACAATGGAGGTGTGTGAAGTTATAGAATGGAGGTGTGTGAAGTCACAGAATGGAGGGGTATGAAGTCAAAGACTGGAGGTGTGTGAAGTCATAGAATGGAGGTGTGTGAACTCATAGAATGTAGGTGTGTGAAGTCATAGAATGGAGGTGTGTGAATTAATAGAATGGAGTGTGTGTGAAATCATAGAATGGAGGTGTGTGAAGTCACAGAATGGAGGTGTGTGAAGTCACAGAATGGAGGTGTGTGAAGTCCCAGAATGGAGGTGTGTGAACTCCAATGGAGGTGTCTGAAGTCAAGAATGGAGGTGTGTGAAGTCATAGATTGGAATTGTGTGAAGTCATAGAATGGAGGTGTGTGAAGTGAGAATTGAGGTGTGTGAACTCAGAATGGAGGTGTGTGAAGTCACAGAATGGAGGTTTGTGAAGTCATTGAATGGAGTTGTGTGAAGTCATAGAAAGGATGTTTCTGAAATAGAATGAAGGTGTGTGAAGTCATAGAATGGAGGTGTGTGAAGTCAAAATGGATGTGTGTGAACTCATAAAATGGAGATGTGTGAAGTGATGGATTGGAGGTGTGCGAAGTCCAAGAATATAGGTTGTGAAGTCAAACAATGGTGGTGTGTGAAGTCAAAGAATGCAGGTGTGTTAAGTCAAAGAATGGAAGTGTGTGAAGTCAAAATGGAGGTGTGTGAAGTCACAGAATGGAGGTGTGTGAAGTCACAGAATGAAGGTGTTTGAAGTCAAAATTGTGGTGTGTGAAGTCACAAATTGAGGAGTCTGAAGTCAGAATGCAGCTGTGTGAAGCCATATAATGGTGGTGTGTGAAGTCAGAATGGAGGTGTGTGAACTCATAGAATGTAGTGTGTGAAGTCACAATGGGGGTGTGTGAAGTCATAGCATGGGGGTGTGTGAAGTCAAATTGGAGGTGTGTGAAATCACAGAATGGAGGTGTGTCAACTCAGAAATGAGGTGTGTTAAGTCGTAGAATGGAGGTGTGTGAATTCATAGAATGGAAGATTGTGAAATCATAGAATGGAGGTGTGTGAAGTCAAATAATTGAGGTTTGTGAAGTCAGAATGGAGGTGTGTGAAGTCAGGATGGAGGTGGGTGAAGTCACAGAATGGAGGTGTGGGAACCCAGAATGGAGCTGTGTGGTCACAGAACGGAGGTTTGTGAAGTCATGGAATGGAGGTGCCTGAAGTCATAGAATGGATGTTTCTGAAGTGAGAACGAAGGTGTATGAAGTCAAAGAATGGAGGTGTGTGAAGTCAAAATCGAGGTGTGTGAATCATAGAATGGAGGTGTGTGAACTCATAGAATGGAGGTTTGTGAAGTCATGGAATGGAGGTGTGTGAAGTCAAGGAATGGAGGTGTGTGAAATCAAACAATAAAGGTGTGTGAAGTCAGAGAATGGAGTTGTGTGAACTCATAGAATGGAGGTGCATGCAGTCAAAGAATGGAGGTGTGTGAAGTCATCGAATGGAGGTGTGTGAAGTCATGGAATGGAGGTGTGTGAAGTCAGATGGAGTTGTGTGAAGTCATAGAATGGAGGTGTGTGAAGTCAGAATGGAGGTGTGTGAAGTCATAGAATGGAGGTGTGTGAAGTCACAATGCAGGTGTGCGATGTCATAGAATGGAGGTGTCTGAGGTCATAGAATGGAGGTGTGTGAATTCACAGAATGGAGGTGTGTGAAGTCATAGAATGGAGGTGTGTGAAGTCACAGAATGGAGATGTGTGAAGTCATAGAATGGAGGTGTGTGAAGTCATAGAATTTAGGTGTGTGAAGTCATAGAATGGAGGTGTGTGAAGTCAGAGAATGGAGGTGTGTGAAATCACAAAATGGAGGCGTGTGAACTCAGAATGGAGGTGTATGAAGTCACAGAATGGAGATGTATGAAGTCATAGAATGGAGGTGTGTGAAGTCACACAATGGGGGTGTGTGAAGTCATAGAATGGAGGTGTGTGAAGTCATAGAATGGAGGTGTGTGAAGTCACAGAATGGAGGTGTGTGAAGTCAGAATAGATGTGTGCGAAATCATAGAATGGAGCTGTGTGAAGTCAGAATGGAGCTGTGTGAAGTCATAGAATGGAGGTGAGTGAAGTAAGAATGGCGGTGTGTGAACTCATAGAATGATGGTGTGTGAAGTCACAATGGAGGTGTGTGAAGTCATAGAATGGAGGTTTCTGAAGTCACAGAATGGAGGTGTGTGAAGTCATAGAATGGGGGTGTGTGAAGTCAAATTGGAGGTGTGTGAAATCACAGAATGGAGGTGTGACAACTCAGAAATGAGGTGTGTGAAGTCATAGAATGGAGGTGTGTGAATTCATGGAATGGTAGAGTGTGAAATCATAGAATGGAGGTGTGTGAAGTCAAAGAATTGAAGTTTGTGAAGTCAGAATGGAGGTGTATGAAGTCAGGATGGAGATGAGTGAAGTCACAGAATGGAGGAGTGGGAACTCAGAATGGAGGTGTGTGGTCACAGAACGGAGGTTTGTGCAGTCATAGAATGGAGGTGCCTGAAGTCATAGAATGGATGTTTCTGAAGTGAGAACGAAGGTGTATGAAGTCAAAGAATGGAGGTGTGTGAAGTCAAAATGGAGGTGTGTGAATCATAGAATGGAGGTGTGTGAACTCATAGAATGGAGGTGTGTGAAGTCATGGAATGGAGGTGTGTGAAGTCAAAGAATGGAGGTGTGTGAAGTCAAACAATAAAGGTGTGTGAAGTCACAGAATGGAGGTGTGTGAACTCATAGAATGGAGGTGCATGCAGTCAAAGAATAGAGGTGTGTGAAGTCATGGAATGGAGGTTTGTGAAGTCAGATGGAGTTGTGTGAAGTCATAGAATGGAGGTGTGTGCAGCCAGAATGGAGGGGTGTGACGTCATAGAATGAGGTGTGTGAAGTCAGAATGGAGGTGTGTGAACTCATAGAATGGAGGTGTGTGAAGTCACAATGCAGGTGTGCGAAGTCATAGAATGGAGGTGTGTGAGGTCATAGAATGGAGGTGTGTGAAGTCACAGAATGGAGGTGTGTGAAGTCATAGAATGTAGGTGTGTGAAGTCACAGAATGGAGGTGTGTGAAGTCATAGAATGGAGGTGTGTGAAGTCATAGAATATAGGTGTGTGAAGTCATAGAATGGAGGTGTGTGAAGTCAGAGAATGGAGGTGTGTGAAATCACAAAATGGAGGTGTGTGAACTCAGAATGGAGGTGTGTGAAGTCACAGAATGGAGGTGTGTGAAGTCATAGAATGGAGGTGTGTGAAGTCACACAATGGGGGTGTGTGAAGTAATAGAATGGAGGTGTGTGAAGTCATAGAATGGAGGTGTGTGAAGTCACAGAATGGAGGTGTGTGAAGTCATAGAATGGAGGTGTGTGAAGTCACACAGTGGGGGTGTGTGAAGTCATAGAATGGAGGTGTGTAAAGTCATAGAATGGAGGTGTGTGAAGTCATAGAATGGAGCTGTGTGAAGTCAGAATGGAGCTGTGTGAAGTCATAGAATGGAGGTGAGTGAAGTCAGAATGGCGGTGTGTGAACTCATAGAATGATGGTGTGTGAAGTCACAATGGAGGTGTGTGAAGTCATAGAATGGAGGTGTGTGAAGTCAGATTGGAGGTGTGTGAAGTCATAGAATGGAGGTCTGTCAACTCAGAAAGGAGGTGTGTGAAGTCATAGAATGGAGGTGTGTGAAGTCATAGAATGGAGGTGTGTGAAATCATAGAATGGAGTTGTGTGAAGTCACAGAATTGAGGTGTGTGAAGTCAGAATGGAGGTGTGTGAAGTCATAATGTAGGTGTGTGAAGTCACAGAATGGAGGTGTGTGAAGTCAAAGAATGGAGGTGTGTGAAGTCACACAATGGAGGTGTGTGAAGTCATAGAATGGAGGTGTGTGAAGTCACAGAATGGAGGTGTGTGAAGTCACAATGGAGATGTGTGAAGTCATAGAATGGAGGTGTGTGAAGTCACAATGGAGGTGTGTGAAGTCATAGAATGGACGTGTGTGAAGTCACAGAATGGAGGTGTGTGAAGTCATAGAATGGAGCTGTGTGAAGTCAGATTGGAGGTGTGTGAAGTCACAGAATGGAGGTGTGTGAACTCAAAATGGAGGTGTGTGAAGTCACAGAATGGAGGTGTGTGAAGTGATAGAATGGAGGTGTGTGAAATCATAGAATGGATGTGTGTGAAGTCATAATGGAGGTGTGTGAAGTCACAAAATTGAGGTGTGTGAAGTCAGAGAATGGAGGTTTGTTAAGTCATAGAATGGAGGTGTGCGAAGTCATAGAATGGAGGTGTGTGAAATCATAGAATGGATGTTTGTTAAGTAAGAATGAAGGTTTGTTAAGTCATACAATTGAGGTGTGTGAAGGCACAGAATGGAGGTGTGTGAAGTCATAGAATGGAGCTGTGTGAAGTCAGAATGTAGGTGTGTGAAGTCACAGAATGGAGGTGTGCGAACTCAGAATGGAGGTGTGTGAAGTCACAGAATGGAGGGGTGTGAAGTCATAGAATGGAGGTGTGTGAAATCATAGAATGGAGTTGTGTGAAGTCACAGAATTGAGGTGTGTGAAGTCATAGAATGGAGGTGTGTGAAGTCACAGAATGGAGGTGTTTGACGTCAGAGAATGGAGGTGTGTGAAATCAGAATGGAGGTGAGTGAAGTCAGAATAGATGTGTGCGAAGTCATAGAATGGAGCTGTGTGAAGTCAGAATGTAGCTGTGTGAAGTCATAGAATGGAGGAGGGTGAAGTCAGAATGGCGGTGTGTGAACTCATAGAATGATGGTGTGTGAAGTCACAATGGAGGTGTGTGAAGTCATAGAATGGAGGTTTTTGAAGTCACAGAATGGAACTGTGTGAAGTCATAATATGGAGGTGTGTGAAGTCAGATTGGAGGTGTGTGAAGTCATAGAATGGAGGTGTGTCAACTCAGAAAGGAGGTGTGTGAAGTCATAGAATGGAGGTGTGTGAAGACATAGAATGGAGGAGGTGTGTGAAATCACAGAATGGAGTTGTGTGAAGTCACAGAATTGAGGTGTGTGAAGTCAGAATGGAGGTGTGTGAAGTCACAATGTAGGTGTGTGAAGTCACAGAATGGAGGTGTGTGAAGTCATAGAATTGAGGTGTGTGAAGTCACAGAATGGAGGTGTGTGAAGTCATATAATGGAGGTGTGTGAAGTCACAGAATGGAGGTGTGTGAAGTCAGAATGGAGTTGTGTGAAGTCATAGAATGGAGGTGTGTGAAGTCACAATGGAGGTGTGTGAAGTCATAGAATGGAGGTGTGTTAAGTCACAGAATGGAGGTGTGTGAAGTCATAGAATGGAGCTGTGTGAAGTCAGATTGGAGGTGTGTGAAGTCACAGAATGGAGGTGTGTGAACTCACAATGGAGGTGTGTGAAGTCACAGAATGGAGGTGTGTGAAGTGATAGAATGGAGGTGTGTGAAGTCATAGAATGGATGTGTGTGAAGTCATAATGGAGGTGTGTGAAGTCACAGAATTGAGGTGTGTGAAGTCACAGAATGGAGGTGTGTGAAGTCATAGAATGGAGGTGTGTGAAGTCATAGAATGGAGGTGTGTGAAATCATAGACTGGATGTTTGTTAAGTAAGAATGAAGGTGTGTTAAGTCATACAATGGAGGTGTGTGAAGGCACAGAATGGAGGGGTGTGAAGACATAGAATGGAGCTGTGTGAAGTCAGAATGGAGGTGTGTGAAGTCACAGAATGGAGGTGTGCCAACTCAGAATGGAGGTGTGTGAAGTCACAGAATGGAGGTGTGTGAAGTCATAGAATGGAGGTGTGTGAAATCATAGAATGGAGGTGTGGGAAGTCATAGAATGGAGCTGTGTGAAGTCAGAATGGAGCTGTGTGAAGTCATAGAATGCAGGTGAGTGAAGTCAGAATGGCGGTGTGTGAAGTCACAGAATCTAGGTGTGTGAAGTCATAGAATGTAGGTGTGTGAAGTCATAGAATGGAGGTTTTTGAAGTCACAGAATGGAAGTGTGTGAAGTCATAAAATTGAGGTGTGTGAAGTCAGATTGGAGGTGTGTGAAGTCATAGAATGGAGGTGTGTCAACTCAGAAAGGAGGTGTGTGATGTCATAGAATGGAGGTGTGTGAAGTCATAGAATGGAGGAGGTGTGTGAAATAACAGAATGGAGTTGTGTGAAGTCACAGAATTGAGGTGTGTGAAGTCAGAATGGAGGTGTGTGAAGTCACAATGTAGGTGTGTGAAGTCACAGATTGGAGGTGTGTGAAGTCATAGAATGGAGGTGTGTGAAGTCACAGAATGGAGGTGTGTGAAGTCATATAATGGAGGTGTGAGAAGTCACAGAATGGAGGTGTGTGAAGACAGAATGGAGTTGTGTGAAGTCATAGAATGGAGGTGTGTGAAGTCACAATGGACGTGTGTGAAGTCATAGAATGGAGGTGTGTGAAGTCACAGAATGGAGGTGTGTGAAGTCATAGAATGGAGCTGTGTGAAGTCAGATTGGAGGTGTGTGAAGTCACAGAATGGAGATGTGTGAACTCACAATGGAGGTGTGTGAAGTCACAGAATGGAGGTGTGTGAAGTGATAGAATGGAGGTGTGTGAAGTCATAGAATGGATGTGTGTGAAGTCATAATGGAGGTGTGTGAAGTCACAGAATTGAGGTGTGTGAAGTCACAGAATGGAGGTGTGTGAAGTCATAGAATGGAGGTGTGTGAAATCATAGAATGGAGGTGTGTGAAATCATAGACTGGATGTTTGTTAAGTAAGAATGAAGGTGTGTTAAGTCATACAATGGAGGTGTGTGAAGGCACAGAATGGAGGGGTGTGAAGTCATAGAATGGAGCTGTGTGAAGTCAGAATGGAGGTGTGTGAAGTCACACAATGGAGGTGTGCGAACTCAGAATGGAGGTGTGTGAAGTCACAGAATGGAGGTGTGTGAAGTCATAGAATGGAGGTGTGTGAAATCATAGAATGGAGGTGTGGGAAGTCAGAGAATGGAGCTGTGTGAAGTCAGAATGGAGGTGTGCGAAGTCACAGAATGGAGGTGTGTGAAGTCATTTTATGGAGCTGTGTGAAGTCAGAATGGAGGTGTGTGAAGTCACAGAATGGAGGTGTGAGAACTCAGAATAAAGGTGTGTGAAGTCACAGAATCTAGGTGTGTGAAGTCATAGAATGGAGGTGTGTGAAGTCATAGAATGGAGGTGTGTGAAGTCATAATAGAGGCGTGTGATGTCACAGAATTCAGGTGTGTGAAGTCACAGAATGGAGCTGTGTGAACTCATAGAATGGAGGTGTGTGAAGTCAGAACGGAGGTGTGTGAACTCAGTTTGGAGGTGTGGGAAGTCACAATGGAGGTGTGTGAAGTTATACAATGGAGGTTTGTGAAGTCACAGAATGGAGGGGTATGAAGTCAAAGACTGGAGGTGTGTGAAGTCATAGAATGGAGGTGTGTGAACTCATAGAATGGAGGTGTGTGAAGTCATAGAATGGAGGTGTGTGAATTAATAGAATGGAGGTGTGAGAAATCATAGAATGGAGGTGTGTGAAGTCACAGAATGGAGGTGTGTGAAGTCACAGAATGGAGGTGTGTGAAGTCCCAGAATGGAGGTGTGTGAACTCCAATGGAGGTGTCTGAAGTCAAAGAATGGAGGTGTGTGAAGTCATAGATTGGAATTGTGTGAAGTCATAGAATGGAGGTGTGTGAAGTGAGAATTGAGGTGTGTGAAGTCATGGAATTGAGGTGTGTGAACTCAGAATGGAGGTGTGTGAAGTCACAGAATGGAGGTTTGTGAAGTCATAGAATGGAGTTGTGTGAAGTCATAGAATGGATGTTTCTGAAGTAGAATGAAGGTGTGTGAAGTCATAGAATGGAGGTGTGTGAAGTCAAAATGGATGTGTGTGAACTCATAAAATGGAGATGTGTGAAGTGATGGATTGGAGGTGTGCGAAGTCCAAGAATATAGGTTGTGAAGTCAAACAATGGTGGTGTGTGAAGTCACAGAATGCAGGTGTGTTAAGTCAAAGAATGGAAGTGTGTGAAGTCAAAATGGAGGTGTGTGAAGTCACAGAATGGAGGTGTGTGAAGTCACAGAATGAAGGTGTTTGAAGTCAAAATTGTGGTGTGTGAAGTCATAAATTGAGGAGTCTGAAGTCAGAATGCAGCTGTGTGAAGCCATATAATGGTGGTGTGTGAAGTCAGAATGGAGGTGTGTGAACTCATAGAATGTAGTGTGTGAAGTCACAATGGGGGTGTGTGAAGTCATAGCATGGGGGTGTGTGAAGTCAAATTGGAGGTGTGTGAAATCACAGAATGGAGGTGTGTCAACTCAGAAATGAGGTGTGTTAAGTCGTAGAATGGAGGTGTGTGAATTCATAGAATGGAAGATTGTGAAATCATAGAATGGAGGTGTGTGAAGTCAAAGAATTGAGGTTTGTGAAGTCAGAATGGAGGTGTGTGAAGTCAGGATGGAGGTGGGTGAAGTCACACAATGGAGGTGTGGGAACCCAGAATGGAGGTGTGTGGTCACAGAACGGAGGTTTGTGAAGTCATGGAATGGAGGTGCCTGAAGTCATAGAATGGATGTTTCTGAAGTGAGAACGAAGGTGTATGAAGTCAAAGAATGGAGGTGTGTGAAGTCAAAATCGAGGTGTGTGAATCATAGAATGGAGGTGTGTGAACTCATAGAATGGAGGTTTGTGAAGTCATGGAATGGAGGTGTGTGAAGTCAAGGAATGGAGGTGTGTGAAGTCAAACAATAAAGGTGTGTGAAGTCAGAGAATGGAGTTGTGTGAACTCATAGAATGGAGGTGCATGCAGTCAAAGAATGGAGGTGTGTGAAGTCATCGAATGGAGGTGTGTGAAGTCATGGAATGGAGGTGTGTGAAGTCAGATGGAGTTGTGTGAAGTCATAGAATGGAGGTGTGTGAAGTCACAGAATGGAGGTGTGTGAAGTCATAGAATGGAGGTGTGTGAAGTCACAATGCAGGTGTGCGATGTCATAGAATGGAGGTGTGTGAGGTCATAGAATGGAGGTGTGTGAATTCACAGAATGGAGGTGTGTGAAGTCATAGAATGGAGGTGTGTGAAGTCACAGAATGGAGATGTGTGAAGTCATAGAATGGAGGTGTGTGAAGTCATAGAATTTAGGTGTGTGAAGTCATAGAATGGAGGTGTGTGAAGTCAGAGAATGGAGGTGTGTGAAATCACAAAATGGAGGCGTGTGAACTCAGAATGGAGGTGTATGAAGTCACAGAATGGAGATGTACGAAGTCATAGAATGGAGGTGTGTGAAGTCACACAATGGGGGTGTGTGAAGTCATAGAATGGAGGTGTGTGAAGTCATAGAATGGAGGTGTGTGAAGTCACAGAATGGAGGTGTGTGAAGTCAGAATCGATGTGTGCGAAATCATAGAATGGAGCTGTGTGAAGTCAGAATGGAGCTGTGTGAAGTCATAGAATGGAGGTGAGTGAAGTAAGAATGGCGGTGTGTGAACTCATAGAATGATGGTGTGTGAAGTCACAATGGAGGTGTGTGAAGTCATAGAATGGAGGTTTCTGAAGTCACAGAATGGAGGTGTGTGAAGTCATAGAATGGGGGTGTGTGAAGTCAAATTGGAGGTGTGTGAAATCACAGAATGGAGGTGTGACAACTCAGAAATGAGGTGTGTGAAGTCATAGAATGGAGGTGTGTGAAGTCAAAGAATTGAAGTTTGTGAAGTCAGAATGGAGGTGTGTGAAGTCAGGATGGAGATGAGTGAAGTCACAGAATGGAGGAGTGGGAACTCAGAATGGAGGTGTGTGGTCACAGAACGGAGGTTTGTGCAGTCATAGAATGGAGGTGCCTGAAGTCATAGAATGGATGTTTCTGAAGTGAGAACGAAGGTGTATGAAGTCAAAGAATGGAGGTGTGTGAAGTCAAAATGGAGGTGTGTGAATCATAGAATGGAGGTGTGTGAACTCATAGAATGGAGGTGTGTGAAGTCATGGAATGGAGGTGTGTGAAGTCAAAGAATGGAGGTGTGTGAAGTCAAACAAAAAAGGTGTGTGAAGTCACAGAATGGAGGTGTGTGAACTCATAGAATGGAGGTGCATGCAGTCAAAGAATAGAGGTGTGTGAAGTCATGGAATGGAGGTTTGTGAAGTCAGATGGAGTTGTGTGAAGTCATAGAATGGAGGTGTGTGCAGCCAGAATGGAGGGGTGTGTCGTCATAGAATGGAGGTGTGTGAAGTCAGAATGGAGGTGTGTGAACTCATAGAATGGAGGTGTGTGAAGTCACAATGCAGGTGTGCGAAGTCATAGAATGGAGGTGTGTGAGGTCATAGAATGGAGGTGTGTGAAGTCACAGAATGGAGGTGTGTGAAGTCATAGAATGGAGGTGTGTGAAGTCACAGAATGGAGGTGTGTGAAGTCATAGAATGGAGGTGTGTGAAGTCATAGAATATAGGTGTGTGAAGTCATAGAATGGAGGTGTGTGAAGTCAGAGAATGGAGGTGTGTGAAATCACAAAATGGAGGTGTGTGAACTCAGAATGGAGGTGTGTGAAGTCACAGAATGGAGGTGTGTGAAGACATAGAATGGAGGTGTGTGAAGTCACACAATGGGGGTGTGTGAAGTAATAGAATGGAGGTGTGTGAAGTCATAGAATGGAGGTGTGTGATGTCACAGAATGGAGGTGTGTGAAGTCATAGAATGGAGGTGTGTGAAGTCACACAGTGGGGGTGTGTGAAGTCATAGAATGGAGGTGTGTGAAGCCATAGAATGGAGGTGTGTGAAGTCATAGAATGGAGCTGTGTGAAGTCAGAATGGAGCTGTGTGAAGTCATAGAATGTAGGTGAGTGAAGTCAGAATGGCGGTGTGTGAACTCATAGAATGATGGTGTGTGAAGTCACAATGGAGGTGTGTGAAGTCACAGAATGGAGGTTTTTGAAGTCACAGAATGGAAGTTTGTGAAGTCATAAAATGGAGGTGTGTGAAGTCAGATTGGAGGTGTGTGAAGTCATAGAATGGAGGTCTGTCAACTCAGAAAGGAGGTGTGTGAAGTCATAGAATGGAGGTGTGTGAAGTCATAGAATGGAGGTGTGTGAAATCATAGAATGGAGTTGTGTGAAGTCACAGAATTGAGGTGTGTGAAGTCAGAATGGAGGTGTGTGAAGTCATAATGTAGGTGTGTGAAGTCACAGAATGGAGGTGTGTGAAGTCAAAGAATGGAGGTGTGTGAAGTCACACAATGGAGGTGTGTGAAGTCATAGAATGGAGGTGTGTGAAGTCACAGAATGGAGGTGTGTGAAGTCACAATGGAGATGTGTGAAGTCATAGAATGGAGGTGTGTGAAGTCACAATGGAGGTGTGTGAAGTCATAGAATGGACGTGTGTGAAGTCACAGAATGGAGGTGTGTGAAGTCATAGAATGGAGCTGTGTGAGGTCAGATTGGAGGTGTGTGAAGTCACAGAATGGAGGTGTGTGAACTCAAAATGGAGGTGTGTGAAGTCACAGAATGGAGGTGTGTGAAGTGATAGAATGGAGGTGTGTGAAATCATAGAATGGATGCGTGTGAAGTCATAATGGAGGTTTGTGAAGTCACAAAATTGAGGTGTGTGAAGTCAGAGAATGGAGGTTTGTTAAGTCTTAGAATGGAGGTGTGTGAAGTCATAGAATGGAGGTGTGTGAAATCATAGAATGGATGTTTGTTAAGTAAGAATGAAGGTGTGTTAAGTCATACAATTGAGGTGTGTGAAGGCACAGAATGGAGGTGTGTGAAGTCATAGAATGGAGCTGTGTGAAGTCAGAATGTAGGTGTGTGAAGTCACAGAATGGAGGTGTGCGAACTCAGAATGGAGGTGTGTGAAGTCACAGAATGGAGGGGTGTGAAGTCATAGAATGGAGGTGTGTGAAAACATAGAATGGAGGTGTGGGAAGTCAGAGAATGGAGCTGTGTGAAGTCAGAATGGAGGTGTGCGAAGTCACAGAATGGAGGTGTGTGAAGTCATTTTATGGAGCTGTGTGAATTCAGAATGGAGGTGTGTGAAGTCACAGAATGGAGGTGTGTGAGGTCAGAACGGAGGTGTGTGAACTCAGATTGGAGGTGTGGGAAGTCACAATGGAGGTGTGTGAAGTCATAGAATGGAGGTGTGTGAACTCATAGAATTGATGTGTGTGAAGTCATAGAATGGAGGTGTGTGAATTAATAGAATGGAGGTGTGAGAAATCATAGAATGGAGGTGTGTGAAGTCACAGAATGGAGGTGTGTGAAGTCACAGAATGGAGGTGTGTGAACTCCAATGGAGGTGTGTGAAGTCAAAGAATGGAGGTGTGTGAAGTCATAGAATGGAATTGTGTGAAGTCATAGAATGGAGGTGTGTGAAGTGAGAATTGAGGTGTGTGAAGTCACGGAATTGAGGTGTGTGAACTCAGAATGGAAGTGTGTGAAGTCAAGGAATGGATGTTTGTGAAGTCATAGAGTGGAGGTGTGTGAAGTCATAGAATGGATGTTTCTGAAGTAGAATGAAGGTGTGTGAAGTCATAGAATGGAGGTGTGTGAAGTCAAAATGGATGCGTGTGAACTCATAAAATGGAGATGTGTGAAGTCATGGAATGGAGGTATGCGAAGTCCAAGAATATAGGTTGTGAAGTCAAACAATGGTGGTGTGTGAAGTCACAGAATGCAGGTGTGTTAAGTCAAAGAATGGAAGTGTGTGAAGTCAAAATGCAGGTGTGTGAAGTCACAGAATGGAGGTGTGTGAAATCACAGAATGAAGGTGTTTGAAGTCAAAATTGTGGCGTGTGAAGTCACAAATTGAGGAGTCTGAAGACAGAATGCAGCTGTGTGAAGCCATAGAATGGATGTGTGTGAAGTCAGAATGGAGGTGTGTGAACTCAGAGAATGGAGTGTGTGAAGTCACAATGGGGGTGTGTGAAGTCATAGAATGGGGGTGTGTGAAGTCAAATTGGAGGTGTGTGAAATCACAGAATGGAGGTTTGTCAACTCAGAAATGAGGTGTGTTAAGTCGTAGAATGGAGGTGTGTGAATTCATAGAATGGAAGAGTGTGAAAACATAGAATGGAGGTGCGTGAAGTCAAAGAATTGAGATTTGTGAAGTCAGGATGGAGGTGTGTGAAGTCAGGATGGAGGTGGGTGAAGTCACAGAATGGAGGTGTGGGAACCCAGAATGGAGGTGTGTGGTCACAGAACGGAGGTTTGTGAAGTCATAGAATGGAGGTGCCTGAAGTCATAGAATGGATGTTTCTGAAGTGAGAACGAAGGTGTATGAAGTCAAAGAATGGAGGTGTGTGAAGTCAAAATGGAGGTGTGTGAATCATAGAATGGAGGTGTGTGAACACATAGAATGGAGGTGTGTGAAGTCATGGAATGGAGGTGCATGCAGTCAAACAATGGAGGTGTGTGAAGTCATCGAATGGAGGTGTGTGAAGTCATGGAATGGAGGTGTGTGAAGTCAGATGGAGTTGTGTGAAGTCATAGAATGGAGGTGTGTGAAGTCAGAATGCAGGTGTGCGAAGTCATAGAATGGAGGTGTGTGAAGTCAGAATGCAGGTGTGCGAAGTCATAGAATGGAGGTGTGTGAGGTCATAGAATGGAGGTGTGTGAAGTCACAGAATGGAGGTGTGTGAAGTCATAGAATGGAGGTGTGTGAAGTCACAGAAGGGAGATGTGTGAAGTCATAGAATGGAGGTGTGTGAAGTCATAGAATTTAGGTGGGTGAAGTCATAGAATGGAGGTGTGTGAAGTCAGAGAATGGAGGTGTGTGAAATCACAAAATGGAGGTGTGTGAACTCAGAATGGAGGTGTGTGAAGTCACAGAATGGGATGTGTGAAGTCACAAAATGGGGGTGTGTGAAGTCACAAAATGGGGGTGTGTGAAGTCATAGAATGGAGGTGTGTGAAGTCATAGAATGGAGGTGTGTGAAGTCACAGAATGGAGGTGTGTGAAGTCAGAATAGATGTGTGCGAAGTCATAGAATGGAGCTGTGTGAAGTCAGAATGGAGCTGTGTGAAGTCATAGAATGGAGGTGAGTGAAGTCAGAATTGCGGTGTGTGAAATCACAGAATGATGGTGTGTGAAGTCACAATGGAGGTGTGTGAAGTCATACAATGCAGGTTTCTGAAGTCACAGAATGGAGGTGTGTGAAGTCATAGAATGGGGTGTGTGAAATCATAGAATGCAAGTGTGTGAAGTCAAAATGGATTTGTGTGAAGTCACAGAATGGAGGTGTGTGAAGTCACAGAATGGAGGTGTGTGAAGTCAAAATTGTGGAGTGTGAAGTCACAAATGGAGGTGTGAAGTCAGAATTTAGCTGTGTGAAGTCATAGAATGGAGGTGTGTGAAGTCAGAATGGAGGTGTGTGAACTCATAGAATATAGGTGTGTGAAGTCACAATGGAGGTGTGTGAAGTCATAGAATGGAGGTGTGTGAAGTCAGATTGGAGGTGTGTGAAATCACAGAATGGAGGTGTGTCAACTCAGAAATGAGGTGTGTGAAGTCATAGAATCTAGGTGTGTGAAGTCATAGAATGGAAGTGTGTGAAATCATAGAATGGAGGTGTGTGAAGGCACAGAACTGAGGCCTGTGAAGTCAAAATGGAGGGGTGTGAAGTCGGAATGTTGGTGGGTGAAGTCGTAGAATGGAGGTGTGTGAAGTCACAATGCAGGTGTGTGAACTCATAGAATGGAGGTGTGTGAAGTCACAATATAGGTGTGTTAACTTATAGAATGGAGGTGTGTGAAGTCATAGAATGGAGGTGTGTAAAGTCACAGAATGGAGGTGTGTGAAGTCAGAACAGATGTGTGCGAAGTCATAGAATGGAGCTGTGTGAAGTCAGAATGGAGCTGTGTGAAGTCATAGAATGGAGGTGAGTGAAGTCAGAATGGCGGTGTGTGAACTTATAGAATGATGGTGTGTGAAGTCACAATGGAGGTGTGTGAAGTCATAGAATGGAGGTTTTTGAAGTCACATAATGGAGGTGTGTGAAGTAATAGAATGGAGGTGTGTGAAGTCACAGAATGGAGGTGTGTGAAGTCATATATTGGAAGTTTGTGAAGTCATAGAATGGAGGTGTGTGAAGTAATAGAATGGAGGTGTGTGAAGTCAGATTGGAGGTGTGTGAAATCACAGAATGAGGTGTGTCAACTCAGAAATGAGGTGTGTGAAATCATAGAATCTAGGTGTATGAAGTCATAGAATGGAAGTTCGTGAAATCATAGAATGGAGGTGTGTGAATCACAGAACTGAGGCGTGTGAAGTCAAAATGGAGGTGTGTGAAGTCAGAATGGTGGTGTGTGAAGTCATAGAATGGAGGTGTGAAGTAAAAATGTAGGTGTGTTAAGTTATAGAATGGAGGTGTGTGAAGTCATAGAATGGAGGTGTGTGAAGTCACAGAATGGAGGTTTGTGAAATCATAGAATGGAGGTGTGTGAAGTCACAGAATGGAGGTGTGTGAAGTCATAGAATGGAGGTGTGTGAAGTCATAGAATGGAGCTGTGTGAAGTCAGAATGGAGCTGTGTGCAGTCATAGAATGGAGGTGAGTGAAGTCAGAATGGCGGTGTGTGAACTCATAGAATGATGGTGTGTGAAGTCACAATGGAGGTGTGTGAAGTCATAGAATGGAGGTTTTTGAAGTCACAGAATGGAGGTTTGTGAAGTCGTAGAATGGAGGTGTGTGAAGTCAGATTGGAGGTGTGTGAAGTCATAGAATGGAGGTGTGTCAACTCAGAAAGGAGTTGTGTGACGTCATAGAATGGAGGTGTGTGAAGTCATAGAATGGGGGGGTGTGAAATCATAGAATGGAGCTGTGTGAAGTCACAGAATTGAGGTGTGTGCAGTCAGAATGGAGGTGTGTGAAGTCAGACTGGAGGTGTGTGAAGTCATAGAATGGAGGTGTGTGAATTCAGAATGGATTTGTGTGAACTCATAGAATGGAGGTCTGTGAAGTCACAATGTAGGTGTGTGAAGTCACAGAATGGAGGTGTGTGAAGTCATAGAATGGAGGTGTGTGAAGTCACAGAATGGAGGTGTGTGAAGTCAGAACAGATGTGTGCGAAGTCATAGAATGGAGCTGTGTGAAGTCAGAATGGAGCTGTGTGAAGTCATAGAATGGAGGTGAGTGAAGTCAGAATGGCGGTGTGTGAAATCACAGAATGATGGTGTGTGAAGTCACAATGGAGGTGTGTGAAGTCATACAATGCAGGTTTCTGAAGTCACAGAATGGAGGTGTGTGAAGTCATAGAATGTGGTGTGTGAAATCATAGAATGGAAGTGTGTGAAGTCAAAATGGATTTGTGTGAAGTCACAGAATGGAGGTGTGTGAAGGCACAGAATGGAGGTGTGTGAAGTCAAAATTGTGGAGTGTGAAGTCACAAATGGAGGTGTGAAGTCAGAATTTAGCTGTGTGAAGTCATAGAATGGAGGTGTGTGAAGTCAGAATGGAGGTGTGTGAACTCATAGAATATAGGTGTGTGAAGTCACAATGGAGGTGTGTGAAGTCATAGAATGGAGGTGTGTGAAGTCAGATTGGAGGTGTGTGAAATCACAGAATTGAGGTGTGTCAACTCAGAAATGAGGTGTGTGAAGTCATAGAATCTAGGTGTGTGAAGTCATAGAATGGAAGTGTGTGAAATCATAGAATGGAGGTGTGTGAATGCACAGAACTGAGGCCTGTGAAGTCAAAATGGAGGTGTGTGAAGTCGGAATGTTGGTGGGTGAAGTCGTAGAATGGAGGTGTGTGAAGTCCCAATGCAGGTGTGTGAACTCATAGAATGGAGGTGTGTGAAGTCACAATATAGGTGTGTTAACTTATAGAATGGAGGTGTGTGAAGTCATAGAATGGAGGTGTGTGAAGTCACAGAATGGAGGTGTGTGAAGTCAGAACAGATGTGTGCGAAGTCATAGAATGGAGCTGTGGGAAGTCAGAAAGGAGCTGTGTGAAGTCATAGAATGGAGGTGAGTGAAGTCAGAATGGCGGTGTGTGAACTTATAGAATGATGGTGTGTGAAGTCACAATGGAGGTGTGTGAAGTCATAGAATGGAGGTTTTTGAAGTCACATAATGGAGGTGTGTGAAGTAATAGAATGGAGGTGTGTGAAGTCACAGAATGGAGGTGTGTGAAGTCATATATTGGAAGTTTGTGAAGTCATAGAATGGAGGTTTGTGAAGTAATAGAATGGAGGTGTGTGAAGTCAGATTGGAGGTGTGTGAAATCACAGAATGAGGTGTGTCAACTCAGAAATGAGGTGTGTGAAGTCATAGAATCTAGGTGTATGAAGTCATAGAATGGAAGTTTGTGAAATCATAGAATGGAGGTGTGTGAATCACAGAACTGAGGCGTGTGAAGTCAAAATGGAGGTGTGTGAAGTCAGAATGTTGGTGTGTGAAGTCATAGAATGGAGGTGTGTGAAGTCACAATGCAGGTGTGTGAACTCATAGAATGGAGGTGTGAAGTAAAAATGTAGGTGTGTTAAGTTATAGAATGGAGGTGTGTGAAGTCATAGAATGGAGGTGTGTGAAGTCACAGAATGGAGGTGTGTGAAGTCATAGAATGGAGGTGTGTGAAGTCATAGAATGGAGCTGTGTGAAGTCAGAATGGAGCTGTGTGAAGTCATAGAATGGAGGTGAGTGAAGTCAGAATGGCGGTGTGTGAACTCATAGAATGATGGTGTGTGAAGTCACAATGGAGGTGTGTGAAGTCATAGAATGGAGGTTTTTGAAGTCACAGAATGGAGGTTTGTGAAGTCGTAGAATGGAGGTGTGTGAAGTCAGATTGGAGGTGTGTGAAGTCATAGAATGGAGGTGTGTCAACTCAGAAAGGAGTTGTGTGAAGTCATAGAATGGAGGTGTGTGAAGTCATAGAATGGAGGGGTGTGAAATCATAGAATGGATCTGTGTGAAGTCACAGAATTGAGGTGTGTGCAGTCAGAATGGAGGTGTGTGAAGTCAGACTGGAGGTGTGTGAAGTCATAGAATGGAGGTTTGTGAATTCAGAATGCATTTGTGTGAACTCATAGAATGGAGGTCTGTGAAGTCGCAATGTAGGTGTGTGAAGTCACAGAATGGAGGTGTGTGAAGTCATAGAATGGAGGTGTGTGAAGTCACAGAATAGAGGTGTGTGAAGTCAGAATAGATGTGTGCGAAGTCATAGAATGGAGCTGTGTGAAGTCAGAATGGAGCTGTGTGAAGTCATAGAATGGAGGTGAGTGAAGTCAGAATGGCGGTGTGTGAAATCACAGAATGATGGTGTGTGAAGTCACAATGGAGGTGTGTGAAGTCATACAATGCAGGTATCTGAAGTCACAGAATGGAGGTGTGTGAAGTCATAGAATGGGGTGTGTGAAATCATAGAATGGAAGTGTGTGAAATCAAAATGGATTTGTGTGAAGTCACAGAATGGAGGTGTGTGAAGTCACAGAATGGAGGTGTGTGAAGTCAAAATTGTGGAGTGTGAAGTCACAAATGGAGATGTGAAGTCAGAATTTAGCTGTGTGAAGTCATAGAATGGAGGTGTGTGAAGTCAGAATGGAGGTGTGTGAACTCATAGAATATAGGTTTGTGAAGTCACAATGGAGGTGTGTGAAGTCATAGAATGGAGGTGTGTGAAGTCAGATTGGAGGTGTGTGAAATCACAGAATGGAGGTGTGTCAACTCAGAAATGAGGTGTGTGAAGTCATAGAATCTAGGTGTGTGAAGTCATAGAATGGAACTGTGTGAAATCATAGAATGGAGGTGTGTGAAGGCACAAAACTGAGGCCTGTGAAGTCAAAATGGAGGTGTGTGAAGTCGGAATGTTGGTGGGTGAAGTCGTAGAATGGAGGTGTGTGAAGTCCCAATGCAGGTGTGTGAACTCATAGAATGGAGGTGTGTGAAGTCACAATATAGGTGTGTTAACTTATAGAATGGAGGTGTGTGAAGTCATAGAATGGAGGTGTGTGAAGTCACAGAATGGAGGTGTGTGAAGTCAGAAGAGATGTGTGCGAAGTCATAGAATGGAGCTGTGTGAAGTCAGAATGGAGCTGTGTGAAGTCATAGAATGGAGGTGAGTGAAGTCAGAATGGCGGTGTGTGAACTTATAGAATGATGGTGTGTGAAGTCACAATGGAGGTGTGTGAAGTCATAGAATGGAGGTTTTTGAAGTCACATAATGGAGGTGTGTGAAGTCATAGAATGGAGGTGTGTGAAGTCACAGAATGGAGGTGTGTGAAGTCATATATTGGAAGTTTGTGAAGTCATAGAATGGAGGTGTGTGAAGTAATAGAATGGAGGTGTGTGAAGTCATATATTGGAGGTTTGTGAAGTAATAGAATGGAGGTGTGTGAAGTCATATATTGGAGGTCTGTGAAGTCATAGAATGGAGGTGTGTGAAGTAATAGAATGGAGGTGTGTCAAGTCACAGATTGAAGGTGTGTGAAATCACAGAATGGGGGTGTTTGAACTCAGAATGGAGGTGTGTGAAGTCACAGAATTGAGGTGTGTGAAGTCATTGAATGGATGTTTCTGAAGTAAGAATGAAGGTGTGTGAAGTCATAGAATGGAGGTGTGTGAAGTCAAAATGGTGGTGTGTGAACTCATAGAATGGAGGTGTGTGAACTCATGGAATGTAGGTGTGTGAAGTCATGGAATGGAGGTGTGTGAAGTCAAAGAATGGAGGTATGTGAATTCAAAAAATGGAGGTGAGTGAAGTCAGAGAATGGAGGTGTGTGAAATCACAGAATGGAGGTGTTTGAAATGACAGAATGCAGGTGTGTGAACTCACAATGGAGGTGTGTGAAGTCACAGAAAGGAGGTGTGTGAAGTCATAGAATGGAAGTGTGTGAAGTCATAGAATGGAGGTGTGTGAAGTCAGAATGGAGGTGTGTGAAGTCACAGAATGGAATTTTGTGAAATCATAGAATGGAGGTGTGTGAAGTCATAGAATGGATGATTCTGAATAAAAAGTGAAGGTGTGTGAAGTCATAGAATGGAGGTGTGTGAAGTCACAATGTAGGTGTGTGAACTCATAGAATGGTGGTGTGTAATCTCATAGAATGCAGGTGTGTGAAGTCATGGAATGGAGGTGTGTGAAGTCACAGAATGGAGGTGTGTGAAGTCAAAGAATGGAAGTGTGTGAAGTCAAAATGGATGTGTGTGAAGTCACAGAATGGAGGTGTGTGAAGTCACAGAATGGAGGTGTGTTAAGTCAAAATTGTGGAGTGTGAAGTCACTAATGGAGGTGTGAAGTCAGAATTTAGCTGGGTGAAGTCATAGAATGGAGGTGTGTGAAGTCAGAATGGAGGTGTGTGAACTCATAGAATGGAGGTGTGTGAAGTCACAATGGAGGTGTGTGAAGTCATAGAATGGAGGTGTGTGAAGTCAGATTGGAGGTGTGTGAAATCACAGAATGGAGGTGTGTCAACTCAGAAATGAGGTGTGTGAAGTCATAGAATCTAGGTGTATGAAGTCATAGAATGGAAGTGTGTGAAATCATAGAATGGAGGTGTGTGAAGTCACAGAACTGAGGCGTGTGAAATCAAAATGGAGGTGTGTGAAGTCAGAATGTTGGTGTGTGAAGTCATAGAATGGAGGTGTGTGAAGTCACAGAATGGAGGTTTGCGAAATCATAGAATGGAGGTGTGTGAAGTCACAGAATGGAGGTGTGTGAAGTCATAGAATGGAGGTGTGTGAAGTCATAGAATGGAGGTGTGTGAATTCACAGAATGGAGGTGTGTGAAGTTATAGAATGGAGGTGTGTGAAGTCACAGAATGTAGGTGTGTAAAATCATAGAATGGACGTGTGTGAAGTCATAGAATGGAGGTGTGTGAAGTCATAGAATGGAGGTGTGTGAAGTCACAGAATGGAGGGGTGTGAAGTCACAGATTGGAGGTGTGTGAACCCAGAATGGAGGAGTGTGAAGTCACAGAATGGAGGTGTGTGAAGTCACAGAATGGAGGTGTGTGAACTCAAAATGAAGGTGTGTGAGGTCACAGAACGGAGGTTTGTGAAGTCATAGAATGGATGATTTTGAAGTAATAATGAAGGTGTGTGAAGTCATAGAATGGAGGTGTGTGAAGTCACAATGTAGGTGTGTGAACTCATAGAATGTTGGTGTGTAATCTCATAGAATGGAGGTGTCAAAATTGTGGAGTGTGAAGTCACAAATGGAGGTGTGAAGTCAGAATTTAGCTGTGTGAAGTCATAGAATGGAGGTGAGTGAAGTCAGAATGGAGTTGTGTGAACTCATAGAATGGAGATGTGTGAAGTCACAATGGAGGTGTGTGAAGTCATAGAATGGAGGTGTGTGAAGTCAGATTGGAGGTGTGTGAAATCACAGAATGGAGGTGTGTCAACTCAGAAATGAGGAGTGTGAAGTCATAGAATCTAGGTGTGTGAAGTCATAGAATGGAAGTGTGTGAAATCATAGAATGGAGGTGTGTGAAGGCAGAGAACTGAGGCGTGTGAAGTCAAAATGGAGGTGTGTGAAGTCGGAATGTTGGTGGGTGAAGTCATAGAATGGAGGTGTGTGAAGTCACAATGCAGGTGTGTGAACTCATAGAATGGAGGTGTGTGAAGTCACAATATAGGTGTGTTAAGTTATAGAATGGAGGTGTGTGAAGTCATAGAATAGAGGAGTGTGAAGTCACAGAATGGAGGTGTGTGAAATCATAGAATGGAGGTGTGGGAAGTCACAGAAAGGAGGTGTATGAAATCATAGAATGGTGTTGTGTGAAGTCACAGAATGGAGATGTGTGAAGTCATAAAATGGAGGTGTGTGATGTCATAGAATGGAGGTGTGTGAAGTCATAGAATGGAGGTGTGTGAAGACACAATGCATGTGTGTGAACTCATAGAATGGAGGTGTGAAGTCACAATGTAGGTGTGTTAAGTTATAGAATGGAGGTGTGTGAAGTCATAGAATAGAGGAGTGTGAAGTCACAGAATGGAGGTGTGTGAAATCATAGAATGGAGGTGTGTTAAGTCACAGAATGGAGGTGTTTGAAGTCATAGAATGGAGGTGTGTGAAGTCATAGAATGGAGGTGTGTGAAGTCACAGAATGGAGGTGTGTGAAGTTATAGAATGGAGGTGTGTGAAGTCATAGAATGGAGGTGTGTGAAGTCACAGAATGGAGGGGTGTGAAGTCACAGATTGGAGGTGTGTGAAATCATAGAATGAAGGTGTGTAAAGTCACAGAATGGAGGTGTGTGAAGTCATAGAATGGAGGTGTGTGAAGTCATAGAATGGAGGTGTGTGAAGTCACAGAATGGAGGTGTGTGAAGGCATAGAATCGAGGTGTGTGAAGTCACAGAATGGAGGGGTGTGAAGTCACAGAATGTAGGTTTGTGAAATCATAGAATGGAGGTGTGTGAAGTCACAGAATGGAGGTGTGTGAAGTCATAGAATGGAGGTGTGTGAAGTCATAGAATGGAGGTGTGTGAAGTCACAGAATGGAGGGGTGTAAAGTCACAGATTGGAGGTGTGTGAACCCAGAATGGAGGAGTGTGAAGTCACAGAATGGAGGTGTGTGAAGTCACAAAATGGAGGTGTGTGAACTCAAAATGAAGGTGTGTGAGGTCACAGAACGGAGGGTTGTGAAGTCATAGAATGGAGGTGTGTGAAGTCATAGAATGGATGATTTTGAAGTAATAATGAAGGTGTGTGAAGTCATAGAATGGAGGTGTGTAAAGTCACAATGTAGGTGTGTGAACTCATAGAATGGTGGTGTGTAATCTCATAGAATGGAGGTGTGTGAAGTCACAGAATGGAGGTGTGTGAAGTCAAAGAATGGAAGTGTGTGAAGTCAAAATGGATGTGTGTGAAGTCACAGAATGGAGGTGTGTGAAGTCACAGAATGGAGGTGTGTGAAGTCAAAATTGTGGAGTGTGAAGTCACAAATGGAGGTGTGAAGTCAGAATTTAGCTGTGTGAAGTCATAGAATGGAGGTGTGTGAAGTCAGAATGGAGGAGTGTGAACTCATAGAATGGAGGTGTGTGAAGTCACAATGGAGGTGTGTGAAATCATAGAATGGAGGTGTGTGAAGTCAGATTGGAGGTATGTGAAATCACAGAATGGAGGTGTGTCAACTTGGAAATGAGGTGTGTGAAGTCATAGAATCTAGGTGTGTGAAGTCATAGAATGGAAGTGTGTGAAATCATAGAATGGAGGTGTGTGAAGACACAGAACTGAGACGTGTGAAGTCAAAATGGAGGTGTGTGAAGTCGGAATGTTGGTGGGTGAAGTCATAGAATGGAGGTGTGTGAAGTCACAATGCAGGTGTGTGAACTCAGAGAATGGAGGTGTGTGAAGTCACAATATAGGTGTGTTAAGTTATAGAATGGAGGTGTGTGAAGTCACAGAAAGGAGGTGTATGAAATCATAGAATGGTGTTGTGTGAAGTCACAGAATGGAGATGTGTGAAGTCATAGAATGGAGGTGTGTGATGTCATAGAATGGAGGTGTGTGAAGTCATAGAATGGAGGTGTGTGAAGTCACAATGCATGTGTGTGAACTCATAGAATGGAGGTGTGAAGTCACAATGTAGGTGTGTTAAGTTATAGAATGGAGGTGTGTGAAGTCATAGAATGGAGGAGTGTGAAGTCACAGAATGGAGGTGTGTGAAATCATAGAATGGAGGTGTGTAAAGTCACAGAATGGAGGTATTTGAAGTCATAGAATGGAGGTGTGTGAAGTCATAGAATGGAGGTGTGTGAAGTCACAGAATGGAGGTGTGTGAAGTTATAGAATGGAGGTGTGTGAAGTCACAGAATGGAGGTGTGTAAAATCATAGAATGGACGTGTGTGAAGTCATAGAATGGAGGTGTGTGAAGTCATAGAATGGAGGTGTGTGAAGTCACAGAATGGAGGGGTGTGAAGTCACAGATTGGAGGTGTGTGAAGTCATAGAATGGAGGTGTGTGAAATCATAGAATGGAGCTGTGTGAAGTCAGAATGGAGGTGTGCGAAGTCACAGAATGGAGGTGTGTGAAGACATTTTATGGAGCTGTGTGAAGTCAGAATGGAGGTGTGTGAAGTCACAGAATGGAGGTGTGAGAAATCAGAATAAAGGTGTGTGAAGTCACAGAATCTAGGTGTGTGAAGTCATAGAATGGAGGTGAGTGAAGTCATAAAATTGAGGTGTGTGAAGTCATAATAGAGGCGTGTGATGTCACAGAATTCAGGTGTGTGAAGTCACAGAATGGAGCTGTGTGAACTCATAGAATGGAGGTGTGTGAAGTCAGAACGGAGGTGTGTGAACTCAGTTTGGAGGTGTGGGAAGTCACAATGGAGGTGTGTGAAGTTATAGAATGGAGGTGTGTGAAGTCACAGAATGGAGGGGTATGAAGTTAAAGACTGGAGGTGTGTGAAGTCATAGAATGGAGGTGTGTGAACTCATAGAATGGAGGTGTGTGAAGTCATAGAATGGAGGTGTGTGAATTAATAGAATGGAGGTGTGTGAAGTCCCAGAATGGAGGTGTGTGAAGTCAAAGAATGGAAGTGTGTGAAGTCAAAATGGATGTGTGTGAAGTCACAGAATGGAGGTATGTGAAGTCACAGAATGGAGGTGTGTGAAGTCAAAATTGTGGAGTGTGAAGTCACAAATGGAGGTGTGAAGTCAGAATTTAGCTGTGTGAAGTCATAGAATGGAGGTGTGTGAAGTCAGAATGGAGGAGTGTGAACTCATAGAATGGAGGTGTGTGAAGTCACAATGGAGGTGTGTGAAGTCATAGAATGGAGGTGTGTGAAGTCAGATTGGAGGTGTGTGAAATCACAGAATGGAGGTGTGTCAACTCGGAAATGAGGTGTGTGAAGTCATAGAATCTAGGTGTGTGAAGTCATAGAATGGAAGTGTGTGAAATCATAGAATGGAGGTGTGTGAAGACACAGAACTGAGGCGTGTGAAGTCAAAATGGAGGTGTGTGAAGTCGGAATGTTGGTGGGTGAAGTCATAGAATGGAGGTGTGTGAAGTCACAATGCAGGTGTGTGAACTCAGAGAATGGAGGTGTGTGAAGTCACAATATAGGTGTGTTAAGTTATAGAATGGAGGTGTGTGAAGTCACAGAAAGGAGGTGTATGAAATCATAGAATGGTGTTGTGTGAAGTCACAGAATGGAGATGTGTGAAGTCATAGAATGGAGGTGTGTGATGTCATAGAATGGAGGTGTGTGAAGTCATAGAATGGAGGTGTGTGAAGTCACAATGCATGTGTGTGAACTCATAGAATGGAGGTGTGAAGTCACAATGTAGGTGTGTTAAGTTATAGAATGGAGGTGTGTGAAGTCATAGAATGGAGGAGTGTGAAGTCACAGAATGGAGGTGTGTCAACTCAGAAATGAGGAGTGTGAAGTCATAGAATCTAGGTGTGTGAAGTCATAGAATGGAAGTGTGTGAAATCATAGAATGGAGGTGTGTGAAGGCACAGAACTGAGGCGTGTGAAGTCAAAATGGAGGTGTGTGAAGTCGGAATGTTGGTGGGTGAAGTCATAGAATGGAGGTGTGTGAAGTCACAATGCAGGTGTGTGAACTCATAGAATGGAGGTGTGTGAAGTCACAATATAGGTGTGTTAAGTTATAGAATGGAGGTGTGTGAAGTCATAGAATGGAGGTGTGGGAAGTCACAGAAAGGAGGTGTATGAAATCATAGAATGGTGTTGTGTGAAGTCACAGAATGGAGATGTGTGAAGTCACAAAATGGAGGTGTGTGATGTCATAGAATGGAGGTGTGTGAAGTCATAGAATGGAGGTGTGTGAAGACACAATGCATGTGTGTGAACTCATAGAATGGAGGTGTGAAGTCACAATGAAGGTGTGTTAAGTTATAGAATGGAGGTATGTGAAGTCATAGAATAGAGGAGTGTGAAGTCACAGAATGGAGGTGTGTGAAATCATAGAATGGAGGTGTGTTAAGTCACAGAATGGAGGTGTTTGAAGTCATAGAATGGAGGTGTGTGAAGTCATAGAATGGAGGTGTGTGAAGTCACAGAATGGAGGTGTGTGAAGTTATAGAATGGAGGTGTGTGAAGTCATAGAATGGAGGTGTGTGAAGTCACAGAATGGAGGGGTGTGAAGTCACAGATTGGAGGTGTGTGAAATCATAGAATGAAGGTGTGTAAAGTCACAGAATGGAGGTGTGTGAAGTCATAGAATGGAGGTGTGTGAAGTCATAGAATGGAGGTGTGTGAAGTCACAGAATGGAGGTGTGTGAAGGCATAGAATCGAGGTGTGTGAAGTCACAGAATGGAGGGGTGTGAAGTCACAGAATGTAGGTTTGTGAAATCATAGAATGGAGGTGTGTGAAGTCACAGAATGGAGGTGTGTGAAGTCATAGAATGGAGGTGTGTGAAGTCATAGAATGGAGGTGTGTGAAGTCACAGAATGGAGGGGTGTAAAATCACAGATTGGAGGTGTGTGAACCCAGAATGGAGGAGTGTGAAGTCACAGAATGGATGTGTGTGAAGTCACAAAATGGAGGTGTGTGAACTCAAAATGAAGGTGTGTGAGGTCACAGAACGGAGGTTTGTGAAGTCATAGAATGGAGGTGTGTGAAGTCATAGAATGGATGATTTTGAAGTAATAATGAAGGTGTGTGAAGTCATAGAATGGAGGTGTGTAAAGTCACAATGTAGGTGTGTGAACTCATAGAATGGTGGTGTGTAATCTCATAGAATGGAGGTGTGTGAAGTCACAGAATGGAGGTGTGTGAAGTCAAAGAATGGAAGTGTGTGAAGTCAAAATGGATGTGTGTGAAGTCACAGAATGGAGGTGTGTGAAGTCACAGAATGGAGGTGTGTGAAGTCAAAATTGTGGAGTGTGAAGTCACAAATGGAGGTGTGAAGTCAGAATTTAGCTGTGTGAAGTCATAGAATGGAGATGTGTGAAGTCAGAATGGAGGAGTGTGAACTCATAGAATGGAGGTGTGTGAAGTCACAATGGAGGTGTGTGAAATCATAGAATGGAGGTGTGTGAAGTCAGATTGGAGGTATGTGAAATCACTTAATGGAGGTGTGTCAACTCGGAAATGAGGTGTGTGAAGTCATAGAATCTAGGTGTGTGAAGTCATAGAATGGAAGTGTGTGAAATCATAGAAGGGAGGTGTGTGAAGACACAGAACTGAGGCGTGTGAAGTCAAAATGGAGGTGTGTGAAGTCGGAATGTTGGTGGGTGAAGTCATAGAATGGAGGTGTGTGAAGTCACAATGCAGGTGTGTGAACTCAGAGAATGGAGGTGTGTGAAGTCACAATATAGGTGTGTTAAGTTATAGAATGGAGGTGTGTGAAGTCACAGAAAGGAGGTGTATGAAATCATAGAATGGTGTTGTGTGAAGTCACAGAATGGAGATGTGTGAAGTCATAGAATGGAGGTGTGTGATGTCATAGAATGGAGGTGTGTGAAGTCATAGAATGGAGGTGTGTGAAGTCACAATGCATGTGTGTGAACTCATAGAATGGAGGTGTGAAGTCACAATGTAGGTGTGTTAAGTTATAGAATGGAGGTGTGTGAAGTCATAGAATGGAGGAGTGTGAAGTCACAGAATGGAGGTGTGTGAAATCATAGAATGGAGGTGTGTAAAGTCACAGAATGGAGGTATTTGAAGTCATAGAATGGAGGTGTGTGAAGTCATAGAATGGAGGTGTGTGAAGTCACAGAATGGAGGTGTGTGAAGTTATAGAATGGAGGTGTGTGAAGTCACAGAATGGAGGTGTGTAAAATCATAGAATGGACGTGTGTGAAGTCATAGAATGGAGGTGTGTGAAGTCATAGAATGGAGGTGTGTGAAGTCACAGAATGGAGGGGTGTGAAGTCACAGATTGGAGGTGTGTGAAGTCATAGAATGGAGGTGTGTGAAATCATAGAATGGAGCTGTGTGAAGTCAGAATGGAGGTGTGCGAAGTCACAGAATGGAGGTGTGTGAAGTCATTTTATGGAGCTGTGTGAAGTCAGAATGGAGGTGTGTGAAGTCACAGAATGGAGGTGTGAGAAATCAGAATAAAGGTGTGTGAAGTCACAGAATCTAGGTGTGTGAAGTCACAGAATGGAGGTGTGTGAAGTCATAAAATGGAGGTGTGTGAAGTCATAATAGAGGCGTGTGATGTCACAGAATTCAGGTGTGTGAAGTCACAGAATGGAGCTGTGTGAACTCATAGAATGGAGGTGTGTGAAGTCAGAACGGAGGTGTGTGAACTCAGTTTGGAGGTGTGGGAAGTCACAATGGAGGTGTGTGAAGTTATAGAATGGAGGTGTGTGAAGTCACAGAATGGAGGGGTATGAAGTCAAAGACTGGAGGTGTGTGAAGTCATAGAATGGAGGTGTGTGAACTCATAGAATGGAGGTGTGTGAAGTCATAGAATGGAGGTGTGTGAATTAATAGAATGGAGGTGTGAGAAATCATAGAATGGAGGTGTGTGAAGTCACAGAATGGAGGTGTGTGAAGTCACAGAATGGAGGTGTGTGAAGTCCCAGAATGGAGGTGTGTGAAGTCAAAGAATGGAAGTGTGTGAAGTCAAAATGGATGTGTGTGAAGTCACAGAATGGAGGTATGTGAAGTCACAGAATGGAGGTGTGTGAAGTCAAAATTGTGGAGTGTGAAGTCACAAATGGAGGTGTGAAGTCAGAATTTAGCTGTGTGAAGTCATAGAATGGAGGTGTGTGAAGTCAGAATGGAGGAGTGTGAACTCATAGAATGGAGGTGTGTGAAGTCACAATGGAGGTGTGTGAAGTCATAGAATGGAGGTGTGTGAAGTCAGATTGGAGGTGTGTGAAATCACAGAATGGAGGTGTGTCAACTCGGAAATGAGGTGTGTGAAGTCATAGAATCTAGGTGTGTGAAGTCATAGAATGGAAGTGTGTGAAATCATAGAATGGAGGTGTGTGAAGACACAGAACTGAGGCGTGTGAAGTCAAAATGGAGGTGTGTGAAGTCGGAATGTTGGTGGGTGAAGTCATAGAATGGAGGTGTGTGAAGTCACAATGCAGGTGTGTGAACTCAGAGAATGGAGGTGTGTGAAGTCACAGAAAGGAGGTGTATGAAATCATAGAATGGTGTTGTGTGAAGTCACAGAATGGAGATGTGTGAAGTCATAGAATGGAGGTGTGTGATGTCATAGAATGGAGGTGTGTGAAGTCATAGAATGGAGGTGTGTGAAGTCACAATGCATGTGTGTGAACTCATAGAATGGAGGTGTGAAGTCACAATGAAGGTGTGTTAAGTTATAGAATGGAGGTGTGTGAAGTCATAGAATGGAGGAGTGTGAAGTCACAGAATGGAGGTGTGTCAACTCAGAAATGAGGAGTGTGAAGTCATAGAATCTAGGTGTGTGAAGTCATAGAATGGAAGTGTGTGAAATCATAGAATGGAGGTGTGTGAAGGCACAGAACTGAGGCGTGTGAAGTCAAAATGGAGGTGTGTGAAGTCGGAATGTTGGTGGGTGAAGTCATAGAATGGAAGTGTGTGAAGTCACAATGCAGGTGTGTGAACTCATAGAATGGAGGTGTGTGAAGTCATAGAATGGAGGTGTGGGAAGTCACAGAAAGGAGGTGTATGAAATCATAGAATGGTGTTGTGTGAAGTCACAGAATGGAGATGTGTGAAGTCATAAAATGGAGGTGTGTGATGTCATTGAATGGAGGTGTGTGAAGTCATAGAATGGAGGTGTGTGAAGACACAATGCATGTGTGTGAACTCATAGAATGGAGGTGTGAAGTCACAATGTAGGTGTGTTAAGTTATAGAATGGAGGTGTGTGAAGTCATAGAATAGAGGAGTGTGAAGTCACAGAATGGAGGTGTGTGAAATCATAGAATGGAGGTGTGTTAATTCACAGAATGGAGGTGTTTGAAGTCATAGAATGGAGGTGTGTGAAGTCATAGAATGGAGGTGTGTGAAGTCACAGAATGGAGGTGTGTGAAGTTATAGAGTGGAGGTGTGTGAAGTCATAGAATGGAGGTGTGTAAAGTCACAATGTAGGTGTGTGAACTCATAGAATGGTGGTGTGTAATCTCATAGAATGGAGGTGTGTGAAGTCACAGAATGGAGGTGTGTGAAGTCAAAGAATGGAAGTGTGTGAAGTCAAAATGGATGTGTGTGAAGTCACAGAATGGAGGTGTGTGAAGTCACAGAATGGAGGTGTGTGAAGTCAAAATTGTGGAGTGTGAAGTCACAAATGGAGGTGTGAAGTCAGAATTTAGCTGTGTGAAGTCATAGAATGGAGATGTGTGAAGTCAGAATGGAGGAGTGTGAACTCATAGAATGGAGGTGTGTGAAGTCACAATGGAGGTGTGTGAAATCATAGAATGGAGGTGTGTGAAGTCAGATTGGAGGTATGTGAAATCACAGAATGGAGGTGTGTCAACTCGGAAATGAGGTGTGTGAAGTCATAGAATCTAGGTGTGTGAAGTCATAGAATGGAAGTGTGTGAAATCATAGAAGGGAGGTGTGTGAAGACACAGAACTGAGGCGTGTGAAGTCAAAATGGAGGTGTGTGAAGTCGGAATGTTGGTGGGTGAAGTCATAGAATGGAGGTGTGTGAAGTCACAATGCAGGTGTGTGAACTCAGAGAATGGAGGTGTGTGAAGTCACAATATAGGTGTGTTAAGTTATAGAATGGAGGTGTGTGAAGTCACAGAAAGGAGGTGTATGAAATCATAGAATGGTGTTGTGTGAAATCACAGAATGGAGATGTGTGAAGTCATAGAATGGAGGTGTGTGATGTCATAGAATGGAGGTGTGTGAAGTCATAGAATGGAGGTGTGTGAAGTCACAATGCATGTGTGTGAACTCATAGAATGGAGGTGTGAAGTCACAATGTAGGTGTGTTAAGTTATAGAATGGAGGTGTGTGAAGTCATAGAATGGAGGAGTGTGAAGTCACAGAATGGAGGTGTGTGAAATCATAGAATGGAGGTGTGTAAAGTCACAGAATGGAGGTATTTGAAGTCATAGAATGGAGGTGTGTGAAGTCATAGAATGGAGGTGTGTGAAGTCACAGAATGGAGGTGTGTGAAGTTATAGAATGGAGGTGTGTGAAGTCACAGAATGGAGGTGTGTAAAATCATAGAATGGACGTGTGTGAAGTCATAGAATGGAGGTGTGTGAAGTCATAGAATGGAGGTGTGTGAAGTCACAGAATGGAGGGGTGTGAAGTCACAGATTGGAGGTGTGTGAAGTCATAGAATGGAGGTGTGTGAAATCATAGAATGGAGCTGTGTGAAGTCAGAATGGAGGTGTGCGAAGTCACAGAATGGAGGTGTGTGAAGTCATTTTATGGAGCTGTGTGAAGTCAGAATGGAGGTGTGTGAAGTCACAGAATGGAGGTGTGAGAACTCAGAATAAAGGTGTGTGAAGTCACAGAATCTAGGTGTGTGAAGTCATAGAATGGAGGTGTGTGAAGTCATAGAATGGAGGTGTGTGAAGACATAATAGAGGCGTGTGATGTCACAGAATTCAGGTGTGTGAAGTCACAGAATGGAGCTGTGTGAACTCATAGAATGGAGGTGTGTGAAGTCAGAACGGAGGTGTGTGAACTCAGTTTGGAGGTGTGGGAAGTGACAATGGAGGTGTGTGAAGTTATAGAATGGAGGTGTGTGAAGTCACAGAATGGAGGGGTATGAAGTCAAAGACTGGAGGTGTGTGAAGTCATAGAATGGAGGTGTGTGAACTCATAGAATGGAGGTGTGTGAAGTCATAGAATGGAGGTGTGTGAATTAATAGAATGGAGGTGTGAGAAATCATAGAATGGAGGTGTGTGAAGTCACAGAATGGAGGTGTGTGAAGTCACAGAATGGAGGTGTGTGAAGTCCCAGAATGGAGGTGTGTGAACTCCAATGGAGGTGTCTGAAGTCAAAGAATGGAGGTGTGTGAAGTCATAGATTGGAATTGTGTGAAGTCATAGAATGGAGGTGTGTGAAGTGAGAATTGAGGTGTGTGAAGTCATGGAATTGAGGTGTGTGAACTCAGAATGGAGGTGTGTGAAGTCACAGAATAGAGGTTTGTGAAGTCATAGAATGGAGTTGTGTGAAGTCATAGAATGGATGTTTCTGAAGTAGAATGAAGGTGTGTGAAGTCATAGAATGGAGGTGTGTGAAGTCAAAATGGATGTGTGTGAACTCATAAAATGGAGATGTGTGAAGTGATGGATTGGAGGTGTGCGAAGTCCAAGAATATAGGTTGTGAAGTCAAACAATGGTGGTGTGTGAAGTCAAAGAATGCAGGTGTGTTAAGTCAAAGAATGGAAGTGTGTGAAGTCAAAATGGAGGTGTGTGAAGTCACAGAATGGAGGTGTGTGAAGTCACAGAATGAAGGTGTTTGAAGTCAAAATTGTGGTGTGTGAAGTCACAAATTGAGGAGTCTGAAGTCAGAATGCAGCTGTGTGAAGCCATATAATGGTGGTGTGTGAAGTCAGAATGGAGGTGTGTGAACTCATAGAATGTAGTGTGTGAAGTCACAATGGGGGTGTGTGAAGTCATAGCATGGGGGTGTGTGAAGTCAAATTGGAGGTGTGTGAAATCACAGAATGGAGGTGTGTCAACTCAGAAATGAGGTGTGTTAAGTCGTAGAATGGAGGTGTGTGAATTCATAGAATGGAAGATTGTGAAATCATAGAATGGAGGTGTGTGAAGTCAAAGAATTGAGGTTTGTGAAGTCAGAATGGAGGTGTGTGAAGTCAGGATGGAGGTGGGTGAAGTCACAGAATGGAGGTGTGGGAACCCAGAATGGAGGTGTGTGGTCACAGAACGGAGGTTTGTGAAGTCATAGAATGGAGGTGCCTGAAGTCATAGAATGGATGTTTCTGAAGTGAGAACGAAGGTGTATGAAGTCAAAGAATGGAGGTGTGTGAAGTCAAAATCGAGGTGTGTGAATCATAGAATGGAGGTGTGTGAACTCATAGAATGGAGGTTTGTGAAGTCATGGAATGGAGGTGTGTGAAGTCAAGGAATGGAGGTGTGTGAAGTCAAACAATAAAGGTGTGTGAAGTCAGAGAATGGAGTTGTGTGAACTCATAGAATGGAGGTGCATGCAGTCAAAGAATGGAGGTGTGTGAAGTCATCGAATGGAGGTGTGTGAAGTCATGGAATGGAGGTGTGTGAAGTCAGATGGAGTTGTGTGAAGTCATAGAATGGAGGTGTGTGAAGTCAGAATGGAGGTGTGTGAAGTCATAGAATGGAGGTGTGTGAAGTCACAATGCAGGTGTGCGATGTCATAGAATGGAGGTGTGTGAGGTCATAGAATGGAGGTGTGTGAATTCACAGAATGGAGGTGTGTGAAGTCATAGAATGGAGGTGTGTGAAGTCACAGAATGGAGATGTGTGAAGTCATAGAATGGAGGTGTGTGAAGTCATAGAATTTAGGTGTGTGAAGTCATAGAATGGAGGTGTGTGAAGTCAGAGAATGGAGGTGTGTGAAATCATAAAATGGAGGCGTGTGAACTCAGAATGGAGGTGTATGAAGTCACAGAATGGAGATGTATGAAGTCATAGAATGGAGGTGTGTGAAGTCACACAATGGGGGTGTGTGAAGTCATAGAATGGAGGTGTGTGAAGTCATAGAATGGAGGTGTGTGAAGTCACAGAATGGAGGTGTGTGAAGTCAGAATAGATGTGTGCGAAATCATAGAATGGAGCTGTGTGAAGTCAGAATGGAGCTGTGTGAAGTCATAGAATGGAGGTGAGTGAAGTAAGAATGGCGGTGTGTGAACTCATAGAATGATGGTGTGTGAAGTCACAATGGAGGTGTGTGAAGTCATAGAATGGAGGTTTCTGAAGTCACAGAATGGAGGTGTGTGAAGTCATAGAATGGGGGTGTGTGAAGTCAAATTGGAGGTGTGTGAAATCACAGAATGGAGGTGTGACAACTCAGAAATGAGGTGTGTGAAGTCATAGAATGGAGGTGTGTGAATTCATGGAATGGTAGAGTGTGAAATCATAGAATGGAGGTGTGTGAAGTCAAAGAATTGAAGTTTGTGAAGTCAGAATGGAGGTGTGTGAAGTCAGGATGGAGATGAGTGAAGTCACAGAATGGAGGAGTGGGAACTCAGAATGGAGGTGTGTGGTCACAGAATGGAGGTTTGTGCAGTCATAGAATGGAGGTGCCTGAAGTCATAGAATGGATGTTTCTGAAGTGAGAACGAAGGTGTATGAAGTCAAAGAATGGAGGTGTGTGAAGTCAAAATGGAGGTGTGTGAATCATAGAATGGAGGTGTGTGAACTCATAGAATGGAGGTGTGTTAAGTCACAGAATGGAGGTGTTTGAAGTCATAGAATGGAGGTGTGTGAAGTCAAACAATAAAGGTGTGTGAAGTCACAGAATGGAGGTGTGTGAACTCATAGAATGGAGGTGCATGCAGTCAAAGAATAGAGGTGTGTGAAGTCATGGAATGGAGGTTTGTGAAGTCAGATGGAGTTGTGTGAAGTCATAGAATGGAGGTGTGTGCAGCCAGAATGGAGGGGTGTGACGTCATAGAATGGAGGTGTGTGAAGTCAGAATGGAGGTGTGTGAACTCATAGAATGGAGGTGTGTGAAGTCACAATGCAGGTGTGCGAAGTCATAGAATGGAGGTGTGTGAGGTCATAGAATGGAGGTGTGTGAAGTCACAGAATGGAGGTGTGTGAAGTCATAGAATGGAGGTGTGTGAAGTCACAGAATGGAGGTGTGTGAAGTCATAGAATGGAGGTGTGTGAAGTCATAGAATATAGGTGTGTGAAGTCATAGAATGGAGGTGTGTGAAGTCAGAGAATGGAGGTGTGTGAAATCACAAAATGGAGGTGTGTGAACTCAGAATGGAGGTGTGTGAAGTCACAGAATGGAGGTGTGTGAAGTCATAGAATGGAGGTGTGTGAAGTCACACAATGGGGGTGTGTGAAGTAATAGAATGGAGGTGTGTGAAGTCATAGAATGGAGGTGTGTGAAGTCACAGAATGGAGGTGTGTGAAGTCATAGAATGGAGGTGTGTGAAGTCACACAGTGGGGGTGTGTGAAGTCATAGAATGGAGGTGTGTGAAGCCATAGAATGGAGGTGTGTGAAGTCATAGAATGGAGCTGTGTGAAGTCAGAATGGAGCTGTGTGAAGTCATAGAATGGAGGTGAGTGAAGTCAGAATGGCGGTGTGTGAACTCATAGAATGATGGTGTGTGAAGTCACAATGGAGGTGTGTGAAGTCATAGAATGGAGGTTTTTGAAGTCACAGAATGGAAGTTTGTGAAGTCATAAAATGGAGGTGTGTGAAGTCAGATTGGAGGTGTGTGAAGTCATAGAATGGAGGTCTGTCAACTCAGAAAGGAGGTGTGTGAAGTCATAGAATGGAGGTGTGTGAAGTCATAGAATGGAGGTGTGTGAAATCATAGAATGGAGTTGTGTGAAGTCACAGAATTGAGGTGTGTGAAGTCAGAATGGAGGTGTGTGAAGTCATAATGTAGGTGTGTGAAGTCACAGAATGGAGGTGTGTGAAGTCAAAGAATGGAGGTGTGTGAAGTCACACAATGGAGGTGTGTGAAGTCATAGAATGGAGGTGTGTGAAGTCACAGAATGGAGGTGTGTGAAGTCACAATGGAGACGTGTGAAGTCATAGAATGGAGGTGTGTGAAGTCACAATGGAGGTGTGTGAAGTCATAGAATGGACGTGTGTGAAGTCACAGAATGGAGGTGTGTGAAGTCATAGAATGGAGCTGTGTGAAGTCAGATTGGAGGTGTGTGAAGTCACAGAATGGAGGTGTGTGAACTCAAAATGGAGGTGTGTGAAGTCACAGAATGGAGGTGTGTGAAGTGATAGAATGGAGGTGTGTGAAATCATAGAATGGATGTGTGTGAAGTCATAATGGAGGTGTGTGAAGTCACAAAATTGAGGTGTGTGAAGTCAGAGAATGGAGGTTTGTTAAGTCTTAGAATGGAGGTGTGTGAAGTCATAGAATGGAGGTGTGTGAAATCATAGAATGGATGTTTGTTAAGTAAGAATGAAGGTGTGTTAAGTCATACAATTGAGGTGTGTGAAGGCACAGAATGGAGGTGTGTGAAGTCATAGAATGGAGCTGTGTGAAGTCAGAATGTAGGTGTGTGAAGTCACAGAATGGAGGTGTGCGAACTCAGAATGGAGGTGTGTGAAGTCACAGAATGGAGGGGTGTGAAGTCATAGAATGGAGGTGTGTGAAAACATAGAATGGAGGTGTGGGAAGTCAGAGAATGGAGCTGTGTGAAGTCAGAGTGGAGGTGTGCGAAGTCACAGAATGGAGGTGTGTGAAGTCATTTTATGGAGCTGTGTGAATTCAGAATGGAGGTGTGTGAAGTCACAGAATGGAGGTGTGTGAGGTCAGAACGGAGGTGTGTGAACTCAGATTGGAGGTGTGGGAAGTCACAATGGATGTGTGTGAAGTCATAGAATGGAGGTGTGTGAACTCATAGAATGGATGTGTGTCAAGTCATAGAATGGAGGTGTGTGAATTAATAGAATGGAGGTGTGAGAAATCATAGAATGGAGGTGTGTGAAGTCACAGAATGGAGGTGTGTGAAGTCACAGATTGGAGGTGTGTGAACTCCAATGGAGGTGTGTGAAGTCAAAGAATGGAGGTGTGTGAAGTCATAGAATGGAATTGTGTGAAGTCATAGAATGAAGGTGTGTGAAATGAGAATTGAGGTGTGTGAAGTCACGGAATTGAGGTGTGTGAACTCAGAATGGAAGTGTGTGAAGTCACAGAATGGATGTTTGTGAAGTCATAGAGTGGAGGTGTGTGAAGTCATAGAATGGATGTATCTGAAGTAGAATGAAGGTGTGTGAAGTCATAGAATGGAGGTGTGTGAAGTCAAAATGGATGCGTGTGAACTCATAAAATGGAGATGTGTGAAGTCATGGAATGGAGGTATGCGAAGTCCAAGAATATAGGTTGTGAAGTCAAACAATGGTGGTGTGTGAAGTCACAGAATGCAGGTGTGTTAAGTCAAAGAATGGAAGTGTGTGAAGTCAAAATGCAGGTGTGTGAAGTCACAGAATGGAGGTGTGTGAAATCACAGAATGAAGGTGTTTGAAGTCAAAATTGTGGCGTGTGAAGTCACAAATTGCGGAGTCTGAAGACAGAATGCAGCTGTGTGAAGCCATAGAATGGATGTGTGTGAAGTCAGAATGGAGGTGTGTGAACTCAGAGAATGGAGTGTGTGAAGTCACAATGGGGGTGTGTGAAGTCATAGAATGGGGGTGTGTGAAGTCAAATTGGAGGTGTGTGAAATCACAGAATGGAGGTTTGTCAACTCAGAAATGAGGTGTGTTAAGTCGTAGAATGGAGGTGTGTGAATTCATAGAATGGAAGAGTGTGAAAACATAGAATGGAGGTGTGTGAAGTCAAAGAATTGAGATTTGTGAAGTCAGGATGGAGGTGTGTGAAGTCAGGATGGAGGTGGGCGAAGTCACAGAATGGAGGTGTGGGAACCCAGAATGGAGGTGTGTGGTCACAGAACGGAGGTTTGTGAAGTCATAGAATGGAGGTGCCTGAAGTCATAGAATGGATGTTTCTGAAGTGAGAACGAAGGTGTATGAAGTCAAAGAATGGAGGTGTGTGAAGTCAAAATGGAGGTGTGTGAATCATAGAATGGAGGTGTGTGAACACATAGAATGGAGGTGTGTGAAGTCATGGAATGGAGGTGCATGCAGTCAAACAATGGAGGTGTGTGAAGTCATCGAATGGAGGTGTGTGAAGTCATGGAATGGAGGTGTGTGAAGTCAGATGGAGTTGTGTGAAGTCATAGAATGGAGGTGTGTGAAGTCAGAATGGAGGTGTGTGAAGTCATAGAATGGAGGTGTGTGAAGTCAGAATGCAGGTGTGCGAAGTCATAGAATGGAGGTGTGTGAGGTCATAGAATGGAGGTGTGTGAAGTCACAGAATGGAGGTGTGTGAAGTCATAGAATGGAGGTGTGTGAAGTCACAGAAGGGAGATGTGTGAAGTCATAGAATGGAGGTGTGTGAAGTCATAGAATTTAGGTGGGTGAAGTCATAGAATGGAGGTGTGTGAAGTCAGAGAATGGAGGTGTGTGAAATCACAAAATGGAGGTGTGTGAACTCAGAATGGAGGTGTGTGAAGTCACAGAATGGAGATGTGTGAAGTCACAAAATGGGGGTGTGTGAAGTCACAAAATGGGGGTGTGTGAAGTCATAGAATGGAGGTGTGTGAAGTCATAGAATGGAGGTGTGTGAAGTCACAGAATGGAGGTGTGTGAAGTCAGAATAGATGTGTGCGAAGTCATAGAATGGAGCTGTGTGAAGTCAGAATGGAGCTGTGTGAAGTCATAGAATGGAGGTGAGTGAAGTCAGAATTGCGGTGTGTGAAATCACAGAATGATGGTGTGTGAAGTCACAATGGAGGTGTGTGAAGTCATACAATGCAGGTTTCTGAAGTCACAGAATGGAGGTGTGTGAAGTCATAGAATGGGGTGTGTGAAATCATAGAATGGAAGTGTGTGAAGTCAAAATGGATTTGTGTGAAGTCACAGAATGGAGGTGTGTGAAGGCACAGAATGGAGGTGTGTGAAGTCAAAATTGTGGAGTGTGAAGTCACAAATGGAGGTGTGAAGTCAGAATTTAGCTGTGTGAAGTCATAGAATGGAGGTGTGTGAAGTCAGAATGGAGGTGTGTGAACTCATAGAATATAGGTGTGTGAAGTCACAATGGAGGTGTGTGAAGTCATAGAATGGAGGTGTGTGACGTCAGATTGGAGGTGTGTGAAATCACAGAATGGAGGTGTGTCAACTCAGAAATGAGGTGTGTGAAGTCATAGAATCTAGGTGTGTGAAGTCATAGAATGGAAGTGTGTGAAATCATAGAATGGAGGTGTGTGAAGGCACAGAACTGAGGCCTGTGAAGTCAAAATGGAGGTGTGTGAAGTCGGAATGTTGGTGGGTGAAGTCGTAGAATGGAGGTGTGTGAAGTCACAATGCAGGTGTGTGAACTCATAGAATGGAGGTGTGTGAAGTCACAATATAGGTGTGTTAACTTATAGAATGGAGGTGTGTGAAGTCATAGAATGGAGGTGTGTGAAGTCACAGAATGGAGGTGTGTGAAGTCAGAACAGATGTGTGCGAAGTCATAGAATGGAGCTGTGTGAAGTCAGAATGGAGCTGTGTGAAGTCATAGAATGGAGGTGAGTGAAGTCAGAATGGCGGTGTGTGAACTTATAGAATGATGGTGTGTGAAGTCACAATGGAGGTGTGTGAAGTCATAGAATGGAGGTTTTTGAAGTCACATAATGGAGGTGTGTGAAGTCATAGAATGGAGGTGTGTGAAGTCACAGAATGGAGGTGTGTGAAGTCATATATTGGAAGTTTGTGAAGTCATAGAATGGAGGTGTGTGAAGTAATAGAATGGAGGTGTGTGAAGTCAGATTGGAGGTGTGTGAAATCACAGAATGAGGTGTGTCAACTCAGAAATGAGGTGTGTGAAATCATAGAATCTAGGTGTATGAAGTCATAGAATGGAAGTTCGTGAAATCATAGAATGGAGGTGTGTGAATCACAGAACTGAGGCGTGTGAAGTCAAAATGGAGGTGCGTGAAGTCAGAATGTTGGTGTGTGAAGTCATAGAATGGAGGTGTGTGAAGTCACAATGCAGGTGTGTGAACTCATAGAATGGAGGTGTGAAGTAAAAATGTAGGTGTGTTAAGTTATAGAATGGAGGTGTGTGAAGTCATAGAATGGAGGTGTGTGAAGTCACAGAATGGAGGTTTGTGAAATCATAGAATGGAGGTGTGTGAAGTCACAGAATGGAGGTGTGTGAAGTCATAGAATGGAGGTGTGTGAAGTCATAGAATGGAGCTGTGTGAAGTCAGAATGGAGCTGTGTGCAGTCATAGAATGGAGGTGAGTGAAGTCAGAATGGCGGTGTGTGAACTCATAGAATGATGGTGTGTGAAGTCACAATGGAGGTGTGTGAAGTCATAGAATGGAGGTTTTTGAAGTCACAGAATGGAGGTTTGTGAAGTCGTAGAATGGAGGTGTGTGAAGTCAGATTGGAGGTGTGTGAAGTCATAGAATGGAGGTGTGTCAACTCAGAAAGGAGTTGTGTGAAGTCATAGAATGGAGGTGTGTGAAGTCATAGAATGGAGGGGTGTGAAATCATAGAATGGAGCTGTGTGAAGTCACAGAATTGAGGATGTGCAGTCAGAATGGAGGTGTGTGAAGTCAGACTGGAGGTGTGTGAAGTCATACAATGGAGGTGTGTGAATTCAGAATGCATTTGTGTGAACTCATAGAATGGAGGTCTGTGAAGTCACAATGTAGGTGTGTGAAGTCACAGAATGGAGGTGTGTGAAGTCATAGAATGGAGGTGTGTGAAGTCACAGAATGGAGGTGTGTGAAGTCAGAACAGATGTGTGCGAAGTCATAGAATGGAGCTGTGTGAAGTCAGAATGGAGCTGTGTGAAGTCATAGAATGGAGGTGAGTGAAGTCAGAATGGCGGTGTGTGAAATCACAGAATGATGGTGTGTGAAGTCACAATGGAGGTGTGTGAAGTCATACAATGCAGGTTTCTGAAGTCACAGAATGGAGGTGTGTGAAGTCATAGAATGGGGTGTGTGAAATCATAGAATGGAAGTGTGTGAAGTCAAAATGGATTTGTGTGAAGTCACAGAATGGAGGTGTGTGAAGGCACAGAATGGAGGTGTGTGAAGTCAAAATTGTGGAGTGTGAAGTCACAAATGGAGGTGTGAAGTCAGAATTTAGCTGTGTGAAGTCATAGAATGGAGGTGTGTGAAGTCAGAATGGAGGTGTGTGAACTCATAGAATATAGGTGTGTGAAGTCACAATGGAGGTGTGTGAAGTCATAGAATGGAGGTGTGTGAAGTCAGATTGGAGGTGTGTGAAATCACAGAATGGAGGTGTGTCAACTCAGAAATGAGGTGTGTGAATTCATAGAATCTAGGTGTGTGAAGTCATAGAATGGAAGTGTGTGAAATCATAGAATGGAGGTGTGTGAAGGCACAGAACTGAGGCCTGTGAAGTCAAAATGGAGGTGTGTGAAGTCGGAATGTTGGTGGGTGAAGTCGTAGAATGGAGGTGTGTGAAGTCCCAATGCAGGTGTGTGAACTCATAGAATGGAGGTGTGTGAAGTCACAATATAGGTGTGTTAACTTATAGAATGGAGGTGTGTGAAGTCATAGAATGGAGGTGTGTGAAGTCTCAGAATGGAGGTGTGTGAAGTCAGAACAGATGTGTGCGAAGTCATAGAATGGAGCTGTGTGAAGTCAGAAAGGAGCTGTGTGACGTCATAGAATGGAGGTGAGTGAAGTCAGAATGGCGGTGTGTGAACTTATAGAATGATGGTGTGTGAAGTCACAATGGAGGTGTGTGAAGTCATAGAATGGAGGTTTTTGAAGTCACATAATGGAGGTGTGTGAAGTCATAGAATGGAGGTGTGTGAAGTCACAGAATGGAGGTGTGTGAAGTCATATATTGGAAGTTTGTGAAGTCATAGAATGGAGGTGTGTGAAGTAATAGAATGGAGGTGTGTGAAGTCAGATTGGAGGTGTGTGAAATCACAGAATGAGGTGTGTCAACTCAGAAATGAGGTGTGTGAAGTCATAGAATCTAGGTGTATGAAGTCATAGAATGGAAGGTTGTGAAATCATAGAATGGAGGTGTGTGAATCACAGTACTGAGACGTGTGAAGTCAAAATGGAGGTGTGTGAAGTCAGAATGTTGGTGTGTGAAGTCATAGAATGGAGGTGTGTGAAGTCACAATGCAGGTGTGTGAACTCATAGAATGGAGGTGTGAAGTAAAAATGTAGGTGTGTTAAGTTATAGAATGGAGGTGTGTGAAGTCATAGAATGGAGGTGTGTGAAGTCACAGAATGGAGGTGTGTGAAGTCATAGAATGGAGGTGTGTGAAGTCATAGAATGGAGCTGTGTGAAGTCAGAATGGAGCTGTGTGAAGTCATAGAATGGAGGTGAGTTAAGTCAGAATGGCGGTGTGTGAACTCATAGAATGATGGTGTGTGAAGTCACAATGGAGGTGTGTGAAGTCATAGAATGGAGGTTTTTGAAGTCTCAGAATGGAGGTTTGTGAAGTCGTAGAATGGAGGTGTGTGAAGTCAGATTGGAGGTGTGTGAAGTCATAGAATGGAGGTGTGTCAACTCAGAAAGGAGTTGTGTGAAGTCATAGAATGGAGGTGTGTGAAGTCATAGAATGGAGGGGTGTGAAATCATAGAATGGAGCTGTGTGAAGTCACAGAATTGAGGTGTGTGCAGTCAGAATGGAGGTGTGTGAAGTCAGACTGGAGGTGTGTGAAGTCATAGAATGGAGGTGTGTGAATTCAGAATGCATTTGTGTGAACTCATAGAATGGAGGTCTGTGAAGTCACAATGTAGGTGTGTGAAGTCACAGAATGGAGGTGTGTGAAGTCATAGAATGGAGGTGTGTGAAGTCACAGAATAGAGGTGTGTGAAGTCAGAATAGATGTGTGCGAAGTCATAGAATGGAGCTGTGTGAAGTCAGAATGGAGCTGTGTGAAGTCATAGAATGGAGGTGAGTGAAGTCAGAATGGCGGTGTGTGAAATCACAGAATGATGGTGTGTGAAGTCACAATGGAGGTGTGTGAAGTCATACAATGCAGGTTTCTGAAGTCACAGAATGGAGGTGTGTGAAGTCATAGAATGGGGTGTGTGAAATCATAGAATGGAAGTGTGTGAAGTCAAAATGGATTTGTGTGAAGTCACAGAATGGAGGTGTGTGAAGTCACAGAATGGAGGTGTGTGAAGTCAAAATTGTGGAGTGTGAAGTCACAAATGGAGGTGTGAAGTCAGAATTTAGCTGTGTGAAGTCATAGAATGGAGGTGTGTGAAGTCAGAATGGAGGTGTGTGAACTCATAGAATATAGGTGTGTGAAGTCACAATGGAGGTGTGTGAAGTCATAGAATGGAGGTGTGTGAAGTCAGATTGGAGGTGTGTGAAATCACAGAATGGAGGTGTGTCAACTCAGAAATGAGGTGTGTGAAGTCATAGAATCTAGGTGTGTGAAGTCATAGAATGGAAGTGTGTGAAATCATAGAATGGAGGTGTGTGAAGGCACAGAACTGAGGCCTGTGAAGTCAAAATGGAGGTGTGTGAAGTCGGAATGTTGGTGGGTGAAGTCGTAGAATGGAGGTGTGTGAAGTCACAATGCAGGTGTGTGAACTCATAGAATGGAGGTGTGTGAAGTCATAGAATGGAGGTGTGTGAAGTCACAGAATGGAGGTGTGTGAAGTCAGAAGAGATGTGTGCGAAATCATAGAATGGAGCTGTGTGAAGTCAGAATGGAGCTGTGTGAAGTCACAGCATGGAGGTGAGTGAAGTCAGAATGGCGGTGTGTGAACTTATAGAATGATGGTGTGTGAAGTCACAATGGAGGTGTGTGAAGTCATAGAATGGAGGTTTTTGAAGTCACATAATGGAGGTGTGTGAAGTCATAGAATGGAGGTGTGTGAAGTCACAGAATGGAGGTGTGTGAAGTCATAGAATGGAGGTGTGTGAAGTAATAGAATGGAGGTGTGTGAAGTCATATATTGGAGGTCTGTGAAGTCATAGAATGGAGGTGTGTGAAGTAATAGAATGGAGGTGTGTCAAGTCACAGATTGAAGGTGTGTGAAGTCACAGAATGGGGGTGTTTGAACTCAGAATGGAGGTGTGTGAAGTCACAGAATGAAGGTGTGTGAAGTCATTGAATGGATGTTTCTGAAGTAAGAATGAAGGTGTGTGAAGTCATAGAATGGAGGTGTGTGAAGTCAAAATGGTGGTGTGTGAACTCATAGAATGGAGGTGTGTGAACTCATGGAATGTAGGTGTGTGAAGTCATGGAATGGAGGTGTGTGAAGTCAAAGAATGGAGGTATGTGAATTCAAAAAATGGAGGTGAGTGAAGTCAGAGAATGGAGGTGTGTGAAATCACAGAATGGAGGTGTTTGAAGTGACAGAATGCAGGTGTGTGAACTCACAATGGAGGTGTGTGAAGTCACAGAAAGGAGGTGTGTGAAGTCATAGAATGGAAGTGTGTGAAGTCATAGAATGGAGGTGTGTGAAGTCAGAATGAAGGTGTGTGAAGTCACAGAATGGAATTTTGTGAAATCATAGAATGGAGGTGTGTGAAGTCATAGAATGGATGATTCTGAATAAAAAGTGAAGGTGTGTGAAGTCATAGAATGGAGGTGTGTGAAGTCACAATGTAGGTGTGTGAACTCATAGAATGGTGGTGTGAAATCTCATAGAATGCAGGTGTGTGAAGTCAAGGAATGGAGGTGTGTGAAGTCACAGAATGGAGGTGTGTGAAGTCAAAGAATGGAAGTGTGTGAAGTCAAAATGGATGTGTGTGAAGTCACAGAATGGAGGTGTGTGAAGTCACAGAATGGAGGTGTGTTAAGTCAAAATTGTGGAGTGTGAAGTCACTAATGGAGGTGTGAAGTCAGAATTTAGCTGTGTGAAGTCATAGAATGGAGGTGTGTGAAGTCAGAATGGAGGTGTGTGAACTCATAGAATGGAGGTGTGTGAAGTCACAATGGAGGTGTGTGAAGTCATAGAATGGAGGTGTGTGAAGTCAGATTGGAGGTGTGTGAAATCACAGAATGGAGGTGTGTCAACTCAGAAATGAGGTGTGTGAAGTCATAGAATCTAGGTGTATGAAGTCATAGAATGGAAGTGTGTGAAATCATAGAATGGAGGTGTGTGAAGTCACAGAACTGAGGCGTGTGAAATCAAAATGGAGGTGTGTGAAGTCAGAATGTTGGTGTGTGAAGTCATAGAATGGAGGTGTGTGAAGTCACAGAATGGAGGTTTGCGAAATCATAGAATGGAGGTGTGTGAAGTCACAGAATGGAGGTGTGTGAAGTCATAGAATGGAGGTGTGTGAAGTCACAATGGAGGTGTGTGAAGTCATAGAATGGAGGTGTGTGAAGTCAGATTGGAGGTGTGTGAAATCACAGAATGGAGATGTGTCAACTCAGAAATGAGGTGTGTGAAGTCATAGAATCTAGGTGTGTGAAGTCATAGAATGGAACTGTGTGAAATCATAGAATGGAGGTGTGTGAAGGCACAGAACTGAGGCCTGTGAAGTCAAAATGGAGGTGTGTGAAGTCGGAATGTTGGTGGGTGAAGTCGTAGAATGGAGGTGTGTGAAGTCACAATGCAGGTGTGTGAACTCATAGAATGGAGGTGTGTGAAGTCATAGAATGGAGGTGTGTGAAGTCACAGAATGGAGGTGTGTGAAGTCAGAAGAGATGTGTGCGAAATCATAGAATGGAGCTGTGTGAAGTCAGAATGGAGCTGTGTGAAGTCATAGCATGGAGGTGAGTGAAGTCAGAATGGCGGTGTGTGAACGTATAGAATGATGGTGTGTGAAGTCACAATGGAGGTGTGTGAAGTCATAGAATGGAGGTTTTTGAAGTCACATAATGGAGGTGTGTGAAGTCATAGAATGGAGGTGTGTGAAGTCACAGAATGGAGGTGTGTGAAGTCATATATTGGAAGTTTGTGAAGTCATAGAATGGAGGTGTGTGAAGTAATAGAATGGAGGTGTGTGAAGTCATATATTGGAGGTTTGTGAAGTCATAGAATGGAGGTGTGTGAAGTAATAGAATGGAGGTGTGTCAAGTCACAGATTGAAGGTGTGTGAAGTCACAGAATGGGGGTGTTTGAACTCAGAATGGAGGTGTGTGAAGTCACAGAATGGAGGTGTGTGAAGTCATTGAATGGATGTTTCTGAAGTAAGAATGAAGGTGTGTGAAGTCATAGAATGGAGGTGTGTGAAGTCAAAATGGTGGTGTGTGAACTCATAGAATGGAGGTGTGTGAACTCATGGAATGTAGGTGTGTGAAGTCATGGAATGGAGGTGTGTGAAGTCAAAGAATGGAGGTATGTGAATTCAAAAAATGGAGGTGAGTGAAGTCAGAGAATGGAGGTGTGTGAAATCACAGAATGGAGGTGTTTGAAGTGACAGAATGCAGGTGTGTGAACTCACAATGGAGGTGTGTGAAGTCACAGAAAGGAGGTGTGTGAAGTCATAGAATGGAAGTGTGTGAAGTCATAGAATGGAGGTGTGTGAAGTCAGAATGAAGGTGTGTGAAGTCACAGAATGGAATTTTGTGAAATCATAGAATGGAGGTGTGTGAAGTCATAGAATGGATGATTCTGAATAAAAAGTGAAGGTGTGTGAAGTCATAGAATGGAGGTGTGTGAAGTCACAATGTAGGTGTGTGAACTCATAGAATGGTGGTGTGAAATCTCATAGAATGCAGGTGTGTGAAGTCATGGAATGGAGGTGTGTGAAGTCACAGAATGGAGGTGTGTGAAGTCAAAGAATGGAAGTGTGTGAAGTCAAAATGGATGTGTGTGAAGTCACAGAATGGAGGTGTGTGAAGTCACAGAATGGAGGTGTGTTAAGTCAAAATTGTGGAGTGTGAAGTCACTAATGGAGGTGTGAAGTCAGAATTTAGCTGTGTGAAATCATAGAATGGAGGTGTGTGAAGTCAGAATGGAGGTGTGTGAACTCATAGAATGGAGGTGTGTGAAGTCACAATGGAGGTGTGTGAAGTCATAGAATGGAGGTGTGTGAAGTCAGATTGGAGGTGTGTGAAATCACAGAATGGAGGTGTGTCAACTCAGAAATGAGGTGTGTGAAGTCATAGAATCTAGGTGTATGAAGTCATAGAATGGAAGTGTGTGAAATCATAGAATGGAGGTGTGTGAAGTCACAGAACTGAGGCGTGTGAAATCAAAATCGAGGTGTGTGAAGTCAGAATGTTGGTGTGTGAAGTCATAGAATGGAGGTGTGTGAAGTCACAGAATGGAGGTTTGCGAAATCATAGAATGGAGGTGTGTGAAGTCACAGAATGGAGGTGTGTGAAGTCATAGAATGGAGGTGTGTGAAGTCATAGAATGGAGGTGTGTGAAGTCACAGAATGGAGGTGTGTGAAGTTATAGAATGGAGGTGTGTGAAGTCACAGAATGTAGGTGTGTAAAATCATAGAATGGACGTGTGTGAAGTCATAGAATGGAGGTGTGTGAAGTCATAGAATGGAGGTGTGTGAAGTCACAGAATGGAGGGGTGTGAAGTCACAGATTGGAGGTGTGTGAACCCAGAATGGAGGAGTGTGAAGTCACAGAATGGAGGTGTGTGAAGTCACAGAATGGAGGTGTGTGAACTCAAAATGAAGGTGTGTGAGGTCACAGAACGGAGGTTTGTGAAGTCATAGAATGGATGATTTTGAAGTAATAATGAAGGTGTGTGAAGTCATAGAATGGAGGTGTGTGAAGTCACAATGTAGGTGTGTGAACTCATAGAATGTTGGTGTGTAATCTCATAGAATGGAGGTGTCAAAATTGTGGAGTGTGAAGTCACAAATGGAGGTGTGAAGTCAGAATTTAGCTGTGTGAAGTCATAGAATGGAGGTGAGTGAAGTCAGAATGGAGGTGTGTGAACTCATAGAATGGAGGTGTGTGAAGACACAATGGAGGTGTGTGAAGTCATAGAATGGAGGTGTGTGAAGTCAGATTGGAGGTGTGTGAAATCACAGAATGGAGGTGTGTCAACTCAGAAATGAGGTGTGTGAAGTCATAGAATCTAGGTGTGTAAAGTCATAGAATGGAACTGTGTGAAATCATAGAATGGAGGTGTGTGAAGGCACAGAACTGAGGCCTGTGAAGTCAAAATGGAGGTGTGTGAAGTCGGAATGTTGGTGGGTGAAGTCGTAGAATGGAGGTGTGTGAAGTCACAATGCAGGTGTGTGAACTCATAGAATGGAGGTGTGTGAAGTCATAGAATGGAGGTGTGTGAAGTCACAGAATGGAGGTGTGTGAAGTCAGAAGAGATGTGTGCGAAATCATAGAATGGAGCTGTGTGAAGTCAGAATGGAGCTGTGTGAAGTCATAGCATGGAGGTGAGTGAAGTCAGAATGGCGGTGTGTGAACTTATAGAATGATGGTGTGTGAAGTCACAATGGAGGTGTGTGAAGTCATAGAATGGAGGTTTTTGAAGTCACATAATGGAGGTGTGTGAAGTCATAGAATGGAGGTGTGTGAAGTCACAGAATGGAGGTGTGTGAAGTCATATATTGGAAGTTTGTGAAGTCATAGAATGGAGGTGTGTGAAGTAATAGAATGGAGGTGTGTGAAGTCATATATTGGAGGTTTGTGAAGTCATAGAATGGAGGTGTGTGAAGTAATAGAATGGAGGTGTGTCAAGTCACAGATTGAAGGTGTGTGAAGTCACAGAATGGGGGTGTTTGACCTCAGAATGGAGGTGTGTGAAGTCACAGAATGGAGGTGTGTGAAGTCATTGAATGGATGTTTCTGAAGTAAGAATGAAGGTGTGTGAAGTCATAGAATGGAGGTGTGTGAAGTCAAAATGGTGGTGTGTGAACTCATAGAATGGAGGTGTGTGAACTCATGGAATGTAGGTGTGTGAAGTCATGGAATGGAGGTGTGTGAAGTCAAAGAATGGAGGTATGTGAATTCAAAAAATGGAGGTGAGTGAAGTCAGAGAATGGAGGTGTGTGAAATCACAGAATGGAGGTGTTTGAAGTGATAGAATGCAGGTGTGTGAACTCACAATGGAGGTGTGTGAAGTCACAGAAAGGAGGTGTGTGAAGTCATAGAATGGAAGTGTGTGAAGTCATAGAATGGAGGTGTGTGAAGTCAGAATGAAGGTGTGTGAAGTCACAGAATGGAATTTTGTGAAATCATAGAATGGAGGTGTGTGAAGTCATAGAATGGATGATTCTGAATAAAAAGTGAAGGTGTGTGAAGTCATAGAATGGAGGTGTGTGAAGTCACAATGTAGGTGTGTGAACTCATAGAATGGTGGTGTGAAATCTCATAGAATGCAGGTGTGTGAAGTCATGGAATGGAGGTGTGTGAAGTCACAGAATGGAGGTGTGTGAAGTCAAAGAATGGAAGTGTGTGAAGTCAACATGGATGTGTGTGAAGTCACAGAATGGAGGTGTGTGAAGTCACAGAATGGAGGTGTGTGAAGTCAAAATTGTGGAGTGTGAAGTCACTAATGGAGGTGTGAAGTCAGAATTTAGCTGTGTGAAATCATAGAATGGAGGTGTGTGAAGTCAGAATGGAGGTGTGTGAACTCATAGAATGGAGGTGTGTGAAGTCACAATGGAGGTGTGTGAAGTCATAGAATGGAGGTGTGTGAAGTCAGATTGGAGGTGTGTGAAATCACAGAATGGAGGTGTGTCAACTCAGAAATGAGGTGTGTGAAGTCATAGAATCTAGGTGTATGAAGTCATAGAATGGAAGTGTGTGAAATCATAGAATGGAGGTGTGTGAAGTCACAGAACTGAGGCGTGTGAAATCAAAATGGAGGTGTGTGAAGTCAGAATGTTGGTGTGTGAAGTCATAGAATGGAGGTGTGTGAAGTCACAGAATGGAGGTTTGCGAAATCATAGAATGGAGGTGTGTGAAGTCACAGAATGGAGGTGTGTGAAGTCATAGAATGGAGGTGTGTGAAGTCATAGAATGGAGGTGTGTGAAGTCACAGAATGGAGGTGTGTGAAGTTATAGAATGGAGGTGTGTGAAGTCACAGAATGTAGGTGTGTAAAATCATAGAATGGACGTGTGTGAAGTCATAGAATGGAGGTGTGTGAAGTCATAGAATGGAGGTGTGTGAAGTCACAGAATGGAGGGGTGTGAAGTCACAGATTGGAGGTGTGTGAACCCAGAATGGAGGAGTGTGAAGTCACAGAATGGAGGTGTGTGAAGTCACAGAATGGAGGTGTGTGAACTCAAAATGAAGGTGTGTGAGGTCACAGAACGGAGGTTTGTGAAGTCATAGAATGGATGATTTTGAAGTAATAATGAAGGTGTGTGAAGTCATAGAATGGAGGTGTGTGAAGTCACAATGTAGGTGTGTGAACTCATAGAATGTTGGTGTGTAATCTCATAGAATGGAGGTGTCAAAATTTTGGAGTGTGAAGTCACAAATGGAGGTGTGAAGTCAGAATTTAGCTGTGTGAAGTCATAGAATGGAGGTGAGTGAAGTCAGAATGGAGGTGTGTGAACTCATAGAATGGAGGTGTGTGAAGTCACAATGGAGGTGTGTGAAGTCATAGAATGGAGGTGTGTGAAGTCAGATTGGAGGTGTGTGAAATCACAGAATGGAGGTGTGTCAACTCAGAAATGACGAGTGTGAAGTCATAGAATCTAGGTGTGTGAAGTCATAGAATGGAAGTGTGTGAAATCATAGAATGGAGGTGTGTGAAGGCACAGAACTGAGGCGTGTGAAGTCAAAATGGAGGTGTGTGAAGTCGGAATGTTGGTGGGTGAAGTCATAGAATGGAGGTGTGTGAAGTCACAATGCAGGTGTGTGAACTCATAGAATGGAGGTGTGTGAAGTCACAATATAGGTGTGTTAAGTTATAGAATGGAGGTGTGTGAAGTCATAGAATGGAGGTGTGGGAAGTCACAGAAAGGAGGTGTATGAAATCATAGAATGGTGTTGTGTGAAGTCACAGAATGGAGATGTGTGAAGTCATAAAATGGAGGTGTGTGATGTCATAGAATGGAGGTGTGTGAAGTCATAGAAGGGAGGTGTGTGAAGACACAATGCATGTGTGTGAACTCATAGAATGGAGGTGTGAAGTCACAATGTAGGTGTGTTAAGTTATAGAATGGAGGTGTGTGAAGTCATAGAATAGAGGAGTGTGAAGTCACAGAATGGAGGTGTGTGAAATCATAGAATGGAGGTGTGTTAAGTCACAGAATGGAGGTGTTTGAAGTCATAGAATGGAGGTGTGTGAAGTCATAGAATGGAGGTGTGTGAAGTCACAGAATGGAGGTGTGTGAAGTTATGGAATGTTGGTGTGTGAAGTCATAGAATGGAGGTGTGTGAAGTCACAGAATGGAGGGGTGTGAAGTCACAGATTGGAGGTGTGTGAAATCATAGAATGAAGGTGTGTAAAGTCACAGAATAGAGGTGTGTGAAGTCATAGAATGGAGGTGTGTGAAGTCATAGAATGGAGGTGTGTGAAGTCACAGAATGGAGGTGTGTGAAGGCATAGAATCGAGGTGTGTGAAGTCACAGAATGGAGGGGTGTGAAGTCACAGAATGTAGGTTTGTGAAATCATAGAATGGAGGTGTGTGAAGTCACAGAATGGAGGTGTGTGAAGTCATAGAATGGAGGTGTGTGAAGTCATAGAATGGAGGTTTGTGAAGTCACAGAATGGAGGGGTGTAAAGTCACAGATTGGAGGTGTGTGAACCCAGAATGGAGGAGTGTGAAGTCACAGAATGGAGGTGTGTGAAGTCACAAAATGGAGGTGTGTGAACTCAAAATGAAGGTGTGTGAGGTCACAGAACGGAGGTTTGTGAAGTCATAGAATGGAGGTGTGTGAAGTCATAGAATGGATGATTTTGAAGTAATAATGAAGGTGTGTGAAGTCATAGAATGGAGGTGTGTAAAGTCACAATGTAGGTGTGTGAACTCATAGAATGGTGGTGTGTAATCTCATAGAATGGAGGTGTGTGAAATCACAGAATGGAGGTTTGTGAAGTCAAAGAATGGAAGTGTGTGAAGTCAAAATGGATGTGTGTGAAGTCACAGAATGGAGGTGTGTGAAGTCACAGAATGGAGGTGTGTGAAGTCAAAATTGTGGAGTGTGAAGTCACAAATGGAGGTGTGAAGTCAGAATTTAGCTGTGTGAAGTCATAGAATGGAGGTGTGTGAAGTCAGAATGGAGGAGTGTGAACTCATAGAATGGAGGTGTGTGAAGTCACAATGGAGGTGTGTGAAGTCATAGAATGGAGGTGTGTGAAGTCAGATTGGAGGTGTGTGAAATCACAGAATGGAGGTGTGTCAACTCGGAAATGAGGTGTGTGAAGTCATAGAATCTAGGTGTGTGAAGTCATAGAATGGAAGTGTGTGAAATCATAGAATGGAGGTGTGTGAAGACACAGAACTGAGGCGTGTGAAGTCAAAATGGAGGTGTGTGAAGTCGGAATGTTGGTGGGTGAAGTCATAGAATGGAGGTGTGTGAAGTCACAATGCAGGTGTGTGAACTCAGAGAATGGAGGTGTGTGAAGTCACAATATAGGTGTGTTAAGTTATAGAATGGAGGTGTGTGAAGTCACAGAAAGGAGGTGTATGAAATCATAGAATGGTGTTGTGTGAAGTCACAGAATGGAGATGTGTGAAGTCATAGAATGGAGGTGTGTGATGTCATAGAATGGAGGTGTGTGAAGTCATAGAATGGAGGTGTGTGAAGTCACAATGCATGTGTGTGAACTCATAGAATGGAGGTGTGAAGTCACAATGTAGGTGTGTTAAGTTATAGAATGGAGGTGTGTGAAGTCATAGAATGGAGGAGTGTGAAGTCACAGAATGGAGGTGTGTCAACTCAGAAATGAGGAGTGTGAAGTCATAGAATCTAGGTGTGTGAAGTCATAGAATGGAAGTGTGTGAAATCATAGAATGGAGGTGTGTGAAGGCACAGAACTGAGGCGTGTGAAGTCAAAATGGAGGTGTGTGAAGTCGGAATGTTGGTGGGTGAAGTCATAGAATGGAGGTGTGTGAAGTCACAATGCAGGTGTGTGAACTCATAGAATGGAGGTGTGTGAAGTCACAATATAGGTGTGTTAAGTTATAGAATGGAGGTGTGTGAAGTCATAGAATGGAGGTGTGGGAAGTCACAGAAAGGAGGTGTATGAAATCATAGAATGGTGTTGTGTGAAGTCACAGAATGGAGATGTGTGAAGTCATAAAATGGAGGTGTGTGATGTCATAGAATGGAGGTGTGTGAAGTCATAGAATGGAGGTGTGTGAAGACACAATGCATGTGTGTGAACTCATAGAATGGAGGTGTGAAGTCACAATGTAGATGTGTTAAGTTATAGAATGGAGGTGTGTGAAGTCATAGAATAGAGGAGTGTGAAGTCACAGAATGGAGGTGTGTGAAATCATAGAATGGAGGTGTGTTAAGTCACAGAATGGAGGTGTTTGAAGTCATAGAATGGAGGTGTGTGAAGTCATAGAATGGAGGTGTGTGAAGTCACAGAATGGAGGTGTGTGAAGTTATAGAATGGAGGTGTGTGAAGTCATAGAATGGAGGTGTGTGAAGTCACAGAATGGAGGGGTGTGAAGTCACAGATTGGAGGTGTGTGAAATCATAGAATGAAGGTGTGTAAAGTCACAGAATGGAGGTGTGTGAAGTCATAGAATGGAGGTGTGTGAAGTCATAGAATGGAGGTGTGTGAATTCACAGAATGGAGGTGTGTGAAGGCATAGAATCGAGGTGTGTGAAATCACAGAATGGAGGGGTGTGAAGTCACAGAATGTAGGTTTGTGAAATCATAGAATGGAGGTGTGTGAAGTCACAGAATGGAGGTGTGTGAAGTCATAGAATGGAGGTGTGTGAAGTCATAGAATGGAGGTGTGTGAAGTCACAGAATGGAGGGGTGTAAAGTCACAGATTGGAGGTGTGTGAACCCAGAATGGAGGAGTGTGAAGTCACAGAATGGAGGTGTGTGAAGTCACAAAATGGAGGTGTGTGAACTCAAAATGAAGGTGTGTGAGGTCACAGAACGGAGGTTTGTGAAGTCATAGAATGGAGGTGTGTGAAGTCATAGAATGGATGATTTTGAAGTAATAATGAAGGTGTGTGAAGTCATAGAATGGAGGTGTGTAAAGTCACAATGTAGGTGTGTGAACTCATAGAATGGTGGTGTGTAATCTCATAGAATGGAGGTGTGTGAAGTCACAGAATGGAGGTGTGTGAAGTCAAAGAATGGAAGTGTGTGAAGTCAAAATGGATGTGTGTGAAGTCACAGAATGGAGGCATTTGAAGTCATAGAATGGAGGTGTGTGAAGTCATAGAATGGAGGTGTGTGAAGTCACAGAATGGAGGTGTGTGAAGTTATAGAATGGAGGTGTGTGAAGTCACAGAATGGAGGTGTGTAAAATCATAGAATTGACGTGTGTGAAGTCATAGAATGGAGGTGTGTGAAGTCATAGAATGGAGGTGTGTGAAGTCACAGAATGGAGGGGTGTGAAGTCACAGATTGGAGGTGTGTGAACCCAGAATGGAGGTGTCTGAAGTCACAGAATGGAGATGTGTGAAGTCATAGAATTGAGGTGTGTGAAGTCACAGAATGGATGTGTGTTAAGTCACAGAATGGAACTGTGTGAAGTCACAGAATGGAGGTGTGTGAAGTCACAGAATGGAGGTGTGTGAAGTCACAGAATGGAGGTGTGTGAAGTCACAGAAAGGAAGTGTGTGAAGTCATAGAATGGAGGTGTGTGAAGTCAGAATGGAGGTGTGTGAAGTCACAGAATGGAAGTGATTGACCTCAAAATGTAGGTGTGTGAGGTCACAGAACGGAGGTTTGTGAAGTCATAGAATGGAGGTGTGTGAAGTCATAGAATGGATGATTCTGAAGTAATAATGAAGGTGTGTGAAGTCATAGAATGGATGTGTGTGAAGTCACAATGTAGGTGTGTGAACTCATAGAATGGTGGTGTGTAATGTCATAGAATAGAGGTGTGTGAAGTCATGGAATGGAGGTGTGTGAAGTCAAAGAATCGAGGTATGTGAATTCAAAAAATGGAGGTGAGTGAAGTCACAGAATGGAGGTGTGTGATATCACAGAATGGAGGTGTTTGAAGTGACAGAATGCAGGTGTGTGAACTCACAATGGAGGTGTGTGAAGTCACAGAAAGGAGGTGTGTGAAGTCATAGAATGGAAGTGTGTGAAGTCATAGAACGGAGGTGTGTGAAGTCAGAATGGAGGTGTGTGAAGTCACAGAATGGAATTTTGTGAAATCATAGAATGGAGGTGTGTGAAGTCATAGAATGGATGATTCTGAATAAAAAATGAAGGTGTGTGAAGTCATAGAATGGAGGTGTGTGAAGTCACAATGTAGGTGTGTGAACTCATGGAATGGTGGTGTGTAATCTCATAGAATGCAGGTGTGTGAAGTCACAGAATGGAGGTGTGTGAAGTCAAAGAATGGAAGTGTGTGAAGACAAAATGGATGTGTGTGAAGTCACAGAATGGAGGTGTGTGAAGTCACAGAATGGAGGTGTGTTAAGTCAAAATTGTGGAGTGTGAAGTCACTAATGGAGGTGTGAAGTCAGAATTTAGCTGTGTGAAGTCATAGAATGGAGGTGTGTGAAGTCAGAATGGAGGTGTGTGAATTCAGATTGGAGGTTTGTGAAGTCAGAGAATAGAGGTGTGTCAACTCAGAAAGGAGGTGTTTGAAATCATAGAATGGAGGTGAGTGAAGTCATAGAATGGAGGTGTGAGAAGTCACAGAATTTAGGTGTGTGAAGTCAGAATGGAGGTGTGTGAGGTCAGAATGGAGGTGTTTGAAGTCATAGAATGGAGGTGTGTGAAGTCACAATGCAGGTGTGTGAACTCATAGAATGGAGGAGTGTGAAGTCACCATGTAGGTGTGTGAAGTCATAGAATGGAGGTGTGTGAAGTCATAGAATGGAAGTGTGTGAAGTCACAGAATGGAGGTGTGTGAAGTCATAGAATGGAGGTGTGTGAAGTCACAGAATGGAGGTGTGTGAAGTCAGAATGGAGGTTTGTGAAGTCATAGAATGGAGGTGTGTGAAGTCAGAATAGAGGTGTGAAGTCATAGAATGGAGGTGGGTGAAGTCATAGAAATTAGGTGCAGGAAGTCATAGAATGGAGAAGTGTGAAGTCATAGAGTGGAGGTGAGTGAAGTCAGAGATTCGAGGTCTGTGAAGTCATAGAATGGAGGTGTGTGAAGTCAGAATGTAGGTGTACGAAGTCGTAGAATAGAGGTGTGTGAAGTCAGAATGGAGGTGTGTGAAGTCATAGAATGGAGATGTGTGCACTCATAGAATGCTGGTGTGTGACGTCACAATGGAAGTTTGTGAAGTCATAGAATGGAGGTGTGGGAAGTCACAGAATGGAGGTGTGTGAAGTCATACAATGGAGGTGTGTGAAGTAAGAATGGAGGTGTGTGAAGTCAAAGAATGGAGGTGTGTGAACTCAGAATGGCGGTGTGTGAAGTAATAGATGGAGGTGTGTGAAGTCATAGTATGGAGATATGTGAAATCATAGAATGGAGTTTTTTGAAGTCACAGAATGGAGTTGTGTGAGTCAGAATTGAGGTGTGTGAAGTCATAGAATGTAGATGTGTGAAGTCATAGAATGGAGTATTGTGAAGTCACCGAAGGGAGGTTTGTGAAGTCATAGAATGGAGGTATGAGAAATCAAATTAGAGGGGTGTGAAGTCGGAGAATGGAGGTGTGTGAAGTCATAGAATGGAGGTGGGTGAAGTCATAGAATGGAGGTGTGTGAATTCAGGTTGGAGGTGTGTGAAGTCATAGAATGGAGGTGTGTCAACTCAGAAAGGAGGTGTGTGAAGTCATGGAATGGAGGTGAGTGAAGTCATAGAATGGAGGTGTGTGAACTCAAAGAATGGAGGTGTATGACGACACAATGGTAGTTTGTGAAGTCATAGAATGGAGGTGTGTGAAGTCACAGAATTGAGGTGTGTGAAGTCAGAATGGAGGTGTAAGTCATAGAATGGAGGTGGGTGAAGTCATAGAAATTAGGTGTGTGAAGTCATAGAATGGAGGTGTGTGAACTCATAGAATGGAGGTGTGTGACGTCACAATGTAAGTTTGTGAAGTCATAGAATGGAGGTGTGTGAAGTCACAGAATGGAGGTGTGTGAAGTCATACAATGGAGGTGTGTGAAGTCAGAATGGAGGTGTGTGAAGTCACAGAATGGAGGTGTGTGAACTCAGAATGGAGGTGTGTGAAGTCATAGATGGAGGTGTGTAAAGTCATAGTATGGAGATATGTGAAAGCATAGAATGGAGTTTTGTGAAGTCACAGAATGGAGTTGTGTGAGTCAGAATTGAGGTGTGTGAAGTCATAGAATGTAGATGTGTGAAGTCATAGAATGGAGTTTTGTGAAGTCACCGAAGGGACATTTGTGAAGTCATAGAATGGAGGTATGAGAAATCAAATTAGAGGGGTGTGAAGTCGGAGAATCGAGGTGTGTGAACTCATAGAATGGAGGTGGGTGAAGTCATAGAATGGAGGTGTATGAAGTCATAGAATGGAGGTGTGTGAAGTCACTGAATGGACGGGTTTAAAGTCATAAAATGGAGGTGTGTGAAGTCAGAGAATTGAGCTGTTTGAAGTCATATATTGGAGGTGTGTGAAGTCAAAATGGATGTGTGAAGTCATAGAATGTAGGTGTGTGAAGTCATAGAATGGAGGTGTGTGAAGTCACAGAATGGAGGTGTGTGAACTCAGAATGGAGGTGTGTGAAGTCACAGAATGGAGGTTTGTGAAGTCATAGAATGAAAGTTTGTGAAGTCATAGAATGGACGTGTGTGAAGTCAGAATGGAGGTGTGTGAAGTCACAGAATGGAGGTTTGTGAAGTCATAGATGGAGGTGTGTGAGGTCATAGAATGGATGTTTCTGAAGTAAGAATGAAGGTGTGTGAATTCATAGAATGGAGGTGTGTGAAGCCATTGAATGGAGGTGAGTGCAATCATAGATGGAGGTGTGTGAAGTCATAGTATGGAGATATGGGATATCATAGAATGGAGTTTTGTGAATTCACAGAATGGAGTTGTGTGAGTCAGAATTGAGGTGTGTGAAGTCATAGAATGTAGATGTGTGAAGTCATAGAATGGAGTACTGTGAGGTCACCGAAGGGAGGTTTGTGAAGTCATAGAATGGAGGTATGAGAAATCAAATTAGAGGGGTGTGAAGTCGGAGAATGGAGGTGTGTGAAGTCATAGAATTGAGGTGGGTGAAGTCATAGAATAGAGGTGTATGAATTCAGATTGGAGGTGTGTGAAGTCATAGAATTGAGGTGTGTCAACTCAGAAAGGAGGTGTGTGAAGTCATAGAATGGAGGTGAGTGAAGTCATAGAATGGAGGTGTGTGAACACATAGAATGGAGGTCTGTGACGTCACAATGGAAGTTTGTGAAGTCATAGAATGAAGGTGTGTGAAGTCACAGAATGGAGGTGTGTGAAGTCAGAATGGAGGTGTGAAGTCATAGAATGGAGGTGGGTGAAGTCATAGAAATTAGGTGTGTGAAGTCATAGAATGGAGGTGTGTGAACTCATAGAATGGAGGTGTGTGACATCACAATGGAAGTTTGTGAAGTCATAGATGGAGGTGTGTGAAGTCATAGTATGGAGATATGTGAAATCATAGAATGGAGTTTTGTGAAGTCACAGAATGGAGTTGTGTGAGTCAGAATTGAGGTGTGAGAAGTCATAGAATGTAGATGTGTGAAGACATAGAATGGAGTATTGTGAAGTCACCGAAGGGATGTTTGTGAAGTCATAGAATGGAGGTATGAGAAATCAAATTAGAGGAGTGTGAAGTCGGAGAATGGAGGTGTGTGAAGTCATAGAATGGAGGTGGGTGAAGTCATAGAATGGAGGTGTGTGAATTCAGATTGGAGGTTTGTGAAGTCATAGAATAGCGGTGTGTCAACACAGAATGGAAGTGTGTGAATTCAGATTGGAGGTTTGTGAAGTCATAGAATAGAGGTGTGTCAACTCAGAAAGGAGGTGTTTAAAATCATAGAATGGAGTTGAGTGAAGTCATAGAATTGAGGTGTGTGAAATCATAGAATGGAGGTGTGTGAAGTCACAGAATTTAGGTGTGTGAAGTCAGAATGGAGGTGTGTGAAGTCACAGAATGGAGGTTTGTGAAGTCATAGAATGGAAGTTTGTGAAGTCATAGAATGGACGTGTGTGAAGTCAGAATGGAGGTGTGTGAAGTCACAGAATGGAGGTTTGTGAAGTCATAGATGGAGGTGTGTGAGGTCACAGAATGGATGTTTCTGAAGTAAGAATGAAGGTGTGTGAAGTCATAGAATGGAGGTGTGTGAAGTCATTGAATGGAGGTGTGTGAAGTCACTGAATGGAAGTGTGTGAAGTCAGAATGGTGGTGTGAAGTCATAGAATGAACGTGGGTGAAGTCATAGAAAGGAGGTGTGGGAAGTCATAGAATGGAGGAGTGTGAAGTCATAGAGTGGAGGTGAGTGAAGTCACAGATTCGAGGTCTGTGAAGTCATAGATTGGACGTGTGTGATGTCAGAATGGAGGTGTGCGAAGTCAAAGAATGGAGGTGTGGGAACTCATAGAATGGAGGTGTGTGACGTCACAATGGAAGTGTGTGAAGTCACAGAATGGAGGTGTGTGAATTCATACAATGGAGGTGTGTGAAGTCAGAATGGAATTTTGTGAAGTCACAGAATTGAGCTGTGTGAATTCAGAATGGAGGTGTGTGAAGTCATAGAATGGAGGTGTTTAAAGTCAGAATGGAGGTGTGTGAACTCATAAAAGGGAGGTGTGTGTAGTCACAATGGAGGTGTGTGAAGTCAAAGAATGGAGGTGTGTGAAGTCACAGAATGGAGGTGTGTGAAGGCATAGAATGTAGGTGTGTGAAGTCATGGAATGGGTGTTTGTGAAGTAAGAATGAAGTTGTGTGAAGTCATAGAATGGAGGTGTGTGAAGTCAGAATGTAGGTGTTCGAAGTCATAGAATAGAGGTGTGTGACGTCAGAATGGAGGTGTGTGAAGTCATAGAATGGAGGTGTGTGAACTCATAGAATGGAGGTGTGTGACGTAACAATGGTAGTTTGTGAAGTCATAGAATGGAGGTGTGTGAAGTCACAGAATGGAGGTGTGGGAAGTCATACAATGGAGGTTTGTGAAGTCAGAATGGAGGTGTGTGAAGTCACAGAATGGAGGTGTGTGAACTCAGAATGGAGGTGTGTGCAATCATAGATGGAGGTGTGTGAAGTCATAGTATGCAGATATGTGAAATCATAGAATGGAGTTTTGTGAAGTCACAGAATGGAGCTGTGTGAGTCAGAATTGAGGTGTGTGAAGTCATAGAATGTAGATGTGTGAAGTCATAGAATGGAGTATTGTGAAGTCACCGAAGGGAGGTTTGTGAAGTCATAGAATGGAGGTATGAGAAATCAAATTAGAGGGGTGTGAAGTCGGAGAATGGAGGTGTGTGAAGTGATAGAATTGAGGTGGGTGAAGTCATAGAATGGAGGTGTGTGAATTCAGGTTGGAGGTGTGTGAAGTCATAGAATGGAGGTGTGTCAACTCAGAAAGGAGGTGTGTGAAGTCATAGAATGGAGGTGTGGGAAGTCATAGAAATTAGGTGTGTGAAGTCATAGAATGGAGGTGTGTGAACTCATAGAATGGAGGTGTGTGAACTCAGAATGGAGGTGTGTGAAGTCATAGATGGAGGTGTGTGAAGTCATAGTATGGAGATATGTGAAATCATAGAATGGAGTTTTGTGAAGTCACAGAATGGAGTTGTGTGAGTCAGAATTGAGGTGTGTGAAGTCATAGAATGTAGATGTGTGAAGTCATAGAATGGAGTTTCTGAAGTCACCGAAGGGACATTTGTGAAGTCATAGAATGGAGGTATGAGAAATCAAATTAGAGGGGTGTGAAGTCGGAGAATCGAGGTGAGTGAAGTCATAGAATGGAGGTGGGTGAAGTCATAGAATGGAGGTGTATGAAGTCATAGAATGGAGGTGTGTGAAGTCACTGAATGGACGGGTTTAAAGTCATAAAATGGAGGTGTGTGAAGTCAGAGAATTGAGCTGTTTGAAGTCATATATTGGAGGTGTGTGAAGTCAAAATGGATGTGTGAAGTCATAGAATGTAGGTGTGTGAAGTCATAGAATGGAGGTGTGTGAAGTCACAGAATGGAGGTGTGTGAACTCAGAATGGAGGTGTGTGTTGTCACAGAATGGAGGTTTGTGAAGTCATAGAATGGAAGTTTGTGAAGTCATAGAATGGACGTGTGTGAAGTCAGAATGGAGGTGTGTGAAGTCACAGAATGGAGGTTTGTGAAGTCATAGATGGAGGTGTGTGAGGTCATAGAATGGATGTTTCTGAAGTAAGAAAGAAGGTGTGTGAAGTCATAGAATGGAGGTGTGTGAAGTCATTGAATGGAGGTGTGTGAAGTCACTGAATGGAAGTGTGTGAAGTCAGAATGGAGGTGTGAAGTCATAGAATGAACGTGGGTGAAGTCATAGAAAGGAGGTTTGGGAAGTCATAGAATGGAGGAGTATGAAGTCATAGCGTGGAGGTGAGTGAAGTCACAGATTCGAGGTCTGTGAAGTCATAGATTGGACGTGTGTGATGTCAGAATGGAGGTGTGCGAAGTCATAGAATAGAGGTTTTGAAGTCAGAATGGAGGTGTGTGAAGTCAAAGAATGGAGGTGTGGGAACTCATAGAATGGAGGTGTGTGACGTCACAATGGAAGTGTGTGAAGTCACAGAATGGAGGTGTGTGAATTCATACAATGGAGGTGTGTGAAGTCAGAATGGAGGTGTGTGAAGTCAAAGAATGGAGGTGTGTGAAGTCACAGAATGGAGGTGTGTGAAGGCATAGAATGTAGGTGTGTGAAGTCATGGAATGGGTGTTTGTGAAGTAAGAATGTAGTTGTGTGAAGTCATAGAATGGAGGTGTGTGAAGTCAGAATGTAGGTGTTCGAAGTCATAGAATAGAGGTGTGTGACGTCAGAATGGAGGTGTGTGAAGTCATAGAATGGAGGTGTGTGAACTGATAGAATGGAGGTGTGTGACGTCACAATGGTAGTTTGTGAAGTCATAGAATGGAGGTGTGGGAAGTCACAGAATGGAGGTGTGGGAAGTCATACAATGGAGGTGTGTGAAGTCAGAATGGAGGTGTGTGAAGTCACAGAATGAAGGTGTGTGAACTCAGAATGGAGGTGTGTGCAATCATAGATGGAGGTGTGTGAAGTCATAGTATGGAGATATGTGAAATCATAGAATGGAGTTTTCTGAATTCACAGAATGGAGTTGTGTGAGTCAGAATTGAGGTGTTTGAAGTCATAGAATGTAGATGTGTGAAGTCATAGAATGGAGTACTGTGAAGTCACCGAAGGGAGGTTTGTGAAGTCATAGAATGGAGGTATGAGAAATCAAATTAGAGGGGTGGGAAGTCGGAGAATGGAGGTGTGTGAAGTCATAGAATTGAGGTGGGTGAAGTCATAGAATGGAGGTGTATGAATTCAGATTGGAGGTATGTGAAGTCATAGAATGGAGGTGTGTCAACTCAGAAAGGAGGTGTGTGAAGTCATAGAATGGAGGTGAGTGAAGTCATAGAATGGAGGTGTGTGAACACATAGAATGGAGGTTTGTGACGTCACAATGGAAATTTGTGAAGTCATAGAATGGAGGTGTGTGAAGTCACAGAATGGAGGTGTGTGAAGTCAGAATGGAGGTGTGAAGTCATAGAATGGAGGTGGGTGAAGTCATAGAAATTAGGTGTGTGAAGTCATAGAATGGAGGTGTGTGAACTCATAGAATGGAGGTGTGTGACATCACAATGGAAGTTTGTGAAATCATAGATGGAGGTGTGTGAAGTCATAGTATGGAGATATGTATAATCATAGAATGGAGTTTTGTGAAGTCACAGAATGGAGTTGTGTGAGTCAGAATTGAGGTGGGTGAAGTCATAGAATGTAGATGTGTGAAGTCATACAATGGAGTATTGTGAAGTCACCGAAGGGATGTTTGTGAAGTCATAGAATGGAGGTATGAGAAATCAAATTAGAGGGGTGTGATGTCGGAGAATCGAGGTGTGTGAACTCATAGAATGGAGGTGGGTGAAGTCATAGAATGGAGGTGTATGAAGTCATAGAATGGAGGTGTGTGAAGTCACTGAATGGACGGGTTTAAAGTCATAAAATGGAGGTGTGTGAAGTCAGAGAATTGAGCTGTTCGAAATCATATATTGGAGGTGTGTGAAATCAAAATGGATGTGTGAAGTCATAGAATGTAGGTGTGTGAAGTCATAGAATGGAGGTGTGTGAAGTCACAGAATGGAGGTGTGTGAACTCAGAATGGAGGTGTGTGAAGTCACAGAATGGAGGTTTGTGAAGTCATAGATGGAGGTGTGTGAGGTCATAGAATGGATGTTTCTGAAGTAAGAATGAAGGTGTGTGAAGTCATAGAATGGAGGTGTGTGAAGTCATTGAATGGAGGTGTGTGAAGTCACTGAATGGAAGTGTGTGAAGTCAGAATGGAGGTGTGAAGTCATAGAATGAACGTGGGTGAAGTCATAGAAAGGAGGTGTGGGAAGTCATAGAATGGAGGAGTGTGAAGTCATAGAGTGGAGGTGAGTGAAGTCACAGATTCGAGGTCTGTGAAGTCATAGATTGGACGTGTGTGATGTCAGAATGGAGGTGTGCGAAGTCATAGAATAGAGGTTTTGAAGTCAGAATGGAGGTGTGTGAAGTCAAAGAATGGAGGTGTGGGAACTCATAGAATGGAGGTGTGTGACGTCACAATGGAAGTGTGTGAAGTCACAGAATGGAGGTGTGTGAATTCATACAATGGAGGTGTGTGAAGTCAGAATGGAATTTTGTGAAGTCACAGAATTGAGCTGTGTGAATTCAGAATGGAGGTGTGTGAAGTCATAGAATGGAGGTGTTTAAAGTCAGAATGGAGGTGTGTGAACTCATAAAAGGGAGGTGTGTGTAGTCACAATGGAGGTGTGTGAAGTCAAAGAATGGAGGTGTGTGAAGTCACAGAATGGAGGTGTGTGAAGGCATAGAATGTAGGTGTGTGAAGTCATGGAATGGGTGTTTGTGAAGTAAGAATGAAGTTGTGTGAAGTCATAGAATGGAGGTGTGTGAAGTCAGAATGTAGGTGTTCGAAGTCATAGAATAGAGGTGTGTGACGTCAGAATGGAGGTGTGTGAAGTCATAGAATGGAGGTGTGTGAACTCATAGAATGGAGGTGTGTGACGTCACAATGGTAGTTTGTGAAGTCATAGAATGGAGGTGTGTGAAGTCACAGAATGGAGGTGTGGGAAGTCATTCAATGGAGGTGTGTGAAGTCAGAATGGAGGTGTGTGAAGTCACAGAATGGAGGTGTGTGAACTCAGAATGGAGGTGTGTGCAATCATAGATGGAGGTGTGTGAAGTCATAGTATGGAGATATGTGAAATCATAGAATGGAGTTTTCTGAATTCACAGGATGGAGTTGTGTGAGTCAGAATTGAGGTGTGTGAAGTCATAGAATGTAGATGTGTGAAGTCATAGAATGGAGTACTGTGAAGTCACCGAAGGGAGGTTTGTGAAGTCATAGAATGGAGGTATGAGAAATCAAATTAGAGGAGTGTGAAGTCAGAGAATGGAGGTGTGTGAAGTCATAGAATTGAGGTGGGTGAAGTCATAGAATGGAGGTGTATGAATTCAGATTGGAGGTATGTGAAGTCATAGAATGGAGGTGTGTCAACTCAGAAAGGAGGTGTGTGAAGTCATAGAATGGAGGTGAGTGAAGTCATAGAATGGAGGTGTGTGAACACATAGAATGGAGGTCGGTGACGTCACAATGGAAGTTTGTGAAGTCATAGAATGGAGGTGTGTGAAGTCACAGAATTGAGGTGTGTGAAGTCAGAATGGAGGTGTGAAGTCATAGAATGGAGGTGGGTGAAGTCATAGAAATTAGGTGTGTGAAGTCATAGAATGGAGGTGTGTGAACTCATAGAATGGAGGTGTGTGACATCACAATGGAAGTTTGTGAAGTCATAGATGGAGGTGTGTGAAGTCATAGTATGGAGATATGTGAAATCATAGAATGGAGTTTTGTGAAGTCACAGAATGGAGTTGTGTGAGTCAGAATTGAGGTGTGAGAAGTCATAGAATGTAGATGTGTGAAGACATAGAATGGAGTATTGTGAAGTCACCGAAGGGATGTTTGTGAAGTCATAGAATGGAGGTATGAGAAATCAAATTAGAGGAGTGTGAAGTCGGAGAATGGAGGTGTGTGAAGTCATAGAATGGAGGTGGGTGAAGTCATAGAATGGAGGTGTGTGAATTCAGATTGGAGGTTTGTGAAGTCATAGAATAGCGGTGTGTCAACACAGAATGGAAGTGTGTGAATTCAGATTGGAGGTTTGTGAAGTCATAGAATAGAGGTGTGTCAACTCAGAAAGGAGGTGTTTAAAATCATAGAATGGAGTTGAGTGAAGTCATAGAATTGAGGTGTGTGAAATCATAGAATGGAGGTGTGTGAAGTCACAGAATTTAGGTGTGTGAAGTCAGAATGGAGGTGTGTGAAGTCACAGAATGGAGGTTTGTGAAGTCATAGAATGGAAGTTTGTGAAGTCATAGAATGGACGTGTGTGAAGTCAGAATGGAGGTGTGTGAAGTCACAGAATGGAGGTTTGTGAAGTCATAGATGGAGGTGTGTGAGGTCACAGAATGGATGTTTCTGAAGTAAGAATGAAGGTGTGTGAAGTCATAGAATGGAGGTGTGTGAAGTCATTGAATGGAGGTGTGTGAAGTCACTGAATGGAAGTGTGTGAAGTCAGAATGGTGGTGTGAAGTCATAGAATGAACGTGGGTGAAGTCATAGAAAGGAGGTGTGGGAAGTCATAGAATGGAGGAGTGTGAAGTCATAGAGTGGAGGTGAGTGAAGTCACAGATTCGAGGTCTGTGAAGTCATAGATTGGACGTGTGTGATGTCAGAATGGAGGTGTGCGAAGTCAAAGAATGGAGGTGTGGGAACTCATAGAATGGAGGTGTGTGACGTCACAATGGAAGTGTGTGAAGTCACAGAATGGAGGTGTGTGAATTCATACAATGGAGGTGTGTGAAGTCAGAATGGAATTTTGTGAAGTCACAGAATTGAGCTGTGTGAATTCAGAATGGAGGTGTGTGAAGTCATAGAATGGAGGTGTTTAAAGTCAGAATGGAGGTGTGTGAACTCATAAAAGGGAGGTGTGTGTAGTCACAATGGAGGTGTGTGAAGTCAAAGAATGGAGGTGTGTGAAGTCACAGAATGGAGGTGTGTGAAGGCATAGAATGTAGGTGTGTGAAGTCATGGAATGGGTGTTTGTGAAGTAAGAATGAAGTTGTGTGAAGTCATAGAATGGAGGTGTGTGAAGTCAGAATGTAGGTGTTCGAAGTCATAGAATAGAGGTGTGTGACGTCAGAATGGAGGTGTGTGAAGTCATAGAATGGAGGTGTGTGAACTCATAGAATGGAGGTGTGTGACGTAACAATGGTAGTTTGTGAAGTCATAGAATGGAGGTGTGTGAAGTCACAGAATGGAGGTGTGGGAAGTCATACAATGGAGGTTTGTGAAGTCAGAATGGAGGTGTGTGAAGTCACAGAATGGAGGTGTGTGAACTCAGAATGGAGGTGTGTGCAATCATAGATGGAGGTGTGTGAAGTCATAGTATGCAGATATGTGAAATCATAGAATGGAGTTTTGTGAAGTCACAGAATGGAGCTGTGTGAGTCAGAATTGAGGTGTGTGAAGTCATAGAATGTAGATGTGTGAAGTCATAGAATGGAGTATTGTGAAGTCACCGAAGGGAGGTTTGTGAAGTCATAGAATGGAGGTATGAGAAATCAAATTAGAGGGGTGTGAAGTCGGAGAATGGAGGTGTGTGAAGTGATAGAATTGAGGTGGGTGAAGTCATAGAATGGAGGTGTGTGAATTCAGGTTGGAGGTGTGTGAAGTCATAGAATGGAGGTGTGTCAACTCAGAAAGGAGGTGTGTGAAGTCATAGAATGGAGGTGTGGGAAGTCATAGAAATTAGGTGTGTGAAGTCATAGAATGGAGGTGTGTGAACTCATAGAATGGAGGTGTGTGAACTCAGAATGGAGGTGTGTGAAGTCATAGATGGAGGTGTGTGAAGTCATAGTATGGAGATATGTGAAATCATAGAATGGAGTTTTGTGAAGTCACAGAATGGAGTTGTGTGAGTCAGAATTGAGGTGTGTGAAGTCATAGAATGTAGATGTGTGAAGTCATAGAATGGAGTTTCTGAAGTCACCGAAGGGACATTTGTGAAGTCATAGAATGGAGGTATGAGAAATCAAATTAGAGGGGTGTGAAGTCGGAGAATCGAGGTGTGTGAAGTCATAGAATGGAGGTGGGTGAAGTCATAAAATGGAGGTGTATGAAGTCATAGAATGGAGGTGTGTGAAGTCACTGAATGGACGGGTTTAAAGTCATAAAATGGAGGTGTGTGAAGTCAGAGAATTGAGCTGTTTGAAGTCATATATTGGAGGTGTGTGAAGTCAAAATGGATGTGTGAAGTCATAGAATGTAGGTGTGTGAAGTCATAGAATGGAGGTGTGTGAAGTCACAGAATGGAGGTGTGTGAACTCAGAATGGAGGTGTGTGTTGTCACAGAATGGAGGTTTGTGAAGTCATAGAATGGAAGTTTGTGAAGTCATAGAATGGACGTGTGTGAAGTCAGAATGGAGGTGTGTGAAGTCACAGAATGGAGGTTTGTGAAGTCATAGATGGAGGTGTGTGAGGTCATAGAATGGATGTTTCTGAAGTAAGAAAGAAGGTGTGTGAAGTCATAGAATGGAGGTGTGTGAAGTCATTGAATGGAGGTGTGTGAAGTCACTGAATGGAAGTGTGTGAAGTCAGAATGGAGGTGTGAAGTCATAGAATGAACGTGGGTGAAGTCATAGAAAGGAGGTTTGGGAAGTCATAGAATGGAGGAGTATGAAGTCATAGCGTGGAGGTGAGTGAAGTCACAGATTCGAGGTCTGTGAAGTCATAGATTGGACGTGTGTGATGTCAGAATGGAGGTGTGCGAAGTCATAGAATAGAGGTTTTGAAGTCAGAATGGAGGTGTGTGAAGTCAAAGAATGGAGGTGTGGGAACTCATAGAATGGAGGTGTGTGACGTCACAATGGAAGTGTGTGAAGTCACAGAATGGAGGTGTGTGAATTCATACAATGGAGGTGTGTGAAGTCAGAATGGAATTTTGTGAAGTCACAGAATTGAGCTGTGTGAATTCAGAATGGAGGTGTGTGAAGTCATAGAATGGAGGTGTTTAAAGTCAGAATGGAGGTGTGTGAACTCATAAAAGGGAGGTGTGTGTAGTCACAATGGAGGTGTGTGAAGTCAAAGAATGGAGGTGTGTGAAGTCACAGAATGGAGGTGTGTGAAGGCATAGAATGTAGGTGTGTGAAGTCATGGAATGGGTGTTTGTGAAGTAAGAATGTAGTTGTGTGAAGTCATAGAATGGAGGTGTGTGAAGTCAGAATGTAGGTGTTCGAAGTCATAGAATAGAGGTGTGTGACGTCAGAATGGAGGTGTGTGAAGTCATAGAATGGAGGTGTGTGAACTGATAGAATGGAGGTGTGTGACGTCACAATGGTAGTTTGTGAAGTCATAGAATGGAGGTGTGGGAAGTCACAGAATGGAGGTGTGGGAAGTCATACAATGGAGGTGTGTGAAGTCAGAATGGAGGTGTGTGAAGTCACAGAATGAAGGTGTGTGAACTCAGAATGGAGGTGTGTGCAATCATAGATGGAGGTGTGTGAAGTCATAGTATGGAGATATGTGAAATCATAGAATGGAGTTTTCTGAATTCACAGAATGGAGTTGTGTGAGTCAGAATTGAGGTGTTTGAAGTCATAGAATGTAGATGTGTGAAGTCATAGAATGGAGTACTGTGAAGTCACCGAAGGGAGGTTTGTGAAGTCATAGAATGGAGGTATGAGAAATCAAATTAGAGGGGTGGGAAGTCGGAGAATGGAGGTGTGTGAAGTCATAGAATTGAGGTGGGTGAAGTCATAGAATGGAGGTGTATGAATTCAGATTGGAGGTATGTGAAGTCATAGAATGGAGGTGTGTCAACTCAGAAAGGAGGTGTGTGAAGTCATAGAATGGAGGTGAGTGAAGTCATAGAATGGAGGTGTGTGAACACATAGAATGGAGGTTTGTGACGTCACAATGGAAGTTTGTGAAGTCATAGAATGGAGGTGTGTGAAGTCACAGAATGGAGGTGTGTGAAGTCAGAATGGAGGTGTGAAGTCATAGAATGGAGGTGGGTGAAGTCATAGAAATTAGGTGTGTGAAGTCATAGAATGGAGGTGTGTGAACTCATAGAATGGAGGTGTGTGACATCACAATGGAAGTTTGTGAAGTCATAGATGGAGGTGTGTGAAGTCATAGTATGGAGATATGTGAAATCATAGAATGGAGTTTTGTGAAGTCACAGAATGGAGTTGTGTGAGTCAGAATTGAGGTGGGTGAAGTCATAGAATGTAGATGTGTGAAGTCATACAATGGAGTATTGTGAAGTCACCGAAGGGATGTTTGTGAAGTCATAGAATGGAGGTATGAGAAACCAAATTAGAGGGGTGTGATGTCGGAGAATCGAGGTGTGTGAACTCATAGAATGGAGGTGGGTGAAGTCATAGAATGGAGGTGTATGAAGTCATAGAATGGAGGTGTGTGAAGTCACTGAATGGACGGGTTTAAAGTCATAAAATGGAGGTGTGTGAAGTCAGAGAATTGAGCTGTTCGAAATCATATATTGGAGGTGTGTGAAATCAAAATGGATGTGTGAAGTCATAGAATGTAGGTGTGTGAAGTCATAGAATGGAGGTGTGTGAAGTCACAGAATGGAGGTGTGTGAACTCAGAATGGAGGTGTGTGAAGTCACAGAATGGAGGTTTGTGAAGTCATAGATGGAGGTGTGTGAGGTCATAGAATGGATGTTTCTGAAGTAAGAATGAAGGTGTGTGAAGTCATAGAATGGAGGTGTGTGAAGTCATTGAATGGAGGTGTGTGAAGTCACTGAATGGAAGTGTGTGAAGTCAGAATGGAGGTGTGAAGTCATAGAATGAACGTGGGTGAAGTCATAGAAAGGAGGTGTGGGAAGTCATAGAATGGAGGAGTGTGAAGTCATAGAGTGGAGGTGAGTGAAGTCACAGATTCGAGGTCTGTGAAGTCATAGATTGGACGTGTGTGATGTCAGAATGGAGGTGTGCGAAGTCATAGAATAGAGGTTTTGAAGTCAGAATGGAGGTGTGTGAAGTCAAAGAATGGAGGTGTGGGAACTCATAGAATGGAGGTGTGTGACGTCACAATGGAAGTGTGTGAAGTCACAGAATGGAGGTGTGTGAATTCATACAATGGAGGTGTGGGAAGTCAGAATGGAATTTTGTGAAGTCACAGAATTGAGCTGTGTGAATTCAGAATGGAGGTGTGTGAAGTCATAGAATGGAGGTGTTTAAAGTCAGAATGGAGGTGTGTGAACTCATAAAAGGGAGGTGTGTGTACTCACAATGGAGGTGTGTGAAGTCAAAGAATGGAGGTGTGTGAAGTCACAGAATGGAGGTGTGTGAAGGCATAGAATGTAGGTGTGTGAAGTCATGGAATGGGTGTTTGTGAAGTAAGAATGAAGTTGTGTGAAGTCATAGAATGGAGGTGTGTGAAGTCAGAATGTAGGTGTTCGAAGTCATAGAATAGAGGTGTGTGACGTCAGAATGGAGGTGTGTGAAGTCATAGAATGGAGGTGTGTGAACTCATAGAATGGAGGTGTGTGACGTCACAATGGTAGTTTGTGAAGTCATAGAATGGAGGTGTGTGAAGTCACAGAATGGAGGTGTGGGAAGTCATTCAATGGAGGTGTGTGAAGTCAGAATGGAGGTGTGTGAAGTCACAGAATGGAGGTGTGTGAACTCAGAATGGAGGTGTGTGCAATCATAGATGGAGGTGTGTGAAGTCATAGTATGGAGATATGTGAAATCATAGAATGGAGTTTTGTGAATTCACAGGATGGAGTTGTGTGAGTCAGAATTGAGGTGTGTGAAGTCATAGAATGTAGATGTGTGAAGTCATAGAATGGAGTACTGTGAAGTCACCGAAGGGAGGTTTGTGAAGTCATAGAATGGAGGTATGAGAAATCAAATTAGAGGAGTGTGAAGTCAGAGAATGGAGGTGTGTGAAGTCATAGAATTGAGGTGGGTGAAGTCATAGAATGGAGGTGTATGAATTCAGATTGGAGGTATGTGAAGTCATAGAATGGAGGTGTGTCAACTCAGAAAGGAGGTGTGTGAAGTCATAGAATGGAGGTGAGTGAAGTCATAGAATGGAGGTGTGTGAACACATAGAATGGAGGTTTGTGACGTCACAATGGAAGTTTGTGAAGTCATAGAATGGAGGTGTGTGAAGTCACAGAATTGAGGTGTGTGAAGTCAGAATGGAGGTGTGAAGTAATAGAATGGAGGTGGGTGAAGTCATAGAAATTAGGTGTGTGAAGTCATAGAATGGAGGTGTGTGAACTCATAGAATGGAGGTGTGTGACATCACAATGGAAGTTTGTGAAGTCATAGATGGAGGTGTGTGAAGTCATAGTATGGAGATATGTGAAATCATAGAATGGAGTTTTGTGAAGTCACAGAATGGAGTTGTGTGAGTCAGAATTGAGGTGTGTGAAGTCATAGAATGTAGATGTGTGAAGTCATAGAATGGAGTATTGTGAAGTCACCAAAGGGATGTTTGTGAAGTCATAGAATGGAGGTATGAGAAATCAAATTAGAGGGGTGTGAAGTCGGAGAATGGAGGTGTGTGAAGTCATAGAATGGAGGTGGGTGAAGTCATAGAATGGAGGTGTGTGAATTCAGATTGGAGGTTTGTGAAGTCAGAGAATAGAGGTGTGTCAACTCAGAAAGGAGGTGTTTGAAATCATAGAATGGAGGTGAGTGAAGTCATAGAATGGAGGTGTGTGAAATCATAGAATGGAGGTGTGAGAAGTCACAGAATTTAGGTGTGTGAAGTCAGAATGGAGGTGTGTGAGGTCAGAATGGAGGTGTTTGAAGTCATAGAATGGAGGTGTGTGAAGTCACAATGCAGGTGTGTGAACTCATAGAATGGAGGAGTGTGAAGTCACAATGCAGGTGTGTGAAGTCATAGAATGGAGGTGTGTGAAGTCATAGATGGAGGTGTGTGAAGTCACAGAATGGAGGTGTGTGAAGTCATAGAATGGAGGTGTGTGAAGTCACAGAATGGAGGTGTGTGAAGTCAGAATGGAGGTTTGTGAAGTCATAGAATGGAGGTGTGTGAAGTCAGAATAGAGGTGTGAAGTCATAGAATGGAGGTGGGTGAAGTCATAGAAATTAGGTGCGGGAAGTCATAGAATGGAGAAGTGTGAAGTCATAGAGTGGAGGTGAGTGAAGTCAGAGATTCGAGGTCTGTGAAGTCATAGAATGGAGGTGTGTGAATTCAGAATGTAGGTGTGCGAAGTCGTAGAATAGAGGTGTGTGAAGTCAGAATGGAGGTGTGTGAAGTCATAGAATGGAGATGTGTGCACTCATAGAATGCTGGTGTGTGACGTCACAATGGAAGTTTGTGAAGTCATAGAATGGAGGTGTGTGAAGTCACAGAATGGAGGTGTGTGAACTCAGAATGGAGGTGTGTGCAATCATAGATGGAGGTGTGTGAAGTCATAGTATGGAGATATGTGAAATCATAGAATGGAGTTTTCTGAATTCACAGAATGGAGTTGTGTGAGTCAGAATTGAGGTTTGTGAAGTCATAGAATGTAGATGTGTGCAGTCATAGAATGGAGTACTGTTAAGTCACCGAAGGGAGGTTTGTGAAGTCATAGAATGGAGGTATGAGAAATCAAATTAGAAGAGTGTGAAGTCGGAGAATGGAGGTGTGTGAAGTCATAGAATTGAGGTGGGTGAAGTCATAGAATGGAGGTGTATGAATTCAGATTGGAGGTATGTGAAGTCATAGAATGGAAGTGTGTCAACTCAGAAAGGAGGTGTGTGAAGTCATAGAATGGAGGTGAGTGAAGTCATAGAATGGAGATGTGTGAACACATAGAATGGAGGTCTGTGACGTCACAATGGAAGTTTGTGAAGTCATAGAATGGAGGTGTGTGAAGTCACAGAATTGAGGTGTGTGAAGTCAGAATGGAGGTGTGAAGTCATAGAATGGAGGTGGGTGACGTCATAGAAATTAGGTGTGTGAAGTCATAGAATGGAGGTGTGTGAACTCATAGAATGGAGGTGTGTGACATCACAATGGAAGTTTGTGAAATCATACATGGAGGTGTGTGAAGTCATAGTATGGAGATATGTGAAATCATGGAATGGAGTTTTGTGAAGTCACAGAATGGAGTTGTGTGAGTCAGAATTGAGGTGTGTGAAGTCATAGAATGTAGATGTGTGAAGTCATAGAATGGAGTATTGTGAAGTCACCGAAGGGAGGTTTGTGAAGTCATAGAATGGATGTATGAGAAATCAAATTAGAGGGGTGTGAAGTCGGAGAATGGAGGTGTGTGAAGTCATAGAATGGAGGTGGGTGAAGTCATAGAATGGAGGTGTGTGAATTCAGATTGGAGGTTTGTGAAGTCATAGAATAGAGGTGTGTCAACTCAGAAAGGAGGTGTTTGAAATCATAGAATGGAGGTGAGTGAAGTCATAGAATGGAGGTGTGTGAAATCATAGAGTGGAGGTGTGAGAAGTCACAGAATTTAGGTGTGTGAAGTCAGAATGTAGGTGTGTGAGGTCAGTATGGAGGTGTTTGAAGTCATAGAATGGAGGTGTGTGAAGTCACAATGCAGGTGTGTGAACTCATAGAATGGAGGAGTGTGAAGTCACAATGCAGGTGTGTGAAGTCATAGAATGGAGGTGTGTGAAGTCATAGAATGGAGGTGTGTGAAGTCACAGAATGGAGGTGTGTGAAGTCATAGAATGGAGGTGTGTGAAGTCACAGAATGGAGGTGTGTGAAGTCAGAATGGAGGTTTGTGAAGTCATACAATGGAGGTGTGTGAAGTCAGAATAAGGTGTGAAGTCATAGAATTGAGGTGGGTGAAGTCATAGAAATTAGGTGCGGGAAGTCATAGAATGGAGAAGTGTGAAGTCATAGAGTGGAGGTGAGTGGAGTCAGAGATTCGAGGTCTGTGAAGTAATAGAATGGAGGTGTGTGAAGTCAGAATGTAGGTGTACGAAGTCGTAGAATAGAGGTGTGTGAAGTCAGAATGGAGGTGTGTGAAGTCATAGAATGGAGATGTGTGCACTCATAGAATGCTGGTGTGTGACGTCACAGTGGAAGTTTGTGAAGTCATAGAATGGAGGTGTGTGAAGTCACAGAATGGGCGGTATGAAGTCATAGAATGGAGGTGTGTGAAGTCACAGAATTGAGGTGTTTGAAGTCATATATTGGAGGTGTGTGAAATCAAAATGGATGTGTGAAGTCATAGAATGGAGATGTGTGAACTCATAGAATGAGGGTGTGTGAGGCCATAGAATGGAGGTTTGTGAAGTCACAGAATGGATGTGTGTGAAGTCATAGAATGGAGGTGTGTGAAGTCATAGAATGGCAGTGTGTGAAGTCACAGATTGGAGCTGTGTGAAGTCACAGAATCGAGGTGTGAGAAGTCACAGAATGGAGGTGTGTGAAGTCACAATGGAGGTGTGTGAAGTCATAGAATGCAGGTGTGTGAAGTCAGAATCGAGGTGTGAAGTCATTGAGTGGAGGTGGATGAAGCAATAGAACTTAGGTGTGGGAAGTCATAGAATCGAGAAGAGTGAAGTCATAGACTAGAGGTGAGTGAAGTCACAGACTCGACATCTGTGAAGTCATAGAATGGAGGTGTGTGAAGTCATAGAATGGAGTATTGTGACAGCACCGAAAGGAGGTTTGTGAAGTCATAGAATGGAAGTATGAGAAATCAAATTAGAGGGGTGTGAAGGGGGAGAAGGGAGGTGTGTGAAGTCATAGAATGGAGGTGGGTGAAGTCATAGAATGGAGGTGTGTGAATTCAGATTGGAGGTGTGTGAAGTCATAGAATGGAGGTGTGTCAACTCAGAAAGCAGGTGTGTGAAGTCATAGAATGGAGGTGAGTGAAGTCATAGAATGGAGGTGTGTGAAGTCACAGAATTTAGGTGTGTGAAGTCAGCATGGAGGTGTGTGAAGTCAGAATGGAGGTTTGTGAAGTCATAGAATGGAGGTGGGTGAAGTCACAATGCAGGTGTGTGAACTCATAGAATGGAGGTGTGTGAAGTCACAGTGAAGGTGTGTGAAGTCATAGAATGGAGGTGTGTGAAGGCATAGAATGGAGGTGTGAAGTCACAGAATGGAGGTGTGTGAAATCATAGAATGGATGTGTGTGAAGTCACAGAATGGAGGTGTGTGAAGTCAGAATGGAGGTTTGTGAAGTCAAAGAATGGAGGTGTGTGAAGTCAGAATGGAGGTGTGTGAAGTCACAGAATGGAGGTTGATGAAGTCATAGAAATTAGGTGTGGGAAGTCATAGAATGGAGAAGTGTGAAGTCATAGAGTGGAGGTGAGTGAAGTCACAGATTCGAGGTCTGTGAAGTCATAGAATGGAGGTGTGTGAAGTCAGAATGTAGGTGTTCGAAGTCATAGAATAGAGGTGTGTGACGTCAGAATGGAGGTGTGTGAAGTTATAGAATGGAGGTGTGTGAACTCATAGAATGGAGGTGTGTGACGTCACAATGGTAGTTTGTGAAGTCATAGAATGGAGGTGTGTGAAGTCACAGAATGGAGGTGTGGGAAGTCATACAATGGAGGTGTGTGAAGTCAGAATGCAGGTGTGTGAAGTCACAGAATGGAGGTGTGTGAACTCAGAATGGAGTTGTGTGCAATCATAGATGGAGGTGTGTGAAGTCATAGTATGGAGATATGTGAAATCATAGAATGGAGTTTTGTGAATTCACAGAATGGAGTTGTGTGAGTCAGAATTGAGGTGTGTGAAGTCCTAGAATGTAGATGTGTGAAGTCATAGAATGGAGTACTGTGAAGTCACCGAAGGGAGGTTTGTGAAGTCATAGAATGGAGGTATGAGAAATCAAATTAGAGGAGTGTGAAGTCAGAGAATGGAGGTGTGTGAAGTCATAGAATTGAGGTGGGTGAAGTCATAGAATGGAGGTGTATGAATTCAGATTGGAGGTATGTGAAGTCATAGAATGGAGGTGTGTCAACTCAGAAAGGAGGTGTGTGAAGTCATAGAATGGAGGTGAGTGAAGTCATAGAATGGAGGTGAGTGAACACATAGAATGGAGGTCTGTGACGTCACAATGGAAGTTTGTGAAGTCATAGAATGGAGGTGTGTGAAGTCACAGAATTGAGGTGTGTGAAGTCAGAATGGAGGTGTGAAGTCATAGAATGGAGGTGGGTGAAGTCATAGAAATTAGGTGTGTGAAGTCATAGAATGGAGGTGTGTGAACTCATAGAATGGAGGTCTGTGACATCACAATGGAAGTTTGTGAAGTCATAGATGGAGGTGTGTGAAGTCATAGTATGGAGATATGTGAAATCATAGAATGGAGTTTTGTGAAGTCACAGAATGAAGTTGTGTGAGTCAGAATTGAGGTGTGTGAAGTCATAGAATGTAGATGTGTGAAGTCATAGAATGGAGTATTGTGAAGTCTCCGAAGGGATGTTTGTGAAGTCATAGAATGGAGGTATGAGAAATCAAATTAGAGGGGTGTGAAGTCGGAGAATGGAGGTGTGTGAAGTCATAGAATGGAGGTGGGTGAAGTCATAGAATGGAGGTGTGTGAATTCAGATTGGAGGTTTGTGAAGTCAGAGAATAGAGGTGTGTCAACTCAGAAAGGAGGTGTTTGAAATCATAGAATGGAGGTGAGTGAAGTCATAGAATGGAGGTGTGTGAAATCATAGAATGGAGGTGTGAGAAGTCACAGAATTTAGGTGTGTGAAGCCAGAATGGAGGTGTGTGAGGTGAGAATGGAGGTGTTTGAAGTCATGGAATGGAGGTGTGTGAAGTCACAATGCAGGTGTGTGAACTCATAGAATGGAGGTGTGTGAAGTCACAATGCAGGTGTGTGAACTCATACAATGGAGAAGTGTGAAGTCATAGAGTGGAGGTGAGTGAAGTCAGAGATTCGAGGTCTGTGAAGTCATAGAATGGAGGTGTGTGAAGTCAGAATGTAGGTGTACGAAGTCGTAGAATAGAGGTGTGTGAAGTCAGAATGGAGGTGTGTGAAGTCATAGAATGGAGATGTGTGCACTCATAGAATGCTGGTGTGTGACGTCACAATGGAAGTTTGTGAAGTCATAGAATGGAGGTGTGTGAATTCAGATTGGAGGTTTGTGAAGTCAGAGAATAGAGGTGTGTCAACTCAGAAAGGAGGTGTTTGAAATCATAGAATGGAGGTGAGTGAAGTCATAGAATGGAGGTGTGTGAAATCATAGAATGGAGGTGTGAGAAGTCACAGAATTTAGGTGTGTGAAGTCAGAATGGAGGTGTGTGAGGTCAGAATGGAGGTGTTTGAAGTCATAGAATGGAGGTGTGTGAAGTCACAATGCAGGTGTGTGAACTCATAGAATGGAGGAGTGTGAAGTCACAATGCAGGTGTGTGAAGTCATAGAATGGAGGTGTGTGAAGTCATAGAATGGAGGTGTGTGAAGTCACAGAATGGAGGTGTGTGAAGTCAGAATGGAGGTTTGTGAAGTCATAGAATGGAGGTGTGTGAAGTCAGAATAGAGGTGTGAAGTCATAGAATGGAGGTGTGTGAAGTCATAGAATGGAGGTGTGTGAAGTCACAGAATGGAGGTGTGTGAAGTCATAGAATGGAGGTGTGTGAAGTCACAGAATGGAGGTGTGTGAAGTCAGAATGGAGGTTTGTGAAGTCATAGAATGGAGGTGTGTGAAGTCAGAATAGAGGTGTGAAGTCATAGAATGGAGGTGGGTGAAGTCATAGAAATTAGGTGCGGGAAGTCATAGAATGGAGAAGTGTGAAGTCATAGAGTGGAGGTGAGTGAAGTCAGAGATTCGAGGTCTGTGAAGTCATAGAATGGAGGTGTGTGAATTCAGAATGTAGGTGTGCGAAGTCGTAGAATAGAGGTGTGTGAAGTCAGAATGGAGGTGTGTGAAGTCATAGAATGGAGATGTGTGCACTCATAGAATGCTGGTGTGTGATGTCACAATGGAAGTTTGTGAAGTCATAGAATGGAGGTGTGTGAAGTCACAGAATGGAGGTGTGTGAACTCAGAATGGAGGTGTGTGCAATCATAGATGGAGGTGTGTGAAGTCATAGTATGGAGATATGTGAAATCATAGAATGGAGTTTTCTGAATTCACAGAATGGAGTTGTGTGAGTCAGAATTGAGGTTTGTGAAGTCATAGAATGTAGATGTGTGCAGTCATAGAATGGAGTACTGTTAAGTCACCGAAGGGAGGTTTGTGAAGTCATAGAATGGAGGTATGAGAATTCAAATTAGAAGAGTGTGAAGTCGGAGAATGGAGGTGTGTGAAGTCATAGAATTGAGGTGGGTGAAGTCATAGAATGGAGGTGTATGAATTCAGATTGGAGGTATGTGAAGTCATAGAATGGAAGTGTGTCAACTCAGAAAGGAGGTGTGTGAAGTCATAGAATGGAGGTGAGTGAAGTCATAGAATGGAGATGTGTGAACACATAGAATGGAGGTCTGTGACGTCACAATGGAAGTTTGTGAAGTCATAGAATGGAGGTGTGTGAAGTCACAGAATTGAGGTGTGTGAAGTCAGAATGGAGGTGTGAAGTCATAGAATGGAGGTGGGTGACGTCATAGAAATTAGGTGTGTGAAGTCATAGAATGGAGGTGTGTGAACTCATAGAATGGAGGTGTGTGACATCACAATGGAAGTTTGTGAAATCATACATGGAGGTGTGTGAAGTCATAGTATGGAGATATGTGAAATCATGGAATGGAGTTTTGTGAAGTCACAGAATGGAGTTGTGTGAGTCAGAATTGAGGTGTGTGAAGTCATAGAATGTAGATGTGTGAAGTCATAGAATGGAGTATTGTGAAGTCACCGAAGGGAGGTTTGTGAAGTCATAGAATGGATGTATGAGAAATCAAATTAGAGGGGTGTGAAGTCGGAGAATGGAGGTGTGTGAAGTCATAGAATGGAGGTGGGTGAAGTCATAGAATGGAGGTGTGTGAATTCAGATTGGAGGTTTGTGAAGTCATAGAATAGAGGTGTGTCAACTCAGAAAGGAGGTGTTTGAAATCATAGAATGGAGGTGAGTGAAGTCATAGAATGGAGGTGTGTGAAATCATAGAGTGGAGGTGTGAGAAGTCACAGAATTTAGGTGTGTGAAGTCAGAATGTAGGTGTGTGAGGTCAGTATGGAGGTGTTTGAAGTCATAGAATGGAGGTGTGTGAAGTCACAATGCAGGTGTGTGAACTCATAGAATGGAGGAGTGTGAAGTCACAATGCAGGTGTGTGAAGTCATAGAATGGAGGTGTGTGAAGTCATAGAATGGAGGTGTGTGAAGTCACAGAATGGAGGTGTGTGAAGTCATAGAATGGAGGTGTGTGAAGTCACAGAATGGAGGTGTGTGACGTCAGAATGGAGGTTTGTGAAGTCATACAATGGAGGTGTGTGAAGTCAGAATAAGGTGTGAAGTCATAGAATTGAGGTGGGTGAAGTCATAGAAATTAGGTGCGGGAAGTCATAGAATGGAGAAGTGTGAAGTCATAGAGTGGAGGTGAGTGGAGTCAGAGATTCGAGGTCTGTGAAGTAATAGAATGGAGGTGTGTGAAGTCAGAATGTAGGTGTACGAAGTCGTAGAATAGAGGTGTGTGAAGTCAGAATGGAGGTGTGTGAAGTCATAGAATGGAGATGTGTGCACTCATAGAATGCTGGTGTGTGACGTCACAGTGGAAGTTTGTGAAGTCATAGAATGGAGGTGTGTGAAGTCACAGAATGGGCGGTATGAAGTCATAGAATGGAGGTGTGTGAAGTCACAGAATTGAGGTGTTTGAAGTCATATATTGGAGGTGTGTGAAATCAAAATGGATGTGTGAAGTCATAGAATGGAGATGTGTGAACTCATAGAATGAGGGTGTGTGAGGCCATAGAATGGAGGTTTGTGAAGTCACAGAATGGATGTGTGTGAAGTCATAGAATGGAGGTGTGTGAAGTCATAGAATGGCAGTGTGTGAAGTCACAGATTGGAGCTGTGTGAAGTCACAGAATCGAGGTGTGAGAAGTCACAGAATGGAGGTGTGTGAAGTCACAATGGAGGTGTGTGAAGTCATAGAATGCAGGTGTGTGAAGTCAGAATCGAGGTGTGAAGTCATTGAGTGGAGGTGGATGAAGCAATAGAACTTAGGTGTGGGAAGTCATAGAATCGAGAAGAGTGAAGTCATAGACTAGAGGTGAGTGAAGTCACAGACTCGACATCTGTGAAGTCATAGAATGGAGGTGTGTGAAGTCATAGAATGGAGTATTGTGACAGCACCGAAAGGAGGTTTGTGAAGTCATAGAATGGAAGTATGAGAAATCAAATTAGAGGGGTGTGAAGGGGGAGAAGGGAGGTGTGTGAAGTCATAGAATGGAGGTGGGTGAAGTCATAGAATGGAGGTGTGTGAATTCAGATTGGAGGTGTGTGAAGTCATAGAATGGAGGTGTGTCAACTCAGAAAGCAGGTGTGTGAAGTCATAGAATGGAGGTGAGTGAAGTCATAGAATGGAGGTGTGTGAAGTCACAGAATTTAGGTGTGTGAAGTCAGCATGGAGGTGTGTGAAGTCAGAATGGAGGTTTGTGAAGTCATAGAATGGAGGTGGGTGAAGTCACAATGCAGGTGTGTGAACTCATAGAATGGAGGTGTGTGAAGTCACAGTGAAGGTGTGTGAAGTCATAGAATGGAGGTGTGTGAAGGCATAGAATGGAGGTGTGAAGTCACAGAATGGAGGTGTGTGAAATCATAGAATGGATGTGTGTGAAGTCACAGAATGGAGGTGTGTGAAGTCAGAATGGAGGTTTGTGAAGTCAAAGAATGGAGGTGTGTGAAGTCAGAATGGAGGTGTGTGAAGTCACAGAATGGAGGTTGATGAAGTCATAGAAATTAGGTGTGGGAAGTCATAGAATGGAGAAGTGTGAAGTCATAGAGTGGAGGTGAGTGAAGTCACAGATTCGAGGTCTGTGAAGTCATAGAATGGAGGTGTGTGAAGTCAGAATGTAGGTGTTCGAAGTCATAGAATAGAGGTGTGTGACGTCAGAATGGAGGTGTGTGAAGTTATAGAATGGAGGTGTGTGAACTCATAGAATGGAGGTGTGTGACGTCACAATGGTAGTTTGTGAAGTCATAGAATGGAGGTGTGTGAAGTCACAGAATGGAGGTGTGGGAAGTCATACAATGGAGGTGTGTGAAGTCAGAATGCAGGTGTGTGAAGTCACAGAATGGAGGTGTGTGAACTCAGAATGGAGTTGTGTGCAATCATAGATGGAGGTGTGTGAAGTCATAGTATGGAGATATGTGAAATCATAGAATGGAGTTTTGTGAATTCACAGAATGGAGTTGTGTGAGTCAGAATTGAGGTGTGTGAAGTCATAGAATGTAGATGTGTGAAGTCATAGAATGGAGTACTGTGAAGTCACCGAAGGGAGGTTTGTGAAGTCATAGAATGGAGGTATGAGAAATCAAATTAGAGGAGTGTGAAGTCAGAGAATGGAGGTGTGTGAAGTCATAGAATTGAGGTGGGTGAAGTCATAGAATGGAGGTGTATGAATTCAGATTGGAGGTATGTGAAGTCATAGAATGGAGGTGTGTCAACTCAGAAAGGAGGTGTTTGAAGTCATAGAATGGAGGTGAGTGAAGTCATAGAATGGAGGTGAGTGAACACATAGAATGGAGGTCTGTGACGTCACAATGGAAGTTTGTGAAGTCATAGAATGGAGGTGTGTGAAGTCACAGAATTGAGGTGTGTGAAGTCAGAATGGAGGTGTGAAGTCATAGAATGGAGGTGGGTGAAGTCATAGAAATTAGGTGTGTGAAGTCATAGAATGGAGGTGTGTGAACTCATAGAATGGAGGTCTGTGACATCACAATGGAAGTTTGTGAAGTCATAGATGGAGGTGTGTGAAGTCATAGTATGGAGATATGTGAAATCATAGAATGGAGTTTTGTGACGTCACAGAATGAAGTTGTGTGAGTCAGAATTGAGGTGTGTGAAGTCATAGAATGTAGATGTGTGAAGTCATAGAATGGAGTATTGTGAAGTCTCCGAAGGGATGTTTGTGAAGTCATAGAATGGAGGTATGAGAAATCAAATTAGAGGGGTGTGAAGTCGGAGAATGGAGGTGTGTGAAGTCATAGAATGGAGGTGGGTGAAGTCATAGAATGGAGGTGTGTGAATTCAGATTGGAGGTTTGTGAAGTCAGAGAATAGAGGTGTGTCAACTCAGAAAGGAGGTGTTTGAAATCATAGAATGGAGGTGAGTGAAGTCATAGAATGGAGGTGTGTGAAATCATAGAATGGAGGTGTGAGAAGTCACAGAATTTAGGTGTGTGAAGCCAGAATGGAGGTGTGTGAGGTGAGAATGGAGGTGTTTGAAGTCATGGAATGGAGGTGTGTGAAGTCACAATGCAGGTGTGTGAACTCATAGAATGGAGGTGTGTGAAGTCACAATGCAGGTGTGTGAACTCATAGAATGGAGAAGTGTGAAGTCATAGAGTGGAGGTGAGTGAAGTCAGAGATTCGAGGTCTGTGAAGTCATAGAATGGAGGTGTGTGAAGTCAGAATGTAGGTGTACGAAGTCGTAGAATAGAGGTGTGTGAAGTCAGAATGGAGGTGTGTGAAGTCATAGAATGGAGATGTGTGCACTCATAGAATGCTGGTGTGTGACGTCACAATGGAAGTTTGTGAAGTCATAGAATGGAGGTGTGTGAAGTCACAGAATGGAGGTGTGTGAAGTCATACAATGGAGGTGTGTGAAGTAGGAATGGAGGTGTGTGAAGTCAAAGAATGGAGGTGTGTGAACTCAAAATGGCGGTGTGTGAAGTAATAGATGGAGGTGTGTGAAGTCATAGTATGGAAATATGTGAAATCATAGAATGGAGTTTTGTGAAGTCACAGAATGGAGTTGTGTGAGTCAGAATTGAGGTGTGTGAAATCATAGAATGTAGATGTGTGAAGTCATAGAATGGAGTATTGTGAAGTCACCGAAGGGAGGTTTGTGAAGTCATAGAATGGAGGTATGAGAAATCAAATTAGAGGGGTGTGAAGTCGGAGAAAGGAGGTGTGTGAAGTGATAGAATTGAGGTGGGTGAAGTCATAGAATTGAGGTGTGTGAATTCAGGTTGGAGGTGTGTGAAGTCATAGAATGGAGGTGTGTCAACTCAGAAAGGAGGTGTGTGAAGTCATAGAATGGAGGTGAGTGAAGTCATAGAATGGAGGTGTGTGAACTCATAGAATGGAGGTGTATGACGACACAATGGTAGTTTGTGAAGTCATAGAATGGAGGTGTGTGAAGTTACAGAATTGAGGTGTGTGAAGTCAGAATGGAGGTGTGAAGTCATGGAATGGAGGTGGGTGAAGTCATAGAAATTAGGTGTGTGAAGTCATAGAATGGAGGTGTGTGAACTCATAGAATGGAGGTGTGTGAACTCATAGAATGGAGGTGTGTGACGTCACAATGGAAGTTTGTGAAGTCATAGAATGGAGGTGTGTGAAGTCACAGAATGGAGGTGTGTGAAGTCATACAATGGAGGTGTGTGATGTCAGAATGGAGGTGTGTGAAGTCACAGAATGGAGGTGTGTGAACTCAGAATGGAGGTGTGTGAAGTCATAGATGGAGGTGTGTAAAGTCATAGTATGGAGATATGTGAAATCATAGAATGGAGTTTTGTGAAGTCACAGAATGGAGTTGTGTGAGTCAGAATTGAGGTGTGTGAAGTCATAGAATATAGATGTGTGAAGTCATAGAATGGAGTTTTCTGAAGTCACCGAAGGGACATTTGTGAAGTCATAGAATGGAGGTATGAGAAATCAAATTAGAGGGGTGTGAAGTCGGAGAATCGAGGAGTGTGAACTCATAGAATGGAGGTGGGTGAAGTCATAGAATGGAGGTGTATGAAGTCATAGAATGGAGGTGTGTGAAGTCACTGAATGGACGGGTTTAAAGTCATAAAATGGAGGTGTGTGAAGTCAGAGAATTGAGCTGTTTGAAGTCATATATTGGAGGTGTGTGAAGTCAAAATGGATGTGTGAAGTCATAGAATGTAGGTGTGTGAAGTCATAGAATGGAGGTGTGTGAAGTCACAGAATGGAGGTGTGTGAACTTAGAATGGAGGTGTGTGAAGTCACAGAATGGAGGTTTGTGAAGTCATAGAATGGAAGTTTGTGAAGTCATAGAATGGACGTGTGTGAAGTCAGAATGGAGGTGTGTGAAGTCACAGAATGGAGGTTTGTGAAGTCATAGATGGAGGTGTGTGAGGTCATAGAATGGATGTTTCTGAAGTAAGAATGAAGGTGTGTGAAGTCATAGAATGGAGGTGTGTGAAGTCATTGAATGGAGGTGTGTGAAGTCACTGAATGGAAGTGTGTAGTCAGAATGGAGGTGTGAAGTCATAGAATGAACGTGGGTGAAGTCATAGAAAGGAGGTGTGGGAAGTCATAGAATGGAGGAGTGTGAAGTCCTAGAGTGGAGGTGAGTGAAGTCACAGATTCGAGGTCTGTGAAGTCATAGATTGGACGTGTGTGATGTCAGAATGGAGGTGTGCGAAGTCATAGAATAGAGGTTTTGAAGTCAGAATGGAGGTGTGTGAAGTCAAAGAATGGAGGTGTGGGAACTCATAGAATGGAGGTGTGTGACGTCACAATGGAAGTGGGTGAAGTCACAGAATGGAGGTGTGTGAATTCATACAATGGAGGTGTGTGAAGTCAGAATGGAATTTTGTGAAGTCACAAAATTGAGCTGTGTGAATTCAGAATGGAGGTGTGTGAAGTCATAGAATGGAGGTGTTTAAAGTCAGAATGGAGGTGTGTGAACTCATAAAAGGGAGGTGTGTGTAGTCACAATGGCGGTGTGTGAAGTCATAGAATGGAGGTGTGTGAAGTCACAGAACGGAGGTGTGTGAAGTCATAGAATGGAGGTGTGTGAAGTCATGGAATAGGTGTTTTTGAAGTAAGAATGAAGTTGTGTGAAGTCATAGAATGGAGGTGTGTGAAGTCAGAATATAGGAGTTCGAAGTCATAGAATAGAGGTGTGTGACGTCAGAATGGAGGTGTGTGAAGTCATAGAATGGAGGTGTGTGAACTCATAGAATGAAGGTGTGTGACGTCACAATTGTAGTTTGTGAAGTCATAGAATGGAGGTGTGTGAAGTCACAGAATGGAGGTGTGGGAAGTCATACAATGGAGGTGTGTGAAGTCAGAATGGAGGTGTGTGAAGTCACAGAATGGAGGTGTGTGAACTCAGAATGGAGGTGTGTGCAATCATAGATGGAGGTGTGTGAAGTCATAGTATGGAGATATGTGAAATCATAGAATGGAGTTTTGTGAATTCACAGAATGGAGTTGTGTGAGTCAGAATTGAGGTATTTGAAGTCATAGAATGTAGATGTGTGAAGTCATAGAATGGAGTACTGTGAAGTCAACGAAGGGAGGTTTGTGAAGTCATAGAATGGAGGTATGAGAAATCAAATTAGAGGGGTGTGAAGTCGGAGAATGGAGGTGTGTGAAGTCATAGAATTGAGGTGGGTGAAGTCATAGAATGGAGGTGTATGAATTCAGATTGGAGGTATGTGAAGTCATAGAATGGAGGTGTGTCAACTCAGAAAGGAGGTGTGTGAAGTCATAGAATGCAGGTGAGTGAAGTCATAGAATGGAGGTGTGTGAACACATAGAATGGAGGTCTGTGACGTCACAATGGAAGTTTGTGAAGTCATAGAATGGAGGTGTGTGAAGTCACAGAATGGAGGTGTGTGAAGTCAGAATGGAGGTGTGACGTCATAGAATGGAGGTGTGTGAAGTCACAATGCAGGTGTGGGAACTCATAGAATGGAGGAGTGTGAAGTCACAATGTAGGTGTGTGAAGTCATAGAATGGAGGTGGGTGAAGTCATAGAATGGAGGTGTGTGAAGTCACAGAATGGAGGTGTGTGAAGTCATAGAATGGAGGTGTGTGAAGTCACAGAATGGAGGTTTGTGAAGTCATAGAATGGAGGTGTGTGAAGTCAGAATGTAGGTGTACGAAGTCGTAGAATAGAGGTGTGTGAAGTCAGAATGGAGGTGTGTGAAGTCATAGAATGGAGGTGTGTGCACTCATAGAATGCAGGTGTGTGACGTCACAATGTAAATTTGTGAAGTCATAGAATGGAGGTGTGTGAAGTCACAGAATGGAGGTGTGTGAAGTCATACAATGGAGGTGTGTGAAGTAAGAATGGAGGTGTGTGAAGTCAAAGAATGGAGGTGTGTGAACTCAGAATGGCGGTGTGTGAAGTAATAGATGGAGGTGTGTGAAGTCATAGTATGGAGATATGTGAAATCATAGAATGGAGTTTTGTGAAGTCACAGAATGGAGCTGTGTGAGGCAGAATTGAGGTGTGTGAAGTCATAGAATGTAGATGTGTGAAGTCATAGAATGGAGTATTGTGAAGTCACCGAAGGGAGGTTTGTGAAGTCATAGAATGGAGGTATGAGAAATCAAATTAGAGGGGTGTGAAGTCGGAGAATGGAGGTGTGTGAAGTGATAGAATTGAGGTGGGTGAAGTCATAAAATGGAGGTGTGTGAATTCAGGTTGGAGGTGTGTGAAGTCATAGAATGGAGGTGCGTCAACTCAGAAAGGAGGTGTGTGAAGTCATAGAATAGAGGTGAGTGAAGTCATAGAATGGAGGTGTGTGAACTCATAGAATGGAGGTGTGTGAAGTCACAGAATTTAGGTGTGTGAAGTCAGAATGGAGGTGTGTGAGGTCAGAATGGAGGTGTTTGAAGTCATAGAATGGAGGTGTGTGAAGTCACAATGCAGGTGTGTGAACTCATAGAATGGAGGTGTGTGAAGTCACAATGTAGGTGTGTGAAGTCATAGAATGGAGGTGTGTGAAGTCATAGAATGGAGGTGTGTGAAGTCACAGAATGGAGGTGTGTGAAGTCATAGAATTGAGGTGTGTGAAGTCACAGAATGGAGGTGTGTGAAGTCAGAATGGAGGTTTGTGAAGTCACAGAATGGAGGTGTGTGAAGTCATAATAGAGGTGTGAAGTCATAGAATGGAGGTGGGTGAAGTCATAAAAATTAGGTGCGGGAAGTCATAGAATGGAGAAGTGTGAAGTCATAGAGTGGAGGTCAGTGAAGTCAGAGATTCAAGGTCTGTGAAGTCATAGAATGGAGGTGTGTGAAGTCAGAATGTCTGTGTACGAAGTCGTAGAATAGAGGTGTGTGAAGTCAGAATGGAGGTGTGTGAAGTCATAGAATGGAGGTGTGTGCACTCATAGAATGCAGGTGTGTGACGTCACAATGGAAGTTTGTGAAGTCATAGAATGCAGGTGTGTGAAGTCACAGAATGGAGGTGTATGAAGTCATACAATGGAGGTGTGTGAAGTCAGAATGGAGGTGTGTGAAGTCAAAGAATGGAGGTGTGTGAACTCAGAATGGCGGTGTGTGAAGTAATAGGTGGTGGTGTGTGAAGTCATAGTATGGAGATATGTGAAATCATAGAATGGAGTTTTGTGAAGTCACAGAATGCAGTTGTGTGAGTCAGAATTGAGGTGTGTGAAGTCATAGAATGTAGATGTGTGAAGTCATAGAATGGAGGTATGAGAAATCAAATTAGAGGGGTGTGAAGTCGGAGAATGGAGGTGTGTGAAGTGATAGAAATGAGGTGGGTGAAGTCATAGAATGGAGGTGTGTGAATTCAAGTTGGAGGTGTGTGAAGTCATAGAATGGAGGTGTATCAACTCAGAAAGGAGGTGTGTGAAGTCATAGAATGGAGGTGAGTGAAGTCATAGAATGGAGGTGAGTGAAGTCATAGAATGGAGGTGTGTCAACTCAGAAAGGAGGTGTGTGAAGTCATAGAATGGAGGTGAGTGAAGTCATAGAATGGAGGTGAGTGAAGTCACAGAATGGAGGTGTGTGAAGTCACCGAATGGAGGTGTGTGAAGTCATACAATGGAGGTGTGTGAAGTCAGAATGGAGGTGTGTGAAGTCACAGAATGGAGGTGTGTGAACTCAGAATGGAGGTGTGTGAAGTCATAGATGGAGGTGTGTAAAGTCATAGTATGGAGATATGTGAAATCATAGAATGGAGTTTTGTGAAGTCACAGAATGGAGTTGTGTGAGTCAGAATTGAGGTGTGTGAAGTCATAGAATGTAGATGTGTGAAGTCATAGAATGGAGTTTTCTGAAGTCACCGAAGGGACATTTGTGAAGTCATAGAATGGAGGTATAAGAAATCAAATTAGAGGGGTGTGAAGTTGGAGAATCGAGGTGTGTGAAGTCATAGAATGGAGGTGGGTGAAGTCATAGAATGGAGGTGTATGAAGTCATAGAATGGAGGTGTGTGAAGTCACTGAATGGACGGGTTTAAAGTCATAAAATGGAGGTGTGTGAAGTCAGAGAATTGAGCTGTTTGAAGTCATATATTGGAGGTGTGTGAAGTCAAAATGGATGTGTGAAGTCATAGAATGTAGGTGTGTGAAGTCATAGAATGGAGGTGTGTGAAGTCACAGAATGGAGGTGTGTGAACTCAGAATGGAGGTGTGTGAAGTCACAGAATGGAGGTTTGTGAAGTCATAGAATGGAAGTTTGTGAAGTCATAGAATGGACGTGTGTGAAGTCAGAATGGAGGTGTGTGAAGTCACAGAATGGAGGTTTGTGAAGTCATAGATGGAGGTGTGTGAGGTCATAGAATGGATGTTTCTGAAGTAAGAATGAAGGTGTGTGAAGTCATAGAATGGAGGTGTGTGAAGACATTGAATGGAGGTGTGTGAAGTCACTGAATGGAAGTGTGTGAAGTCAGAATGGAGGTGTGAAGTCATAGAATGAACGTGGGTGAAGTCATAGAAAGGAGGTGTGGGAAGTCATACAATAGAGGAGTGTGAAGTCATAGAGAGGAGGTGAGTGAAGTCACAGATTCGAGGTCTGTGAAGTCATAGATTGGACGTGTGTGATGTCAGAATGGAGGTGTGCGAAGTCATAGAATAGAGGTTTTGAAGTCAGAATGGAGGTGTGTGAAGTCAAAGAATGGAGGTGTGGGAACTCATAGAATGGAGGTGTGTGACGTCACAATGGAAGTGTGTGAAGTCACAGAATGGAGGTGTGTGAATTCATACAATGGAGGAGTGTGAAGTCAGAATGGAATTTTGTCAAGTCACAGAATTGAGCTGTGTGAATTCAGAATGGAGGTGTGTGAAGTCATAGAATGGAGGTGTTTAAAGTCAGAATGGAGGTGTGTGAACTCATAAAAGGGAGGTGTGTGTAGTCACAATGGAGGTGTGTGAAGTCATAGAATGGAGGTGTGTGAAGTCACAGAATGGAGGTGTGTGCAGTCATAGAATGGAGATGTGTGAAGTCATGGAATGGGTGTTTGTGAAGTAAGAATGAAGTTGTGTGAAGTCATAGAATGGAGGTGTGTGAAGTCAGAATGTAGGTGTTCGAAGTCATAGAATAGAGGTGTGTGAAGTCAGAATGAAGGTGTGTGAAGTCATAGAATGGAGGTGTGTGAACTCATAGAATGCAGGTGTGTGACGTCACAATGGTAGTTTGTGAAGCTATAGAATGGAGGTGTGTGAAGTCACAGAATGGAGGTGTGGGAAGTCATACAATGGAGGTGTGTGAAGTCAGAATGGAGGTGTGTGAAGTCACAGAATGGAGGTGTGTGAACTCAGAATGGAGGTGTGTGCAATCATAGATGGAGGTGTGTGAAGTCATAGTATGGAGATATGTGAAATCATAGAATGGAGTTTTGTGAATTCACAGAATGGAGTTGTGTGAGTCAGAATTGAGGTGTGTGAAGTCACAGAATGTAGATGTGTGAAGTCATAGAATGGAGTACTGTGAAGTCACCGAAGGGAGGTTTGTGAAGTCATAGAATGGAGGTATGAGAAATCAAATTAGAGGGGTGTGAAGTCGGAGAATGGAGGTGTGTGAAGTCATAGAATTGAGGTGGGTGAAGTCATAGAATGGAGGTGTATGAATTCAGATTGGAGGTATGTGAAGTCATAGAATGGAGGTGTGTCAACTCAGAATGGAGGTGTGTGAAGTCATAGAATGGAGGTGAGTGAAGTCATAGAATGGAGGTGTGTGAACACATAGAATGGAGGTCTGTGACGTCACAATGGAAGTTTGTGAAGTCATAGAATGGAGGTGTGTGAAGTCACAGAATGGAGGTGGGTGAAGTCATAGAAATTAGGTGTGTGAAGTCATAGAATGGAGGTGTGTGAACTCATAGAATGGAGGTGTGTGACATCACAATGGAAGTTTGTGAAGTCATAGATGGAGGTGTGTGAAGTCATAGTATGGAGATATGTGAAATCATAGAATGGAGTTTTGTGAAGTCATAGAATGGAGTTGTGTGAGTCAGAATTGAGGTGTGTGAAGTCATAGAATGTAGATATGTGAAGTCATAGAATGGAGTATTGTGAAGTCACCGAAGGGATGTTTGTGAAGTCATAGAATGGAGGTATGAGAATTCAAATTAGAGGGGTGTGAAGTCGGAGAATGGAGGTGTGTGAAGTCATAGAATGGAGGTGGGTGAAGTCATAGAATGGAGGTGTGTGAAGTCAGACTGTAGGTGTACGAAGTCGTAGAATAGAGGTGTGTGAAGTCAGAATGGAGGTGTGTGAAGTCATAGAATGGAGGTGTGTGCACTCATAGAATGCAGGTGTGTGACGTCACAATGGAAGTTTGTGAAGTCATAGAATGTAGGTGTGTGAAGTCACAGAATGGAGGTGTGTGAAGTCATACAATGGAGGTGTGTGAAGTAAGAATGGAGGTGTGTGAAGTCAAAGAATGGAGGTGTGTGAACTCAGAATGGCGGTGTGTGAAGTAATAGATGGAGGTGTGTGAAGTCATAGAATGTAGATGTGTGAAGTCATAGAATGGAGTATTGTGAAGTCAACGAAGGGAGGTTTGTGAAGTCATAGAATGGAGGTATGAGAAATCAATTAGAGGGGTGTGAAGTCGGAGAATGGGGGTGTGTGAAGTGATAGAATTGAGGTTTGTGAAGTCATAGAATGGAGGTGTGTGAATTCAGGTTGCAGGTGTGTGAAGTCATAGAATGGAGGTGTGTCAACTCAGAAAGGAGGTGTGTGAAGTCATAGAATGGAGGTGAGTGAAGTCATAGAATGGAGGTGTGTGAACTCATAGAATGGAGGTGTATGAAGACACAATGGTAGTTTGTGAAGTCATAGAATGGAGGTGTGTGAAGTCACAGAATTGAGGTGTGTGAAGTCAGAATGGATGTGTGAAATCATAGAATGGAGGTGGGTGAAGTCATAGAAATTAGGTGAGTGAAGTCATAGAATGGAGGTGTGTGAACTCATAGAATGGAGGTGTGTGACGTCACAATGGAAGTTTGTGAAGTCATAGAATGGAGGTGTGTGAAGTCACAGAATGGAGGTGTGTGAAGTCATACAATGGAGGTGTGTGAAGTCAGAATGGAGGTGTGTGAAGTCATAGATGGAGGTGTGTAAAGTCATAGTATGGAGATATGTGAAATCATAGAATGGAGTTTTGTGAAGTCACAGAATGGAGTTGTGTGAGTCAGAATTGAGGTGTGTGAAGTCATAGAATGTAGATGTGTGAAGTCATAGAATGGAGTTTTCTGAAGTCACCGAAGGGACATTTGTGAAGTCATAGAATGGAGGTATGAGAAATCAAATTAGAGGGGTGTGAAGTCGGAGAATCGAGGTGTGTGAACTCATAGAATGGAGGTGGGTGAAGTCATAGAATGGAGGTGTATGAAGTCATAGAATGGAGTTGTGTGAAGTCACTGAATGGAGGGGTTTAAAGTCATAAAATGGAGGTGTGTGAAGTCAGAGAATTGAGCTGTTTGAAGTCATATATTGGAGGTGTGTGAAGTCAAAATGGGTGTGTGAAGTCATAGAATGTACGTGTGTGAAGTCATAGAATGGAGGTGTGTGAAGTCACAGAATGGAGGTGTGTGAACTCAGAATGGAGGTGTGTGAAGTCACAGAATGGAGGTTTGTGAAGTCACAGAATGGAAGTTTGTGAAGTCATAGAATGGACGTGTGTGAAGTCAGAATGGAGGTGTGTGAAGTCACAGAATGGAGGTTTGTGAAGTCATAGATGGAGGTGTGTGAGGTCATAGAATGGATGTTTCTGAAGTAAGAATGAAGGTGTGTGAAGTCATAGAATGGAGGTGTGTGAAGTCATTGAATGGAGGTGTGTGCAATCATAGATGGAGGTGTGTGAAGTCATAGTATGGAGATATGGGAAATCATAGAATGGAGTTTTGTGAATTCACAGAATGGAGTTGTGTGAGTCAGAATTGAGGTGTGTGAAGTCATGGAATGTAGATGTGTGAAGTCATAGAATGGAGTACTGTGAAGTCACCGAAGGGAGGTTTGTGAAGTCATAGAATGGAGGTATGAGAAATCAAATTAGAGGGGTGTGAAGTCGGAGAATGGAGATGTGTGAAGTCATAGAATTAAGGTGGGTGAAGTCATAGAATGGAGGTGTATGAATTCAGATTGCAGGTGTGTGAAGTCATAGAATGGAGGTGTGTCAACTCAAAAAGGAGGTGTGTGAAGTCATAGAATGGAGGTGAGTGAAGTCATAGAATGGAGGTGTGTGAACACATAGAATGGAGGTCTGTGACGTCACAATGGAAGTTTGTGAAGTCATAGAATGAAGGTGTGTGAAGTCACAGAATGGAGGTGTGTGAAGTCAGAATGGAGGTGTGAAGTCATAGAATGGAGGTGGGTGAAGTCATAGAAATTAGGTGTGTGAAGTCATAGAATGGAGGTGTGTGAACTCATAGAATGGAGGTGTGTGACATCACAATGGAAGTTTGTGAAGTCATAGATGGAGGTGTGTGAAGTCATAGTATGGAGATATGTGAAATCATAGAATGGAGTTTTGTGAAGTCACAGAATGGAGTTGTGTGAGTCAGAATTGAGGTGTGAGAAGTCATAGAATAAAGATGTGTGAAGTCATAGAATGGAGTATTGTGAAGTCACCGAAGGGATGTTTGTGAAGTCATAGAATGGAGGTATGGGAAATCAAATTAGAGGGGTGTGAAGTCGGAGAATGGAGGTGTGTGAAGTCATAGAATGGAGGTGGGTGAAGTCATAGAATGGAGGTGTGTGAATTCAGATTGGAGGTTTGTGAAGTCATAGAATAGAGGTGTGTCAACTCAGAAAGGAGGTGTTTGAAATCATAAATTGGAGGTGAGTGAAGTCATAGAATGGAGGTGTGTGAAATCATAGAATGGAGGTGTGTGAAGTCACAGAATTTAGGTGAGTGAAGTCAGAATGGAGGTGTGTGAGGTCAGAATGGAGGTGTTTGAAGTCATAGAATGGAGGTGTGTGAAGTCACAATGCAGGTGTGTGAACTCATAGAATGGAGGTGTGTGAAGTCACAATGTAGGTGTGTGAAGTCATAGAATGTAGGTGTGCGAAGTCATAGAATGGAGGTGTGTGAAGTCACAGAATGGAGGTGTGTGAAGTCATAGAATTGAGGTGTGTGAAGTCACAGAATGGAGGTGTTTGAAGACATATATTGGAGGTGTGTAATCAAAATGAATATGTGAAATCATAGAATGGAGGTGTGTGAAATCATAGAATGAGGGTGTGTGAGGTCATAGAATGGAGGTGTGTGAAGTCACAGAATGGAGTTGGGTGAAGTCATAGAACTTAGGTGTGGGAAGTCATAGAATGGAGAAGTGTGAAGTCATAGAGTGGAGGTGAGTGAAGTCACAGATTAGAGGTCTGTGAAGTCATAGAATGGAGGGGTGTGAAGTCAAAATGGAGGTGTGTGAGGTCAGAATGGAGGTGTGTGAAATCAGATTGGAGGTGTGTGAAATCATAGAATGGAGGTGTGTGACGTCATAGAATGGAGGTGTGTGAAGTCAGAATGGAGGTGTGAAGTCATAGAATGGAGGTGGGTGAAGTCATAGAAATTAATTCTGGGAAGTCATAGAATGGAGAAGTGTGAAGTCATAGAGTGGAGGTGAGTGAAGTCACAGATTCGAGGTCTGTGAAGTCATAGAATGGAGGGGTGTGAAGTCAGAATGTAGGTGTTCGAAGTCATAGAATAGAGGTGTGTGACGTCAGAATGGAGGTGTGTGAAGTCATAGAATGGAGGTGTGTGAACTCATAGAATGGAGGTGTGTGACGTCACAATGGTAGTTTGTGAAGTCATAAAATGGAGGTGTGTCAACTCAGAAAGGAGGTGTGTGAAGTCATAGAATGGAGGTGGGTGAAGTCATAGAATGGAGGTGTATGAATTCAGATTGGAGGTGTGTGAAGTCATAGAATGGAGGTGTGTCAACTCAGAAAGGAGGTGTGTGAAGTCATAGAATGGAGGTGAGTGAAGTCATAGAATGGAGGTGTGTGAACACATAGAATGGAGGTCTGTGACGTCACAATGGAAGTTTGTGAAGTCATAGAATGGAGTTGTGTGAAGTCACAGAATGGAGGTGTGTGAAGTCAGAATGGAGGTGTGAAGTCATAGAATGGAGGTGGGTGAAGTCATATAAATTAGGTGTGTGAAGTCATAGAATGGAGGTGTGTGAACTCATAGAATGGAGGTGTGTGACATCACAATGTAAGTTTGTGAAGTCATAGATGGAGGTGTGTGAAGTCATAGTATGGAGATATGTGAAATCATAGAATGGAGTTTTGTGAAGTCACAGAATGGAGTTGTGTGAGTCAGAATTGAGGTGTGTGAAGTCATAGAATGTACATGTGTGAAGTCATAGAATGGAGTATTGTGAAGTCGCCGAAGGGATGTTTGTGAAATCATAGAATGGAGGTATGAGAAATCAAATTAGAGGGGTGTGAAGTCGGAGAATGTAGGTGTGTGAAGTCATAGAATGGAGGTGGGTGAAGTCATAGAATGGAGGTGTGTGAATTCACATTGAAGGTTTGTGAAGTCAGAGAATAGAGGTGTGTCAACTCAGAAAGGAGGTGTTTGAAATCATAGAATGGAGGTGAGTGAAGTCATAGAATGGAGGTGTGTGAAATCACAGAATGGAGGTGTGAGAAGTCACAGAATTCAGGTGTGTGAAGTCAGAATGGAGGTCTGTGAGGTCAGAATGGAGGTGTTTGAAGTCATAGAATGGAGGTGTGTGAAGTCACAATGCAGGTGTGTGAACTCATAGAATGGAGGAGTGTGAAGTCACAATGTAGGTGTGTGAAGTCATAGAATGGAGGTGTGTGAAGTCATAGAATGGAGGTGTGTGAATTCACAGAATGGAGGTGTGTGAAGTCATAGAATGGAGGTGTGTGAAGTCACAGAATGGAGGTGTGTGAAGTCAGAATGGAGGTTTGTGAAGTCATAGAATGGAGGTGTGTGAAGTCAGAATAGAGGTGTGAAGTCATAGAATGGAGGTGGGTGAAGTCATAGAAATTAGGTGCGGGAAGTCATAGAATGGAGAAGTGTGAAGTCATAGAGTGGAGGTGAGTGAAGTCAGAGATTCGAGGTCTGTGAAGTCATAGAATGGAGGTGTGTGAAGTCAGAATGTAGGTGTACGAAGTCGTAGAATAGAGGTGTGTGAAGTCAGAATGGAGGTGTGTGAACCCAGAATGGAGGAGTGTGAAGTCATAGATGGAGGTGTGTGAAGTCAGACAATGGAAGTGTGTGAAGTCATAGAATGGAGGTGTGTGAAGTCACAGAATGGGCGGTATGAAGTCATAGAATAGAGGTGTGTGAAGTCACAGAATTGAGGTGTTTGAAGTCATATATTGGAGGTGTGTGAAATCAAAATGGATGTGTGAAGTCATAGAATGGAGATGTGTGAACTCATAGAATGAGGGTGTGTGAGGCCATAGAATGGAGGTGTGTGAAGTCACAGAATGGATGTGTGTGAAGTCATAGAATGGAGGTGTGTGAAGTCATAGAATGGCAGTGTGTGAAGTCACAGATTGGAGCTGTGTGAAGTTACAGAATCGAGGTGTGAGAAGTCACAGAATGGAGGTGTGTGAAGTCACAATGGAGGTGTGTGAAGTCATAGAATGCAGGTGTGTGAAGTCAGAATCGAGGTGTGAAGTCATTGAGTGGAGGTGGATGAAGGAATAGAACTTAGGTGTGGGAAGTCATAGAATCGAGAAGTGTGAAGTCATAGACTAGAGGTGAGTGAAGTCACAGACTCGAGATCTGTGAAGTCATGGAATGGAGGTGTGTGAAGTCATAGAATGGAGTATTGTGACGGCACCGAAAGGAGGTTTGTGAAGTCATAGAATGGAGGTGTGTGAAGTCAGAATGGAGGTGTGTGAAGTCATAGAATGGAGGTGGATGAAGTCATAGAAATTAGGTGTGGGAAGTCATAGAATGGAGAAGTGTGAAGTCATAGAGTGGAGGTGAGTGAAGTCACAGATTCGAGGTCTGTGAAGTCATAGAATGGAGGTGTGTGAAGTCAGAATGTAGGTGTTCGAAGTCATAGAATAGAGGTGTGTGACGTCAGAATGGAGGTGTGTGAAGTCATAGAATGGAGGTGTGTGAACTCATAGAATGGAGGTGTGTGACGTCACAATGGTAGTTTGTGAAGACATAGAATGGAGGTGTGTGAAGTCACAGAATGGAGGTGTGGGAAGTCATACAATGGAGGTGTGTGAAGTCAGAATGGAGGTGTGTGAAGTCACAGAATGGAGGTGTGTGAACTCAGAATGGAGGTGTGTGCAATAATAGATGGAGGTGTGTGAAGTCATAGTATGGAGATATGTGAAATCATAGAATGGAGTTTTGTGAATTCACAGAATGGAGTTGTGTGAGTGAGAATTGAGGTGTGTGAAGTCATAGAATGTAGATGTGTGAAGTCATAGAATGGAGTACTGTGAAGTCACCGAAGGGAGGTTTGTGAAGTCATAGAATGGAGGTATGAGAAATCAAATTAGAGGGGTGTGAAGTCGAAGAATGGAGGTGTGTGAAGTCATAGAATTGAGGTGGGTGAAGTCATAGAATGGAGGTGTATTAATTCAGATTGGAGGTATGTGAAGTCATAGAATGGAGGTGTGTCAACTCAGAAAGGAGGTGTGTGAAGTCATAGAATGGAGGTGAGTGAAGTCATAGAATGGAGGTGTGTGAACACATAGAATGGAGGTCTGTGACATCACAATGGAAGTTTGTGAAGTCATAGAATTGAGGTGTGTGAAGTCACAGAATGGAGGTATGTGAAGTCAGAATGGAGGTGTGAAGTCATAGAATGGAGGTGGGTGAAGTCATAGAAATTAGGTGTGTGAAGTCATAGAATGGAGGTGTGTGAACTCATAGAATGGAGGTGTGTGACATCACAATGGAATTTTGTGAAGTCATAGATGGAGGTGTGTGAAGTCATAGTATGGAGATATGTGAAATCATAGAATGGAGTTTTGTGAATTCACAGAATGGAGTTGTGTGAGTCAGAATTGAGGTGTGTGAAGTCATAGAATGTAGATGTGTGAAGTCATAGAATGGAGTATTTTGAAGTCACCGAAGGGATGTTTGTGAAGTCATAGAATGGAGGTATGAGAAATCAAATTAGAGGGGTGTGAAGTCGGAGAATGGAGTTGTGTGAAGTCATAGAATTGAGGTGGGTGAAGTCATAGAATGGAGGTGTGTGAATTCAGATTGGAGGTTTGTGAAGTCAGAGAATAGAGGTGTGTCAACTCAGAAAGGAGGTGTTTGAAATCATAGAATGGAGGTGAGTGAAGTCATAGAATGGAGGTGTGTGAAATCATAGAATGGAGGTGTGAGAAGTCACAGAATGTAGGTGTGTGAAGTCAGAATGGAGGTGTGTGAGGTCAGAATGGAGGTGTTTGAAGTCATAGAATGGAGGTGTGTGAAGTCACAATGCAGGTGTGTGAACTCATAGAATGGAGGAGTGTGAAGTCACAATGTAGGTGTGTGAAGTCATAGAATGGAGGTGTGTGAAGTCATAGAATGGAGGTGTGTGAAGTCACAGAATGGAGGTGTGTGAAGTCATAGAATGGAGGTGTGTGAAGTCACAGAATGGAGGTGTGTGAAGTCAGAATGGAGGTTTGTGAAGTCATAGAATGGAGGTGTGTGAAGTCACAATGCAGGTGTGTGAACTCATAGAATGGAGGAGTGTGAAGTCACAATGTAGGCGTGTGAAGTCATAGAATGGAGGTGTGTGATGTCATAGAATGGAGGTGTGTGAAGTCACAGAATGGAGGTGTGTGAAGTCATAGAATGGAGGTGTGTGAAGTCATAGAATGGAGGTGTGTGAAGTTAGAATAGAGGTGTGAAGTCATAGAATGGAGGTGGGTGAAGTCATAGAAATTAGGTGCGGGAAGTCATAGAATGGAGGTGGGTGAAGTCATAGAAATTAGGTGCAGAAGTCATAGAATGGAGAAGTGTGAAGTCATAGAGTGGAGGTGAGTGAAGTCAGAGATTCGAGGTCTGTGAAGTCATAGAATGGAGGTGTGTGAAGTCAGAATGTAGGTGTACGAAGTCGTAGAATAGAGGTGTGTGAAGTCAGAATGGAGGTGTGTGAAGTCATAGAATGGAGATGTGTGCACTCATAGAATGCTGGTGTGTGACGTCACAATGGAAGTTTGTGAAGTCATAGAATGGAGGTGTGTGAAGTCACAGAATGGAGGTGTGTGAAGTCATACAATGGAGGTGTGTGAAGTAAGAATGGAGGTGTGTGAAGTCAAAGAATGGAGGTGTGTGAACTCAGAATGGCGGTGTGTGAAGTAATAGATGGAGGTGTGTGAAGTCATAGTATGGAGATATGTGAAATCATAGAATGGAGTTTTGTGAAGTCACAGAATGGAGTTGTGTGAGTCAGAATTGAGGTGTGTGAAGTCATAGAATGTAGATGTGTGAAGACATAGAATGGAGTATTGTGAAGTCACCGAAGGGAGGTTTGTGAAGTCATAGAATGGAGGTATGAGAAATCAAATTAGAGGGGAGTGAAGTCGGAGAATGGAGGTGTGTGAAGTCATAGAATGGAGGAGGGTGAAGTCATAGAATGGAGGTGTGTGAATTCAGGTTGGAGGTGTGTGAAGTCATAGAATGGAGGTCTGTCAACTCAGAAAGGAGGTGTGTGAAGTCATAGAATGGAGGTGAGTGAAGTCATAGAATGGAGGTGTGTGAACTCATAGAATGGAGGTGTATGACGACACAATGGTAGTTTGTGAAGTCATAGAATGGAGGTGTGTGAAGTCACAGAATGGAGGTGTGTGAAGTCAGAATGGAGGTGTGAAGTCATAGAATGGAGGTGTGTGAAGTCACAATGCAGGTGTGGGAACTCATAGAATGGAGGAGTGTGAAGTCACAATGTAGGTGTGTGAAGTCATAGAATGGAGGTGGGTGAAGTCATAGAATGGAGGTGTGTGAAGTCACAGAATGGAGGTGTGTGAAGTCATAGAATGGAGGTGTGTGAAGTCACAGAATGGAGGTTTGTGAAGTCATAGAATGGAGGTGTGTGAAGTCAGAATGTAGGTGTACGAAGTCGTAGAATAGAGGTGTGTGAAGTCAGAATGGAGGTGTGTGAAGTCATAGAATGGAGGTGTGTGCACTCATAGAATGCAGGTGTGTGAAGTCACAATGGAAGTTTGTGAAGTCATAGAATGGAGGTGTGTGAAGTCACAGAATGGAGGTGTGTGAAGTCATACAATGGAGGTGTGTGAAGTAAGAATGGAGGTGTGTGAAGTCAAAGAATGGAGGTGTGTGAACTCAGAATGGCGGTGTGTGAAGTAATAGATGGAGGTGTGTGAAGTCATAGTATGGAGATATGTGAAATCATAGAATGGAGTTTTGTGAAGTCACAGAATGGAGCTGTGTGAGGCAGAATTGAGGTGTGTGAAGTCATAGAATGTAGATGTGTGAAGTCATAGAATGGAGTATTGTGAAGTCACCGAAGGGAGGTTTGTGAAGTCATAGAATGGAGGTATGAGAAATCAAATTAGAGGGGTGTGAAGTCGGAGAATGGAGGTGTGTGAAGTGATAGAATTGAGGTGGGTGAAGTCATAAAATGGAGGTGTGTGAATTCAGGTTGGAGGTGTGTGAAGTCATAGAATGGAGGTGCGTCAACTCAGAAAGGAGGTGTGTGAAGTCATAGAATAGAGGTGAGTGAAGTCATAGAATGGAGGTGTGTGAACTCATAGAATGGAGGTGTGTGAAGTCACAGAATTTAGGTGTGTGAAGTCAGAATGGAGGTGTGTGAGGTCAGAATGGAGGTGTTTGAAGTCATAGAATGGAGGTGTGTGAAGTCACAATGCAGGTGTGTGAACTCATAGAATGGAGGTGTGTGAAGTCACAATGTAGGTGTGTGAAGTCATAGAATGGAGGTGTGTGAAGTCATAGAATGGAGGTGTGTGAAGTCACAGAATGGAGGTGTGTGAAGTCATAGAATTGAGGTGTGTGAAGTCACAGAATGGAGGTGTGTGAAGTCAGAATGGAGGTTTGTGAAGTCACAGAATGGAGGTGTGTGAAGTCATAATAGAGGTGTGAAGTCATAGAATGGAGGTGGGTGAAGTCATAGAAATTAGGTGCGGGAAGTCATAGACTGGAGAAGTGTGAAGTCATAGAGTGGAGGTCAGTGAAGTCAGAGATTCAAGGTCTGTGAAGTCATAGAATGGAGGTGTGTGAAGTCAGAATGTCTGTGTACGAAGTCGTAGAATAGAGGTGTGTGAAGTCAGAATGGAGGTGTGTGAAGTCATAGAATGGAGGTGTGTGCACTCATAGAATGCAGGTGTGTGACGTCACAATGGAAGTTTGTGAAGTCATAGAATGCACGTGTGTGAAGTCACAGAATGGAGGTGTATGAAGTCATACAATGGAGGTGTGTGAAGTCAGAATGGAGGTGTGTGAAGTCAAAGAATGGAGGTGTGTGAACTCAGAATGGCGGTGTGTGAAGTAATAGATGGTGGTGTGTGAAGTCATAGTATGGAGATATGTGAAATCATAGAATGGAGTTTTGTGAAGTCACAGAATGCAGTTGTGTGAGTCAGAATTGAGGTGTGTGAAGTCATAGAATGTAGATGTGTGAAGTCATAGAATGGAGGTATGAGAAATCAAATTAGAGGGGTGTGAAGTCGGAGAATGGAGGTGTGTGAAGTGATAGAAATGAGGTGGGTGAAGTCATAGAATGGAGGTGTGTGAATTCAAGTTGGAGGTGTGTGAAGTCATAGAATGGAGGTGTATCAACTCAGAAAGGAGGTGTGTGAAGTCATAGAATGGAGGTGAGTGAAGTCATAGAATGGAGGTGAGTGAAGTCATAGAATGGAGGTGTGTCAACTCAGAAAGGAGGTGTGTGAAGTCATAGAATGGAGGTGAGTGAAGTCATAGAATGGAGGTGAGTGAAGACACAGAATGGAGGTGTGTGAAGTCACCGAATGGAGTTGTGTGAAGTCATACAATGGAGGTGTGTGAAGTCAGAATGGAGGTGTGTGAAGTCACAGAATGGAGGTGTGTGAACTCAGAATGGAGGTGTGTGAAGTCATAGATGGAGGTGTGTAAAGTCATAGTATGGAGATATGTGAAATCATAGAATGGAGTTTTGTGAAGTCACAGAATGGAGTTGTGTGAGTCAGAATTGAGGTGTGTGAAGTCATAGAATGTAGATGTGTGAAGTCATAGAATGGAGTTTTCTGAAGTCACCGAAGGGACATTTGTGAAGTCATAGAATGGAGGTATGAGAAATCAAATTAGAGGGGTGTGAAGTTGGAGAATCGAGGTGTGTGAAGTCATAGAATGGAGGTGGGTGAAGTCATAGAATGGAGGTGTATGAAGTCATAGAATGGAGGTGTGTGAAGTCACTGAATGGACGGGTTTAAAGTCATAAAATGGAGGTGTGTGAAGTCAGAGAATTGAGCTGTTTGAAGTCATATATTGGAGGTGTGTGAAGTCAAAATGGATGTGTGAAGTCATAGAATGTAGGTGTGTGAAGTCATAGAATGGAGGTGTGTGAAGTCACAGAATGGAGGTGTGTGAACTCAGAATGGAGGTGTGTGAAGTCACAGAATGGAGGTTTGTGAAGTCATAGAATGGAAGTTTGTGAAGTCATAGAATGGACGTGTGTGAAGTCAGAATGGAGGTGTGTGAAGTCACAGAATGGAGGTTTGTGAAGTCATAGATGGAGGTGTGTGAGGTCATAGAATGGATGTTTCTGAAGTAAGAATGAAGGTGTGTGAAGTCATAGAATGGAGGTGTGTGAAGACATTGAATGGAGGTGTGTGAAGTCACTGAATGGAAGTGTGTGAAGTCAGAATGGAGGTGTGAAGTCATAGAATGAACGTGGGTGAAGTCATAGAAAGGAGGTGTGGGAAGTCATACAATAGAGGAGTGTGAAGTCATAGAGTGGAGGTGAGTGAAGTCACAGATTCGAGGTCTGTGAAGTCATAGATTGGACGTGTGTGATGTCAGAATGGAGGTGTGCGAAGTGATAGAATAGAGGTTTTGAAGTCAGAATGGAGGTGTGTGAAGTCAAAGAATGGAGGTGTGGGAACTCATAGAATGGAGGTGTGTGACGTCACAATGGAAGTGTGTGAAGTCACAGAATGGAGGTGTGTGAATTCATACAATGGAGGAGTGTGAAGTCAGAATGGAATTTTGTCAAGTCACAGAATTGAGCTGTGTGAATTCAGAATGGAGGTGTGTGAAGTCATAGAATGGAGGTGTTTAAAGTCAGAATGGAGGTGTGTGAACTCATAAAAGGGAGGTGTGTGTAGTCACAATGGAGGTGTGTGAAGTCATAGAACGGAGGTGTGTGAAGTCACAGAATGGAGGTGTGTGCAGTCATAGAATGGAGATGTGTGAAGTCATGGAATGGGTGTTTGTGAAGTAAGAATGAAGTTGTGTGAAGTCATAGAATGGAGGTGTGTGAAGTCAGAATGTAGGTGTTCGAAGTCATAGAATAGAGGTGTGTGAAGTCAGAATGAAGGTGTGTGAAGTCATAGAATGGAGGTGTGTGAACTCATAGAATGCAGGTGTGTGACGTCACAATGGTAGTTTGTGAAGCTATAGAATGGAGGTGTGTGAAGTCACAGAATGGAGGTGTGGGAAGTCATACAATGGAGGTGTGTGAAGTCAGAATGGAGGTGTGTGAAGTCACAGAATGGAGGTGTGTGAACTCAGAATGGAGGTGTGTGCAATCATAGATGGAGGTGTGTGAAGTCATAGTATGGAGATATGTGAAATCATAGAATGGAGTTTTGTGAATTCACAGAATGGAGTTGTGTGAGTCAGAATTGAGGTGTGTGAAGTCACAGAATGTAGATGTGTGAAGTCATAGAATGGAGTACTGTGAAGTCACCGAAGGGAGGTTTGTGAAGTCATAGAATGGAGGTATGAGAAATCAAATTAGAGGGGTGTGAAGTCGGAGAATGGAGGTGTGTGAAGTCATAGAATTGAGGTGGGTGAAGTCATAGAATGGAGGTGTATGAATTCAGATTGGAGGTATGTGAAGTCATAGAATGGAGGTGTGTCAACTCAGAATGGAGGTGTGTGAAGTCATAGAATGGAGGTGAGTGAAGTCATAGAATGGAGGTGTGTGAACACATAGAATGGAGGTCTGTGACGTCACAATGGAAGTTTGTGAAGTCATAGAATGGAGGTGTGTGAAGTCACAGAATGGAGGTGGGTGAAGTCATAGAAATTAGGTGTGTGAAGTCATAGAATGGAGGTGTGTGAACTCATAGAATGGAGGTGTGTGACATCACAATGGAAGTTTGTGAAGTCATAGATGGAGGTGTGTGAAGTCATAGTATGGAGATATGTGAAATCATAGAATGGAGTTTTGTGAAGTCATAGAATGGAGTTGTGTGAGTCAGAATTGAGGTGTGTGAAGTCATAGAATGTAGATATGTGAAGTCATAGAATGGAGTATTGTGAAGTCACCGAAGGGATGTTTGTGAAGTCATAGAATGGAGGTATGAGAATTCAAATTAGAGGGGTGTGAAGTCGGAGAATGGAGGTGTGTGAAGTCATAGAATGGAGGTGGGTGAAGTCATAGAATGGAGGTGTGTGAAGTCAGACTGTAGGTGTACGAAGTCGTAGAATAGAGGTGTGTGAAGTCAGAATGGAGGTGTGTGAAGTCATAGAATGGAGGTGTGTGCACTCATAGAATGCAGGTGTGTGACGTCACAATGGAAGTTTGTGAAGTCATAGAATGTAGGTGTGTGAAGTCACAGAATGGAGGTGTGTGAAGTCATACAATGGAGGTGTGTGAAGTAAGAATGGAGGTGTGTGAAGTCAAAGAATGGAGGTGTGTGAACTCAGAATGGCGGTGTGTGAAGTAATAGATGGAGGTGTGTGAAGTCATAGTATGGAGATATGTGAAATCATAGAATGGAGTTTTGTGAAGTCACAGAATGGAGTTGTGTGAGTCAGAATTGAGGTGTGTGAAGTCATAGAATGTAGATGTGTGAAGTCATAGAATGGAGTATTGTGAAGTCAACGAAGGGAGGTTTGTGAAGTCATAGAATGGAGGTATGAGAAATCAAATTAGAGGGGTGTGAAGTCGGAGAATGGGGGTGTGTGAAGTGATAGAATTGAGGTGGGTGAAGTCATAGAATGGAGGTGTGTGAATTCAGGTTGCAGGTGTGTGAAGTCATAGAATGGAGGTGTGTCAACTCAGAAAGGAGGTGTGTGAAGTCATACAATGGAGGTGAGTGAAGTCATAGAATGGAGGTGTGTGAACTCATAGAATGGAGGTGTATGAAGACACAATGGTAGTTTGTGAAGTCATAGAATGGAGGTGTGTGAAGTCACAGAATTGAGGTGTGTGAAGTCAGAATGGATGTGTGAAATCATAGAATGGAGGTGGGTGAAGTCATAGAAATTAGGTGAGTGAAGTCATAGAATGGAGGTGTGTGAACTCATAGAATGGAGGTGTGTGACGTCACAATGGAAGTTTGTGAAGTCATAGAATGGAGGTGTGTGAAGTCACAGAATGGAGGTGTGTGAAGTCATACAATGGAGGTGTGTGAAGTCAGAATGGAGGTGTGTGAAGTCATAGATGGAGGTGTGTAAAGTCATAGTATGGAGATATGTGAAATCATAGAATGGAGTTTTGTGAAGTCACAGAATGGAGTTGTGTGAGTCAGAATTGAGGTGTGTGAAGTCATAGAATGTAGATGTGTGAAGTCATAGAATGGAGTTTTCTGAAGTCACCGAAGGGACATTTGTGAAGTCATAGAATGGAGGTATGAGAAATCAAATTAGAGGGGTGTGAAGTCGGAGAATCGAGGTGTGTGAACTCATAGAATGGAGGTGGGTGAAGTCATAGAATGGAGGTGTATGAAGTCATAGAATGGAGTTGTGTGAAGTCACTGAATGGAGGGGTTTAAAGTCATAAAATGGAGGTGTGTGAAGTCAGAGAATTGAGCTGTTTGAAGTCATATATTGGAGGTGTGTGAAGTCAAAATGGGTGTGTGAAGTCATAGAATGTAGGTATGTGAAGTCATAGAATGGAGGTGTGTGAAGTCACAGAATGGAGGTGTGTGAACTCAGAATGGAGGTGTGTGAAGTCACAGAATGGAGGTTTGTGAAGTCACAGAATGGAAGTTTGTGAAGTCATAGAATGGACGTGTGTGAAGTCAGAATGGAGGTGTGTGAAGTCACAGAATGGAGGTTTGTGAAGTCATAGATGGAGGTGTGTGAGGTCATAGAATGGATGTTTCTGAAGTAAGAATGAAGGTGTGTGAAGTCATAGAATGGAGGTGTGTGAAGTCATTGAATAGAGGTGTGTGCAATCATAGATGGAGGTGTGTGAAGTCATAATATGGAGATATGGGAAATCATAGAATGGAGTTTTGTGAATTCACAGAATGGAGTTGTGTGAGTCAGAATTGAGGTGTGTGAAGTCATGGAATGTAGATGTGTGAAGTCATAGAATGGAGTACTGTGAAGTCAACGAAGGGAGGTTTGTGAAGTCATACAATGGAGGTATGAGAAATCAAATTAGAGGGGTGTGAAGTCGGAGAATGGAGATGTGTGAAGTCGTAGAATTAAGGTGGGTGAAGTCATAGAATGGAGGTGTATGAATTCAGATTGCAGATGTGTGAAGTCATAGAATGGAGGTGTGTCAACTCAAAAAGGAGGTGTGTGAAGTCATAGAATGGAGGTGAGTGAAGTCATAGAATGGAGGTGTGTGAACACATAGAATGGAGGTCTGTGACGTCACAATGGAAGTTTGTGAAGTCATAGAATGAAGGTGTGTGAAGTCACAGAATGGAGGTGTGTGAAGTCAGAATGGAGGTGTGAAGTCATAGAATGGAGGTGGGTGAAGTCATAGAAATTAGGTGTGTGAAGTCATAGAATGGAGGTGTGTGAACTCATAGAATGGAGGTGTGTGACATCACAATGGAAGTTTGTGAAGTCATAGATGGAGGTGTGTGAAGTCATAGTATGGAGATATGTGAAATCATAGAATGGAGTTTTGTGAAGTCACAGAATGGAGTTGTGTGAGTCAGAATTGAGGTGTGAGAAGTCATAGAATAAAGATGTGTGAAGTCATAGAATGGAGTATTGTGAAGTCACCGAAGGGATGTTTGTGAAGTCATAGAATGGAGGTATGGGAAATCAAATTAGAGGGGTGTGAAGTCGGAGAATGGAGGTGTGTGAAGTCATAGAATGGAGGTGGGTGAAGTCATAGAATGGAGGTGTGTGAATTCAGATTGGAGGTTTGTGAAGTCATAGAATAGAGGTGTGTCAACTCAGAAAGGAGGTGTTTGAAATCATAAATTGGAGGTGAGTGAAGTCATAGAATGGAGGTGTGTGAAATCATAGAATGGAGGTGTGTGAAGTCACAGAATTTAGGTGAGTGAAGTCAGAATGGAGGTGTGTGAGGTCAGAATGGAGGTGTTTGAAGTCATAGAATGGAGGTGTGTGAAGTCACAATGCAGGTGTGTGAACTCATAGAATGGAGGTGTGTGAAGTCACAATGTAGGTGTGTGAAGTCATAGAATGTAGGTGTGCGAAGTCATAGAATGGAGGTGTGTGAAGTCACAGAATGGAGGTGTGTGAAGTCATAGAATTGAGGTGTGTGAAGTCACAGAATGGAGGTGTTTGAAGACATATATTGGAGGTGTGTAATCAAAATGAATATGTGAAATCATAGAATGGAGGTGTGTGAAATCATAGAATGAGGGTGTGTGAGGTCATAGAATGGAGGTGTGTGAAGTCACAGAATGGAGTTGGGTGAAGTCATAGAACTTAGGTGTGGGAAGTCATAGAATGGAGAAGTGTGAAGTCATAGAGTGGAGGTGAGTGAAGTCACAGATTAGAGGTCTGTGAAGTCATAGAATGGAGGGGTGTGAAGTTAGAATGGAGGTGTGTGAGGTCAGAATGGAGGTGTGTGAAATCAGATTGGAGGTGTGTGAAATCATAGAATGGAGGTGTGTGACGTCATAGAATGGAGGTGTGTGAAGTCAGAATGGAGGTGTGAAGTCATAGAATGGAGGTGGGTGAAGTCATAGAAATTAATTCTGGGAAGTCATAGAATGGAGAAGTGTGAAGTCATAGAGTGGAGGTGAGTGAAGTCACAGATTCGAGGTCTGTGAAGTCATACAATGGAGGGGTGTGAAGTCAGAATGTAGGTGTTCGAAGTCATAGAATAGAGGTGTGTGACGTCAGAATGGAGGTGTGTGAAGTCATAGAATGGAGGTGTGTGAACTCATAGAATGGAGGTGTGTGACGTCACAATGGTAGTTTGTGAAGTCATAAAATGGAGGTGTGTCAACTCAGAAAGGAGGTGTGTGAAGTCATAGAATGGAGGTGAGTGAAGTCATAGAATAGAGGTGTGTGAAGTCATAGAATGGAGGTGGGTGAAGTCATAGAATGGAGGTGTATGAATTCAGATTGGAGGTGTGTGAAGTCATAGAATGGAGGTGTGTCAACTCAGAAAGGAGGTGTGTGAAGTCATAGAATGGAGGTGAGTGAAGTCATAGAATGGAGGTGTGTGAACACATAGAATGGAGGTCTGTGACGTCACAATGGAAGTTTGTGAAGTCATAGAATGGAGTTGTGTGAAGTCACAGAATGGAGGTGTGTGAAGTCAGAATGGAGGTGTGAAGTCATAGAATGGAGGTGGGTGAAGTCATATAAATTAGGTGTGTGAAGTCATAGAATGGAGGTGTGTGAACTCATAGAATGGAGGTGTGTGACATCACAATGTAAGTTTGTGAAGTCATAGATGGAGGTGTGTGAAGTCATAGTATGGAGATATGTGAAATCATAGAATGGAGTTTTGTGAAGTCACAGAATGGAGTTGTGTGAGTCAGAATTGAGGTGTGTGAAGTCATAGAATGTAGATGTGTGAAGTCATAGAATGGAGTATTGTGAAGTCGCCGAAGGGATGTTTGTGAAATCATAGAATGGAGGTATGAGAAATCAAATTAGAGGGGTGTGAAGTCGGAGAATGTAGGTGTGTGAAGTCATAGAATGGAGGTGGGTGAAGTCATAGAATGGAGGTGTGTGAATTCACATTGGAGGTTTGTGAAGTCAGAGAATAGAGGTTAGTCAACTCAGAAAGGAGGTGTTTGAAATCATAGAATGGAGGTGAGTGAAGTCATAGAATGGAGGTGTGTGAAATCACAGAATGGAGGTGTGAGAAGTCACAGAATTCAGGTGTGTGAAGTCAGAATGGAGGTCTGTGAGGTCAGAATGGAGGTGTTTGAAGTCATAGAATGGAGGTGTGTGAAGTCACAATGCAGGTGTGTGAACTCATAGAATGGAGGAGTGTGAAGTCACAATGTAGGTGTGTGAAGTCATAGAATGGAGGTGTGTGAAGTCATAGAATGGAGGTGTGTGAATTCACAGAATGGAGGTGTGTGAAGTCATAGAATGGAGGTGTGTGAAGTCACAGAATGGAGGTGTGTGAAGTCAGAATGGAGGTTTGTGAAGTCATAGAATGGAGGTGTGTGAAGTCAGAATAGAGGTGTGAAGTCATAGAATGGAGGTGGGTGAAGTCATAGAAATTAGGTGCGGGAAGTCATAGAATGGAGAAGTGTGAAGTCATAGAGTGGAGGTGAGTGAAGTCAGAGATTCGAGGTCTGTGAAGTCATAGAATGGAGGTGTGTGAAGTCAAAATGTAGGTGTACGAAGTCGTAGAATAGAGGTGTGTGAAGTCAGAATGGAGGTGTGTGAACCCAGAATGGAGGAGTGTGAAGTCATAGATGGAGGTGTGTGAAGTCAGACAATGGAAGTGTGTGAAGTCATAGAATGGAGGTGTGTGAAGTCACAGAATGGGCGGTATGAAGTCATAGAATAGAGGTGTGTGAAGTCACAGAATTGAGGTGTTTGAAGTCATATATTGGAGGTGTGTGAAATCAAAATGGATGTGTGAAGTCATAGAATGGAGATGTGTGAACTCATAGAATGAGGGTGTGTGAGGCCATAGAATGGAGGTGTGTGAAGTCACAGAATGGATGTGTGTGAAGTCATAGAATGGAGGTGTGTGAAGTCATAGAATGGCAGTGTGTGAAGTCACAGATTGGAGCTGTGTGAAGTTACAGAATCGAGGTGTGAGAAGTCACAGAATGGAGGTGTGTGAAGTCACAATGGAGGTGTGTGAAGTCATAGAATGCAGGTGTGTGAAGTCAGAATCGAGGTGTGAAGTCATTGAGTGGAGGTGGATGAAGGAATAGAACTTAGGTGTGGGAAGTCATAGAATCGAGAAGTGTGAAGTCATAGACTAGAGGTGAGTGAAGTCACAGACTCGAGATCTGTGAAGTCATAGAATGGAGGTGTGTGAAGTCATAGAATGGAGTATTGTGACGGCACCGAAAGGAGGTTTGTGAAGTCATAGAATGGAGGTGTGTGAAGTCAGAATGGAGGTGTGTGAAGTCATAGAATGGAGGTGGATGAAGTCATAGAAATTAGGTGTGGGAAGTCATAGAATGGAGAAGTGTGAAGTCATAGAGTGGAGGTGAGTGAAGTCACAGATTCGAGGTCTGTGAAGTCATAGAATGGAGGTGTGTGAAGTCAGAATGTAGGTGTTCGAAGTCATAGAATAGAGGTGTGTGACGTCAGAATGGAGGTGTGTGAAGTCATAGAATGGAGGTGTGTGAACTCATAGAATGGAGGTGTGTGACGTCACAATGGTAGTTTGTGAAGTCATAGAATGGAGGTGTGTGAAGTCACAGAATGGAGATGTGGATAGTCATACAATGGAGGTGTGTGAAGTCAGAATGGAGGTGTGTGAAGTCACAGAATGGAGGTGTGTGAACTCAGAATGGAGGTGTGTGCAATAATAGATGGAGGTGTGTGAAGTCATAGTATGGAGATATGTGAAATCATAGAATGGAGTTTTGTGAATTCACAGAATGGAGTTGTGTGAGTGAGAATTGAGGTGTGTGAAGTCATAGAATGTAGATGTGTGAAGTCATAGAATGGAGTACTGTGAAGTCACCGAAGGGAGGTTTGTGAAGTCATAGAATGGAGGTATGAGAAATCAAATTAGAGGGGTGTGAAGTCGAAGAATGGAGGTGTGTGAAGTCATAGAATTGAGGTGGGTGAAGTCATAGAATGGAGGTGTATTAATTCAGATTGGAGGTATGTGAAGTCATAGAATGGAGGTGTGTCAACTCAGAAAGGAGGTGTGTGAAGTCATAGAATGGAGGTGAGTGAAGTCATAGAATGGAGGTGTGTGAACACATAGAATGGAGGTCTGTGACATCACAATGGAAGTTTGTGAAGTCATAGAATTGAGGTGTGTGAAGTCACAGAATGGAGGTATGTGAAGTCAGAATGGAGGTGTGAAGTCATAGAATGGAGGTGGGTGAAGTCATAGAAATTAGGTGTGTGAAGTCATAGAATGGAGGTGTGTGAACACATAGAATGGAGGTGTGTGACATCACAATGGAATTTTGTGAAGTCATAGATGGAGGTGTGTGAAGTCATAGTATGGAGATATGTGAAATCATAGAATGGAGTTTTGTGAATTCACAGAATGGAGTTGTGTGAGTCAGAATTGAGGTGTGTGAAGTCATAGAATGTAGATGTGTGAAGTCATAGAATGGAGTATTTTGAAGTCACCGAAGGGATGTTTGTGAAGTCATAGAACGGAGGTATGAGAAATCAAATTAGAGGGGTGTGAAGTCGGAGAATGGAGTTGTGTGAAGTCATAGAATTGAGGTGGGTGAAGTCATAGAATGGAGGTGTGTGAATTCAGATTGGAGGTTTGTGAAGTCAGAGAATAGAGGTGTGTCAACTCAGAAAGGAGGTGTTTGAAATCATAGAATGGAGGTGAGTGAAGTCATAGAATGGAGGTGTGTGAAATCATAGAATGGAGGTGTGAGAAGTCACAGAATGTAGGTGTGTGAAGTCAGAATGGAGGTGTGTGAGGTCAGAATGGAGGTGTTTGAAGTCATAGAATGGAGGTGTGTGAAGTCACAATGCAGGTGTGTGAACTCATAGAATGGAGGAGTGTGAAGTCACAATGTAGGTGTGTGAAGTCATAGAATGGAGGTGTGTGAAGTCATAGAATGGAGGTGTGTGAAGTCACAGAATGGAGGTGTGTGAAGTCATAGAATGGAGGTGTGTGAAGTCACAGAATGGAGGTGTGTGAAGTCAGAATGGAGGTTTGTGAAGTCATAGAATGGAGGTGTGTGAAGTCACAATGCAGGTGTGTGAACTCATAGAATGGAGGAGTGTGAAGTCACAATGTAGGTGTGTGAAGTCATAGAATGGAGGTGTGTGATGTCATAGAATGGAGGTGTGTGAAGTCACAGAATGGAGGTGTGTGAAGTCATAGAATGGAGGTGTGTGAAGTCATAGAATGGAGGTGTGTGAAGTTAGAATAGAGGTGTGAAGTCATAGAATGGAGGTGGGTGAAGTCATAGAAATTAGGTGCGGGAAGTCATAGAATGGAGGTGGGTGAAGTCATAGAAATTAGGTGCAGAAGTCATAGAATGGAGAAGTGTGAAGTCATAGAGTGGAGGTGAGTGAAGTCAGAGATTCGAGGTCTGTGAAGTCATAGAATGGAGGTGTGTGAAGTCAGAATGTAGGTGTACGAAGTCGTAGAATAGAGGTGTGTGAAGTCAGAATGGAGGTGTGTGAAGTCATAGAATGGAGATGTGTGCACTCATAGAATGCTGGTGTGTGACGTCACAATGGAAGTTTGTGAAGTCATAGAATGGAGGTGTGTGAAGTCACAGAATGGAGGTGTGTGAAGTCATACAATGGAGGTGTGTGAAGTAAGAATGGAGGTGTGTGAAGTCAAAGAATGGAGGTGTGTGAACTCAGAATGGCGGTGTGTGAAGTAATAGATGGAGGTGTGTGAAGTCATAGTATGGAGATATGTGAAATCATAGAATGGAGTTTTGTGAAGTCACAGAATGGAGTTGTGTGAGTCAGAATTGAGGTGTGTGAAGTCATAGAATGTAGATGTGTGAAGACATAGAATGGAGTATTGTGAAGTCAGCGAAGGGAGGTTTGTGAAGTCATAGAATGGAGGTATGAGAAATCAAATTAGAGGGGTGTGAAGTCGGAGAATGGAGGTGTGTGAAGTCATAGAATGGAGGTGTGTGAATTCACAGAATGGAGGTGTGTGAAGTCATAGAATGGAGGTGTGTGAAGTCACAGAATGGAGGTGTGTGAAGTCAGAATGGAGGTTTGTGAAGTCATAGAATGGAGGTGTGTGAAGTCAGAATAGAGGTGTGAAGTCATAGAATGGAGGTGGGTGAAGTCATAGAAATTAGGTGCGGGAAGTCATAGAATGGAGAAGTGTGAAGTCATAGAGTGGAGGTGAGTGAAGTCAGAGATTCGAGGTCTGTGAAGTCATAGAATGGAGGTGTGTGAAGTCAGAATGTAGGTGTACGAAGTCGTAGAATAGAGGTGTGTGAAGTCAGAATGGAGGTGTGTGAACCCAGAATGGAGGAGTGTGAAGTCATAGATGGAGGTGTGTGAAGTCAGACAATGGAAGTGTGTGAAGTCATAGAATGGAGGTGTGTGAAGTCACAGAATGGGCGGTATGAAGTCATAGAATAGAGGTGTGTGAAGTCACAGAATTGAGGTGTTTGAAGTCATATATTGGAGGTGTGTGAAATCAAAATGGATGTGTGAAGTCATAGAATGGAGATGTGTGAACTCATAGAATGAGGGTGTGTGAGGCCATAGAATGGAGGTGTGTGAAGTCACAGAATGGATGTGTGTGAAGTCATAGAATGGAGGTGTGTGAAGTCATAGAATGGCAGTGTGTGAAGTCACAGATTGGAGCTGTGTGAAGTTACAGAATCGAGGTGTGAGAAGTCACAGAATGGAGGTGTGTGAAGTCACAATGGAGGTGTGTGAAGTCATAGAATGCAGGTGTGTGAAGTCAGAATCGAGGTGTGAAGTCATTGAGTGGAGGTGGATGAAGGAATAGAACTTAGGTGTGGGAAGTCATAGAATCGAGAAGTGTGAAGTCATAGACTAGAGGTGAGTGAAGTCACAGACTCGAGATCTGTGAAGTCATAGAATGGAGGTGTGTGAAGTCATAGAATGGAGTATTGTGACGGCACCGAAAGGAGGTTTGTGAAGTCATAGAATGGAGGTGTGTGAAGTCAGAATGGAGGTGTGTGAAGTCATAGAATGGAGGTGGATGAAGTCATAGAAATTAGGTGTGGGAAGTCATAGAATGGAGAAGTGTGAAGTCATAGAGTGGAGGTGAGTGAAGTCACAGATTCGAGGTCTGTGAAGTCATAGAATGGAGGTGTGTGAAGTCAGAATGTAGGTGTTCGAAGTCATAGAATAGAGGTGTGTGACGTCAGAATGGAGGTGTGTGAAGTCATAGAATGGAGGTGTGTGAACTCATAGAATGGAGGTGTGTGACGTCACAATGGTAGTTTGTGAAGTCATAGAATGGAGGTGTGTGAAGTCACAGAATGGAGATGTGGATAGTCATACAATGGAGGTGTGTGAAGTCAGAATGGAGGTGTGTGAAGTCACAGAATGGAGGTGTGTGAACTCAGAATGGAGGTGTGTGCAATAATAGATGGAGGTGTGTGAAGTCATAGTATGGAGATATGTGAAATCATAGAATGGAGTTTTGTGAATTCACAGAATGGAGTTGTGTGAGTGAGAATTGAGGTGTGTGAAGTCATAGAATGTAGATGTGTGAAGTCATAGAATGGAGTACTGTGAAGTCACCGAAGGGAGGTTTGTGAAGTCATAGAATGGAGGTATGAGAAATCAAATTAGAGGGGTGTGAAGTCGAAGAATGGAGGTGTGTGAAGTCATAGAATTGAGGTGGGTGAAGTCATAGAATGGAGGTGTATTAATTCAGATTGGAGGTATGTGAAGTCATAGAATGGAGGTGTGTCAACTCAGAAAGGAGGTGTGTGAAGTCATAGAATGGAGGTGAGTGAAGTCATAGAATGGAGGTGTGTGAACACATAGAATGGAGGTCTGTGACATCACAATGGAAGTTTGTGAAGTCATAGAATTGAGGTGTGTGAAGTCACAGAATGGAGGTATGTGAAGTCAGAATGGAGGTGTGAAGTCATAGAATGGAGGTGGGTGAAGTCATAGAAATTAGGTGTGTGAAGTCATAGAATGGAGGTGTGTGAACACATAGAATGGAGGTGTGTGACATCACAATGGAATTTTGTGAAGTCATAGATGGAGGTGTGTGAAGTCATAGTATGGAGATATGTGAAATCATAGAATGGAGTTTTGTGAATTCACAGAATGGAGTTGTGTGAGTCAGAATTGAGGTGTGTGAAGTCATAGAATGTAGATGTGTGAAGTCATAGAATGGAGTATTTTGAAGTCACCGAAGGGATGTTTGTGAAGTCATAGAATGGAGGTATGAGAAATCAAATTAGAGGGGTGTGAAGTCGGAGAATGGAGTTGTGTGAAGTCATAGAATTGAGGTGGGTGAAGTCATAGAATGGAGGTGTGTGAATTCAGATTGGAGGTTTGTGAAGTCAGAGAATAGAGGTGTGTCAACTCAGAAAGGAGGTGTTTGAAATCATAGAATGGAGGTGAGTGAAGTCATAGAATGGAGGTGTGTGAAATCATAGAATGGAGGTGTGAGAAGTCACAGAATGTAGGTGTGTGAAGTCAGAATGGAGGTGTGTGAGGTCAGAATGGAGGTGTTTGAAGTCATAGAATGGAGGTGTGTGAAGTCACAATGCAGGTGTGTGAACTCATAGAATGGAGGAGTGTGAAGTCACAATGTAGGTGTGTGAAGTCATAGAATGGAGGTGTGTGAAGTCATAGAATGGAGGTGTGTGAAGTCACAGAATGGAGGTGTGTGAAGTCATAGAATGGAGGTGTGTGAAGTCACAGAATGGAGGTGTGTGAAGTCAGAATGGAGGTTTGTGAAGTCATAGAATGGAGGTGTGTGAAGTCACAATGCAGGTGTGTGAACTCATAGAATGGAGGAGTGTGAAGTCACAATGTAGGTGTGTGAAGTCATAGAATGGAGGTGTGTGATGTCATAGAATGGAGGTGTGTGAAGTCACAGAATGGAGGTGTGTGAAGTCATAGAATGGAGGTGTGTGAAGTCATAGAATGGAGGTGTGTGAAGTTAGAATAGAGGTGTGAAGTCATAGAATGGAGGTGGGTGAAGTCATAGAAATTAGGTGCGGGAAGTCATAGAATGGAGGTGGGTGAAGTCATAGAAATTAGGTGCAGAAGTCATAGAATGGAGAAGTGTGAAGTCATAGAGTGGAGGTGAGTGAAGTCAGAGATTCGAGGTCTGTGAAGTCATAGAATGGAGGTGTGTGAAGTCAGAATGTAGGTGTACGAAGTCGTAGAATAGAGGTGTGTGAAGTCAGAATGGAGGTGTGTGAAGTCATAGAATGGAGATGTGTGCACTCATAGAATGCTGGTGTGTGACGTCACAATGGAAGTTTGTGAAGTCATAGAATGGAGGTGTGTGAAGTCACAGAATGGAGGTGTGTGAAGTCATACAATGGAGGTGTGTGAAGTAAGAATGGAGGTGTGTGAAGTCAAAGAATGGAGGTGTGTGAACTCAGAATGGCGGTGTGTGAAGTAATAGATGGAGGTGTGTGAAGTCATAGTATGGAGATATGTGAAATCATAGAATGGAGTTTTGTGAAGTCACAGAATGGAGTTGTGTGAGTCAGAATTGAGGTGTGTGAAGTCATAGAATGTAGATGTGTGAAGACATAGAATGGAGTATTGTGAAGTCAGCGAAGGGAGGTTTGTGAAGTCATAGAATGGAGGTATGAGAAATCAAATTAGAGGGGTGTGAAGTCGGAGAATGGAGGTGTGTGAAGTCATAGAATGGAGGTGGGTGAAGTCATAGAATGGAGGTGTGTGAATTCAGGTTGGAGGTGTGTGAAGTCATAGAATGGAGGTCTGTCAACTCAGAAAGGAGGTGTGTGAAGTCATAGAATGGAGGTGAGTGAAGTCATAGAATGGAGGTGTGTGAACTCATAGAATGGAGGTGTATGACGACACAATGGTAGTTTGTGAAGTCATGGAATGGAGGTGTGTGAAGTCACAGAATTGAGGTGTGTGAAGTCAGAATGGAGGTGTGAAGTCATAGAATGGAGGTGGGTGAAATCATAGAAATTAGGTGTGTGAAGTCATAGAATGGAGGTGTGTGAAGTCACAGAATGGAGGTGTGTGAAGTCATACAATGGAGGTGTGTGAAGTCAGAGTGGAGGTTTGTGAAGTCACAGTATGGAGGTGTGTGAACTCAGAATGGAGGTGTGTGAAGTCATAGATGGAGGTGTGTGAGTCAGAATTGAGGTGTGTGAAGTCATAGTATGTAGATGTGTGAAGTCATAGAATGGAGTATTGTGAAGTCACCGAAGGGATGTTTGTGAAGTCATAGAATGGAGGTATGAGAAATCAAATTAGAGGGGTGTGAAGTCGGAGAATGGAGGTGTGTGAAGTGATAGAATTGAGGTGGGTGAAGTCATAGAATGGAGGTGTGTGAATTCAGATTGGAGGTGTGTGAAGTCATAGAATGGACGTGTGTCAACTCAGAAAGGAGGTGTGTGAAGTCATAGAATGGAGGTGAGTGAAGTCATAGAATGGAGGTGTGTGAAGTCACAATGCAGGTGTGTGAACTCATAGAATGGAGGAGTGTGAAGTCACAATGTAGGTGTGTGAAGTCATAGAATGGAGGTGTGTGATGTCATAGAATGGAGGTGTGTGAAGTCACAGAATGGAGGTGTGTGAAGTCATAGAATGGAGGTGTGTGAAGTCATAGAATGGAGGTGTGTGAAGTTAGAATAGAGGTGTGAAGTCATAGAATGGAGGTGGGTGAAGTCATAGAAATTAGGTGCGGGAAGTCATAGAATGGAGGTGGGTGAAGTCATAGAAATTAGGTGCAGAAGTCATAGAATGGAGAAGTGTGAAGTCAGAGAGTGGAGGTGAGTGAAGTCAGAGATTCGAGGTCTGTGAAGTCATAGAATGGAGGTGTGTGAAGTCAGAATGTAGGTGTACGAAGTCGTAGAATAGAGGTGTGTGAAGTCAGAATGGAGGTGTGTGAAGTCATAGAATGGAGATGTGTGCACTCATAGAATGCTGGTGTGTGACGTCACAATGGAAGTTTGTGAAGTCATAGAATGGAGGTGTGTGAAGTCACAGAATGGAGGTGTGTGAAGTCATACAATGGAGGTGTGTGAAGTAAGAATGGAGGTGTGTGAAGTCAAAGAATGGAGGTGTGTGAACTCAGAATGGCGGTGTGTGAAGTAATAGATGGAGGTGTGTGAAGTCATAGTATGGAGATATGTGAAATCATAGAATGGAGTTTTGTGAAGTCACAGAATGGAGTTGTGTGAGTCAGAATTGAGGTGTGTGAAGTCATAGAATGTAGATGTGTGAAGACATAGAAAGGAGTATTGTGAAGTCAGCGAAGGGAGGTTTGTGAAGTCATAGAATGGAGGTATGAGAAATCAAATTAGAGGGGTGTGAAGTCGGAGAATGGAGGTGTGTGAAGTCATAGAATGGAGGTGGGTGAAGTCATAGAATGGAGGTGTGTGAATTCAGGTTGGAGGTGTGTGAAGTCATAGAATGGAGGTCTGTCAACTCAGAAAGGAGGTGTGTGAAGTCATAGAATGGAGGTGAGTGAAGTCATAGAATGGAGGTGTGTGAACTCATAGAATGGAGGTGTATGACGACACAATGGTAGTTTGTGAAGTCATGGAATGGAGGTGTGTGAAGTCACAGAATTGAGGTGTGTGAAGTCAGAATGGAGGTGTGAAGTCATAGAATGGAGGTGGGTGAAATCATAGAAATTAGGTGTGTGAAGTCATAGAATGGAGGTGTGTGAACTCATAGAATGGAGGTGTGTGACGTCACAATGTAAGTTTGTGAAGTCATAGAATGGAGGTGTGTGAAGTCACAGAATGGAGGTGTGTGAAGTCATACAATGGAGGTGTGTGAAGTCAGAGTGGAGGTTTGTGAAGTCACAGAATGGAGGTGTGTGAACTCAGAATGGAGGTGTGTGAAGTCATAGATGGAGGTGTGTGAGTCAGAATTGAGGTGTGTGAAGTCATAGTATGTAGATGTGTGAAGTCATAGAATGGAGTATTGTGAAGTCACCGAAGGGATGTTTGTGAAGTCATAGAATGGAGGTATGAGAAATCAAATTAGAGGGGTGTGAAGTCGGAGAATGGAGGTGTGTGAAGTGATAGAATTGAGGTGGGTGAAGTCATAGAATGGAGGTGTGTGAATTCAGATTGGAGGTGTGTGAAGTCATAGAATGGACGTGTGTCAACTCAGAAAGGAGGTGTGTGAAGTCATAGAATGGAGGTGAGTGAAGTCATAGAATGGAGGTGTGTGAAATCATAGAATGGAGGTGTGTGAAGTCACAGAATTTAGGTGTGTGAAGTCAGAATGGAGGTGTGTGAGGTCAGAATGGAGGTGTGTGAAGTCATAGAATGGAGGTGTATGAAGTCACAATGCAAATGTGTGAACTCATAGAATGGAGGTGTGTGAAGTCACAATGTAGGTGTGTGAAGTCATAGAATGTAGGTGTGTGAAGTCATAGAATGGAGGTGTGTGAAGTCACAGAATGGAGGTGTGTGAAGTCATAGAATGGAGGTGTGTGAAGTCACAGAATGGAGGTGTGTGAAATCATAGAATGGAGGTGTGTGAAGTCACAGAATGGAGGTGGGTGAAGTCATAGAAATTAGGTGTGTGAAGTCATAGAATGGAGGTGTAATAGTATGGAGATATGTGAAAATATTGAATGGAGTTTTGTGAAGTCACAGAATGGAGTTGTGTGAGTCAGAATTGAGGTGTGTGAAGTCACAGAATGGAGGTGTGTGAAGTCAGAATGGAGGTGTGAAGTCATAGAATGGAGGTGGGTGAAGTCATAGAAATTAGGTGTGTGAAGTCATAGAATGGAGGTGTGTGAACTCATAGAATGGAGGTGTGTGACATCACAATGTAATTTTGTGAAGTCATAGATGGAGGTGTGTGAAGTCATAGTATGGAGATATGTGAAATCATAGAATGGAGTTTTGTGAATTCACAGAATGGAGTTGTGTGAGTCAGAATTGAGGTGTGTGAAGTCATAGTATGTAGATGTGTGAAGTCATAGAATGGAGTATTGTGAAGTCACCGAAGGGATGTTTGTGAAGTCATAGAATGGAGGTATGAGAAATCAAATTAGAGGGGTGTGAAGTCGGAGAATGGAGGTGTGTGAAGTCATAGAATTGAGGTGGGTGAAGTCATAGAATGGAGGTGTGTGAATTCAGATTGGAGGTTTGTGAAGTCAGAGAACAGAGGTGTGTCAACTCAGAAAGGAGGTGTTTGAAATCATAGAATGGAGGTGAGTGAAGTCATAGAATGGAGGTGTGTGAAATCATAGAATGGAGGTGTGAGAAGTCACAGAATTTAGGTGTGTGAAGTCAGAATGGAGGTGTGTGAGGTCAGAATGGAGGTTTTTGAATTCATAGAATGGAGGTGTGTGAAGTCACAATGCAGGTGTGTGAACTCATAGAATGGAGGAGTGTGAAGTCACAATGTAGGTGTGTGAAGTCATAGAATGGAGGTGTGTGAAGTCACAGAATGGAGGTGTGTGAAGTCATAGAATGGAGGTGTGTGAAGTCACAGAATGGAGGTGTGTGAAGTCAGAATGGAGGTTTGTGAAGTCATAGAATGGAGGTGTGTGAAGTCACAATGCAGGTGTGTGAACTCATAGAATGGAGGAGTGTGAAGTCACAATGTAGGTGTGTGAAGTCATAGAATGGAGGTGTGTGAAGTCACAGAATGGAGGTGTGTGAAGTCAGAATGGAGGTGTGTTAAGTCACCGAATGGAGTTTTGTGAACTCAGTATGGAGGGGTGTGAAGTCACAGAATGGAGGTGGGTGAAGTCATAGATGGAGGTGTGTGACGTCATAGAATGGATGTTTCTGAAGTAAGAATGAAGGTGTGTGAAGTCATAGAATGAATGTTGGTGAAGTCATAGAAAGGAGGTGTGGGAAGTCATAGAATGGAGGAGTGGGAAGTCATAGAGTGGAGGTGAGTGAAGTCACAGATTCGAGGTCTGTGAAGTCATAGATTGGAGGTGTGTGATGTCAGAATGCAGGTGTGCGAAGTCATAGAACAGAGATTTGTGAAGTCAGAATGGAGGTGTGTGATCTCATAGAATGGAGGTGTGTGACGCCACAATGGAGGAGTGTGAAGTCACACAATGGAGGTGTGTGAATACATACAATGGAGGTGTGTGAAGTCAGAATGGAATTTTGTGAAGTCACAGAATTGAGCTGTGTGAATTCAGAATGGAGTTGTGTGAAGTCATAGAATGGAGGTGTGTGAAGTCAGAATGGAGGTGTGTGAACCCATAGAATGGAGGTGTGTGTAGTCACAATGGAGATGTGTGAAGTCATAGAATGGAGGTGTGTGAAGTCACAGAATGGAGGTGTGTGAAGTCATAGAATGGAGGTGTGTGAAGTCATAGAATGTGTGTTTGTGAAGTAAAAATGAAGGTGTGTGAAGTCATAGAATGGAGGTGTGGGAAGTCACAGAATGGAGGTGTGGGAAGTCACAGATTGCAGGAGTGTGAAGTCACAGAATGGAGGTGTGTGAACCCAGAATTGAGGTGTGTAAAATCACAGAATGGAGGTGTGTGAAGTCATAGAATGCAAGTGTGTGAAGTCATAGAATGGAGGTGTGTGAAGTCACAGAATGGACGGTATGAAGTCACAGAATGGAGGTGTGTGAAGTCACAGAATTGAGGTGTTTGAAGTCATATATTGGAGGTGTGTGAAATCAAAATGGATGTGTGAAGTCATAGAATGGAGGTGTGTGAAATCATAGAATGAGGGTGTGTGAGGTCATAGAATGGAGGTGTGTGAAGTCTCAGAATGGATGTGTGTGAAGTCATAGAATGGAGGTGTGTGAAGTCATAGAATGGAAGTGTGTGAAGTCACAGATTGGAGCTGTGTGAAGTCACAGAATCGAGGTGTGAGAAGTCACAGAAAGGAGTTGTGTGAATCAGAATTGAGGTGTGTAAAGTCATAGAATGTAGATGTGTGAAGTCATAGAATGGAGTATTGTGAAGTCACCGAAGGGAGGTTTGTGAAGTCATAGAATGGAGGTATGAGAAATCAAATTAGAGGGGTGTGAAGTCGGAAAATGGAGGTGTGTGAATTCATAGCATTGAGGTGGGGGAAGTCATAGAATGGAGGTGTATGAATTCAGATTGGAGGTGTGTGAAGTCAGAGAATGGAGGTGTGTCAACTCAGAAAGGAGGTGTGTGAAGTAATAGAATGGAGCTGAGTGAAGTCATAGAATGGAGGTGTGTGAACACATAGAATGGAGGTCTGTGAAGTCACAATGGAAGTTTGTGAAGTCATAGAATGGAGGTGTGTGAACTCATAGAATGGAGGTGTGTGAACTCAGAATGGCGGTGTGTGAAGTCATAGAATGGAGGTGTGTGAAGTCAGAATAGAGGTGTGAAGTCATAGAATGGAGGTGGGTGAAGTGATAGAAATTAGGTGAGGGAAGTCATAGAATGGAGAAGTGTAAAGTCATAGAGTGGAGGTGAGTGAAGTCAGAGATTCGAGGTCTGTGAAGTCATAGAATGGAGGTGTGTGCAGACAGAATGTAGGTGTACGAAGTCGTAGAATAGAGGTGTGTGAATTCAGAATGGAGGTGTGTGAAGTCATAGAATGGAGGTGTGTGCACTCATAGAATGCAGGTGTGTGACGTCAAAATGGAAGTTTGTGAAGTCATAGAATGGAGGTGTGTGAAGTCACAGAATGGAGGTGTGTGAAGTCATACAATGGAGGTGTGTGAAGTCAGAATGGAGGTGTGTGAAGTCAAAGAATAGAGGTGTGTGAACTGAGAATGGCGGTCTGCGAAGTAATAGGTGGCGATGTGTGAAGTCATAGTATGGAGATATGTGAAATCATAGAATGGAGTTTTGTGAAGTCACAGAATGGAGTTGTGTGAGTCACAATTGAGGTGTGTGAAGTCATAGAATGTAGATGTGTGAAGTCATAGAATGGAGTATTGTGAAGTCACCGAAGGGAGGTTTGTGAAGTCATAGAATGGAGGTATGAGAAATCAAATTAGAGGGGTGTGAAGTCGGAGAATGGAGGTGTGTGAAGTCATAGAATGGAGGTGGGTGAAGTCATAGAATGGAGGTGTGTGAATTCAGATTGGAGGTGTGTGAAGTCATAGAATGGAGGTGTGTCAACTCAGAAAGGAGGTGTGTGAAGTCATAGAATGGAGGTGAGGGAAGTCATAGAATGGAGGTGTGTGAACTCATAGAATGGAGGTGTGTGACGTCACAATGGTAGTTTGTGAAGTCACAGAATGGAGGTGTGTGAAGTCATACAATGGAGGTGTGTGAAGTCAGAATGGAGGTGTGTGAAGTCATAGATGGAAGTGTGTAAAGTCATAGTATGGAGATATGTGAAATCATAGAATGGAGTTTTGTGAAGTCACGGAATGGAGTTGTCTGAGTCAGAATTGAGGTGTGTGAAGTCATAGAATGTAGATGTGTGAAGTCATAGAATGGAGTATTGTGAAGTCACCGAAGGGACGTTTGGAAAGTCATAGAATGGAGTTATGAGAAATCAATTAGAGGGGTGTGAAGTCGGAGAATGGAGGTGTGTGAAGTGATAGAATTGAGGTGGGTGAAGTCATAGAATGGAGGTGTGTGAATTCAGATTGGAGGTGTGTGAAGTCATAGAATGGAGGTGTGTCAACTCAGAAAGGACGTGTGTGAAGTCATAGAAATTAGGTGTGTGAAGTCATAGAATGGAGGTGTGTGAACTCATAGAATGGAGGTGTGTGACGTAACAATGGAAGTTTGTGAAGTCATAGAATGGAGGTGTGTGAAGTCACAGAATGGAGGTGTGTGAAGTCAGAATGGAGGTGTGTGAAGTCACAGAATGGAGGTGTGTGAACTCAGAATGGAGGTGTGTGAAGTCATAGATGGAGGTGTGTAAAGTCATAGTATGGAGATATGTGAAATCATAGAATGGAGTTTTGTGAAGTCACAGAATGGAGTTGTGTGAGTCAGAATTGAGGTGTGTGAAGTCATAGAATGTAGATGTGTGAAGTCATAGAATGGAGTATTGTGAAGTCACCGAAGGGACGTTTGTGAAGTCATAGAATGGAGGTATGAGAAATCAAATTAGATGGGTGTGAAGTCGGAGAATCGAGGTGTGTGAAGTCATAGAATGGAGGTGGGTGAAGTCATAGAATATAGGTGTATGAAGTCATAGAATGGAGGTGTGTGAAGTCACTGACTGGACGGGTTTAAAGTCATAAAATGGTGGTGTGTGAAGTCAGAGAATAGAGCTGTTTGAAGTCATATATTGGAGGTGTGTGAAGTCAAAATGGATGTGTGAAGTCATAGAATGTAGGTGTGTGAAGTCATAGAATGGAGGTGTGTGAAGTCACAGAATGGAGGTGTGTGAATTCAGAATGGAGGTGCGTGAATTCACAGAATGGAGGTTTGTGAAGTCATAGAATGGAAGTTTGTGAAGTCATAGAATGGAGGTGGGTGAAGTCAAAGAATGGAGGTTTGTGAAGTCACCGAATGGAGTTTTGTGAACTCATTATGGAGGTGTGTGAAGTCACAGAATGGAGGTTTGTGAAGTTATAGATGGAGGTGTGTGAGGTCATAGAATGGATGTTTCTGAAATAAGAATGAAGGTGTGTGAAGTCATAGAATGGAGTTGTGTGAAGTCATTGAATGGAGGTGTGTGAAGTCACTGAATGGAAGTGTGTGAAGTCAGAATGGAGTTGTGAAGTCATAGAATGAACGTGGGTGAAGTCATAGAAAGGAGGTGTGGGAAGTCATAGAATGGAGTAGTGTGAAGTCATAGAGTGGAGGTGTGTGACGTCACAACGGAAGTGTGTGAAGTCACAGAATGGAGGTGTGTGAATTCATACAATGGAGGTGTGTGAAGTCAGAATGGAATTTTGTGAAGTCACAGAATTGAGCTGTGTGAATTCAGAATGGAGGTGTGTGAAGTCATAGAATGGAGGTGTGTAATGTCAGAATGGAGGTGTGTGAACTCATAAAATGGAGGTGTGTGTAGTCACAATGGAGGTGTGTGAAGTCATAGAATGGAGGTGTGTGAAGTCATAGAATGGAGGTGTGTGAAATCATAGAATGGAGGTGTCTGAAGTCACAGAATGGAAGTGTGTGAAATCATAGAATGGAAGTGTGTGAAGTCACAAAATGGAGGTGTGTGAAGTCAGAATGGAGGTGTGTGAAGTCATAGAATGGAGGTGTGTGAAGTCAGAATGGAGGTGTGAAGTCATAGAATGCAGGTGGGTGAAGTCATAGAAATTAGGTGTGGGAAGTCATAGAATGGAGGAGTGTGAAGTCATAGAGTGGAGGTGAGTGAAGTCACAGATTCGAGGTCTGTGAACTCATAGAATGGAGGTGTTTGAAGTCAGAATGTAGGTGTTCGAAGTCATAGAATAGAGGTGTGTGAAGTAAGAGTGGAGGTGTGTGAAGTCATAGAATGGAGGTGTGTGAACTCATAGAATGGAGGTGTGTGACGTCACAATGGAAGTTTGTGAAGTCATAGAATGGAGGTTTGTGAAGTCACACAATGGAGGTGTGTGAACTCATAATGGAGGTGTGTGAAGTCATAGATGGAGGTTTGTGAAGTCATAATATGGAGATACGTGAAATCATAGAACGGAGTTTTGTGAAGTCACAGAATGGAGTTGTGTGAGTCAGAATTGAGGTGTATGAAGTCATAGAATGTAGATGTGTGAGGTCATAGAATGGAGCATTGTGAAGTCAACGAAGGGAGGTTTGTGAAGTCATAGAATGGAGGTATGAGAAATCAAATTAGAGGGGTGTGAAGTCGGAGAATGGAGGTGTGTGAAGTCATAGAATGGATGTGGGTGAAGTCATAGAATGGAAGTGTGTGAAGTCACTGAATGGACGAGTTTAAAGTCATAGAATGGAGGTGTGTGAAGTCAGAGAATTGAGCTGTTTGAAGTCATATATTGGAGGTGTGTGAAGTCAAAATGGATGTGTGAAGTCATAGAATGTAGGTGTGTGAAGTCATAGAATGGAGGTGTGTGAAGTCACAGAATGCAGGTGTGTGAACTCAGAATGGAGGTGTGTGAAGTCACAGAATGGAGGTTTGTGAAGTCATAGAATGGAAGTGTGTGAAGTCATAGAATGGACGTGTGTGAAGTCAGAATGGAGGTGTGTTAAGTCACCGAATGGAGTTTTGTGAACTCAGTATGGAGGTGTGTGAAGTCACAGAATGGAGGTTGGTGAAGTCATAGATGGAGGTGTGTGAGGTTATACAATGGATGTTTCTGAAGTAAGAATGAAGGTGTGTGAAGTCATAGAATGAAGGTGGGTGAAGTCATAGAAAGGAGGTGTGGGAAGTCATAGAATGGAGGAGTGTGAAGTCATAGAGTGGAGGTGAGTGAAGTCACAGATTCGAGGTCTGTGAAGTCATAGATTGGAGGTGTGTGATGACAGAATGCAGGTGTGCGAAGTCATAGAATAGAAATTTGTGAAGTCAGAATAGAGGTGTGTGAACTCATAGAATGGAGGTGTGTGACGACACAATGGAGGTGTGTGAAGTCACACAATGGAGGTGTGTGAATACATACAATGGAGGTGTGTGAAGTAAGAATGGAATTTTGTGAAGTCACAGAATTGAGCTGTGTGAATTCAGAATGGAGGTGTGTAAAGTCATAGAATGGAGGTGTGTGAAGTAAGAATGGAGGTGTGTGAACTCATAGAATGGAGGTGTGTGTAGTCACAATGGAGATGTTGTGAAGTCATAGAATGGAGGTGTGTGAAGTCACAGAATGGAGGTGTGTGAAGTCATAGAATGGAGGTGTGTGAAGTCACAGAATGGAGGTGTGTGAAGTCATAGAATGGAGGTGTGTGAAGTCATAGAATGGGTGTTTGTGAAGTAAGAATGAAGGTGTGTGAAGTCATTGAATGGAGGTGTGTGAAGTCACAGAATGGAGGTGTGGGAAGTCACAGATTGCAGGAGTGTGAAGTCACAGAATGGAGGTGTGTGAACCCAGAATGGAGGTGTGTAAAATCACAGAATGGAGGTGTGTGAAGTCATAGAATGGAAGTGTGTGAAGTCATAGAATGGAGGTGTGTGAAGTCACAGAATGGACGGTATGAAGTCATAGAATGGAGGTGTGTGAAATCATAGAATGAGGATTTGTGAGGTCATAGAATGGAGGTGTGTGAAGTCACAGAATGGAGTTGTGTGAAGTCATAGAATGGAGGTGTGTGAAGTCATAGAATGGAAGTATGTGAAGTCTGATATTGGAGCTGTGTGAAGTCAAAGAATCGAGGTGTGAGAAGTCACAGAATGGAGGTGTGTGAAGTCAGTATCGAGGTGTGAAGTCATAGAATGGAGGTGGATGAAGTCATAGAACTTAGGTGTGGGAAGTCATAGAATGGAGAAGTGTGAAGTCATAGAGTGGAGGTGAGTGAAGTCACAGATTCGAGATCTGTGAAGTCATAGAATGGAGGTGTGTGAAGTCACAGAATGGAGTATTGTGAAGTCACCGAAAGTAGGTTTGTGAAGTCATAGAATGGAGGTATGAGAAATCAAATTAGAGGGGTGTGAAGTCAGAGAATGGAGGTGTGTGAAGTCATAGAATGGAGGTGGGTGAAGTCATGGAATGGAGGTGTGTGAATTCAGATTGGAGGTATGTGAAGTCATAGAATTGAGGTGTGTCAACTCAGAAAAGAGGTGTGTGAAGTCATAGAATGGAGGTGAGTGAAGTCATAGAATGGAGGTGTGTGAAATCATAGAATGGAGGTGTGTGAAGTCACAGAATTTAGGTGTGTGAAGTCAGAATGGAGGTGTGTGAGGTCAGAATGGAGGTTTGTGAAGTCATAGAATGGTGGTGGGTGAAGTCACAATGCAGGTGTGTGAACTCATAGAATGGAGGTGTGTGAAGTCACAGTGAAGGAGTGTGAAGTCATATAATGGAGGTGTGTGAAGTCATAGAATGGAGGTGTGTGAAGTCACAGAATGGAGGTGTGTGAAATCATAGAGTGGAGGTGTGTGAAGTCACAGAATGGAGGTGTGTGAAGTCAGAATGGAGGTTTGTGAAGTCATAGAATGGAGGTGTGTGAAGTCAGAATGGAGGTGTGAAGTCATAGAATGGAGGTGTGTGAAGTCACAGAATGGACGGTATGAAGTCATAGAATGGAGGTGTGTGAAGTCACAGAATTGAGGTGTTTGAAGTCATATATTGGAGGTGTGTGAAATCAAAATGGATGTGTGAAGTCATAGAATGGAGGTGTGTGAAATCACAGAATGAGGGTGTGTGAGGTCATAGAACGGAGGTGTGTGAAGTCACAGAATGGATGTGTGTGAAGTCATAGAATGGAGGTGTGTGAAGTCATAGAATGGAAGTGTGTGAAGTCACAGTTTGGAGCTGTGTGAAGTCACAGAATCGAGGTCTGAGAAGTCACAGAATGGAGGTGTGTGAACTCAGAATGGAGGTGTGTGAAGTCACAGAATGGAGGTGTGTGAAGTCATAGAATGGAAGAGTGTGAAGTCATAGAATGGAGGTGTGTGAAGTCAGAATGGAGGTGTGTGAAGTCACCGAATGGAGTTGTGTGAACTCAGAATGGAGGTGTGTGAAATCACAGAATGGAGGTTTGTGAAGTCATAGAATGGAGGTGTGTGAAGTCATAGAATGGATATTTCTGAAGTAAGAATGAAGGTGTGTGAAGTCATAGAATAGAGGTATGTGAACTCATAGAATCGGGGTGTGTGAAGTCACAGAATGGAGGTGTGTGAAGTCAGAATGGAGGTGTGTAGTCATCGATTGGAGGTGGGTGAAGTCATAGAAAGTAGGTGTGGGAAGTCATAGAATGGAGGTGTGTGAAGTCAGAATGGAGGTGTGTGAAGTCACAGAATTGAGGTGTGTGAACACAGAATGGAGGTGTGTCAAGTCAGAATGGAGGTGTGTGAAGTCATAGAATGGAGGTGTGTGAAGTCAGAATGGAGGTGTGAAGTCATAGAATGGAGGTGGATGAAGTCATAGAAATTAGGTGTGGGAAGTCATAGAATGGAGAAGTGTGAAGTCATAGAGTGGAGGTGAGTGAAGTCACAGATTCGAGGTCTGTGAAGTCATAGAATGGAGGTGTGTGAAGTCAGAATATAGGTGATCGAAGTCATAGAATAGAGGTGTGTGAAGTCAGAATGGAGGTGTGTGAAGTCATAGAATGGAGGTGTGTGAACTCATAGAATGGAGGTGTGTGACGTCACAATGGAAGTTTGTGAAGTCATAGAATGGAGGTGTGTGAAGTCACAGAATGGAGGTGTGTGAAGTCATACAATGGAGGTGTGTGAAGTCAGAATGGAGGTGTGTGAAGTCACACAATGGAGGTGTGTGAACAAAGAATGGAGGTGTGTGCAAACATAGATGGAGGTGTGTGAAGTCATAGTATGGAGATATGTGAAATCATAGAATGGAGTTTTGTGAAGTCACAGAGTGGAGTTGTGTGAGTCAGAATTGAGGTGTGTGAAGTCATAGAATATAGATGTGTGAAGTTATAGAATGGAGTATTGTGAAGTCAACGAAGGGAGGTTTGTAAAGTCATAGAATGGAGGTATGACAAATCAAATTAGAGGGGTGTGAAGTCGAGAATGGAGGTGTGTGAAGTCATAGCATTGAGGTGGGTGAAGTCATAGAATGGAGGTGTATGAATTCAGATTGGAGGTGTGTGAAGTCCTAGAATGGAGGTGTGTCAACTCAGAAAGGAGGTGTGTGAAGTCATAGAATGGAGTTGAGTGAAGTCATAGAATGGAGGTGTGTGAACACATAGAATGGAGGTCTGTGACGTCACAATGGAAGTTAGTGAAGTCATAGAATGGAGGTGTGTGAAGTCACAGAATGGAGGTGTGTGAAGTCAGAATGGAGGTGTGAAGTCATAGAATGGAGGTGTGTGAAGTCATAGAAATTAGGTGTGTGAAGTCATAGAATGGAGGTGTGTGAACTCATAGAATGGAGGTGTGTGACATCACAATGGAAGTTTGTGAAGTCATAGAATGGAGGTTTGAGAAGTCACAGAATGGAGGTGTGTGAATTCATACAATGGATGTGTGTGAAGTCAGAATGGAGGTGTGTGAAGTCACAGAATGTAGGTGTGTGAACTCATATTGGAGGTGTGCGAAGTCATAGATGGAGGTGTGTGAAGTCATAGTATGCAGATATGTGAAATCATAGAATGGAGTTTTGTGAAGTCACAGAATGGAGTTGTGTGAGTCAGAATTGAGGTGTGTGAAGTCATAGCATGTAGATGTGTGATGTCATAGAATGGAGTATTGTGAAGTCAACGAAGGGAGGTTTGTAAAGTCATAGAATGGAGGTATGAGAAATCAAATTAGAGGGGTGTGAAGTCGGAGAATGGAGGTGTGTGAAGTCATAGAATGAAGGTGTGCGAAATCACTGAATGGACTAGTTTAAGTCATGGAATGGAGGTGTGTGAACTCAGAGAATTCAGCTGTTTGAAGTCATATATTGGAGGTGTGTGAAGTCAAAATGGTTGTGTGAAGTCATAGAATGTAGGTGTGTGAAGTCATAGAATGGAGGTGTGTGAAGTCACAGAATGGAGGTGTGTGAACTCAGAATGGAGGTGTGTGAAGTCAAAGAATGGAGGTTTGTGAAGTCATAGAATGGAAGTGTGTGAAGTCATAGAATGGACGTGTCTGAAGTCAGAATGGAGGTGTGTTAAGTCACCGAATGGAGTTTTGTGAACTCAGTATGGAAGTGTGTGAAGTCACAGAATGGAGGTTGGTGAAGTCATAGAAGGAGGTGTGTGAGGTCATAGAATGCATGTTTCTGAAGTAAGAATGAGGCTGTGTGAAGTCATAGAATGAAGGTGGGTAAAGTCATAGAAAGGAGGTGTGGGCAGTCATAGAATGGAGGAGTGTGAAGTCATAGAGTAGAGGTGAGTGAAGTCACAGATTCGAGGTCTGTGAAGTCATAGATTGGAGGTGTGTGATGTCAGAATGGAGGTGTGCGAAGTCATAGAATAGAGGTTTGTGAAGTCAGAATGGAGGTGTGTGAACTCATAGAATGGAGGTGTGTGACGTCACAATGGAGGTGTGTGAAGTCACAGAATGGAGGTGTGTGAATACATACAATGGAGGTGTGTGAAGTCAGAATGGAATTTTGTAAAGTCACAGAATTGAGCTGTGTGAATTCAGAATGGAGGTGTGTGAAGTCATAGAATGGAGGTGTGTGAAGTCAGAATGGAGGTGTGTGAACTCATAGAATGGAGGTGTGTGTAGTCACAGAATTGAGGTGTGTGAACACAGAATGGAGGTGTGTGAAGTCACAGAATGGAGGTGTGTGAACTCATAGAATGGAGGTTTGTGAAATCATAGAATAGAGTTTTGTGAAGTCATAGAATGGAGGTGTGTGAATTCAGAATGGAGGTGTGTGAAGTCATAGAATGGAGGTGTGTGAAGTCAGAATGGAGGTGTGTGAAGTCACAGAATGGAGATGTGTCAAGTCAGAATTTAGGTGTGTGAAGTCAAAGAATGGAGGTGTGTGAAGACATAGGATGGAGGTGTGTGAAGTCATAGAACGGAGGTGTGTGAAGTCAGAATGGAGGTGTGTGAGGTCACAGAATTGAGGTGTGTGAACACAGAATGGAGGTGTGTGAAGTCAAAGAATGGAGGTGTGTGAAGTCATGGAATGGAGGAGTGTGAAGTCATAGAATGTATGTTTGTGAAGTAAGAATGAAGGTGTGTGAAGGCATAGAATGGAGGTGTGTGAAGTCACAGAATGGAGGTGTGTGAAGGCATAGAATGGAGGTGTGTGAAGTCATAGAATGGAGGTGTGTGAAGTCATATAATGGAGGTGTGTCAAGTCACAGAATGGAGGTGTGTGAAGTCAGAATGGAGGTGTGAAGTCATAGAATGGAGTTGGGTGAGGTCATAGAAAGGAGGTGTGTGAAGTCATAGAATGGAGCTGTGTGTAGTCATAGAATGGAGGTGTGTGAAGTCAGAATGGAGGTGTGTAAACTCATAGAATGGTAGTGTGTGTAGTCACAATGGAGGTGTGTGAAGTCATAGAATGCTGGTGTGTGAAGTCACAGAATGGACGTGTGTGAAGTCATAGAATGGAGGTGTGGGAAGTGATAGAATGGAGGTGTGTGAAGTCACAGAATGGAGGTGTGGGAAGTCACAGATTGGAGGTGTGTGAAGTCCCAGAATTGAGGTGTGTGAACTCAGTATGGAGGTATGTAAAGTCACAAAATGGAGGTGTGTGAAGTCATAGAATGGAAGTATGTGAAGTCATAGAATGGAGGTGTGTGAAATCATAGAATAAGGTTGTGTGAGGTCATAGAATGGAGGTATGTGAAGTCACTGAATTGAGGTGTGTGAAGTCATAGAATGGAGGTGTGTGAAGTTATAGAATGGAAGTGTGTGAAGTCACAGATTGGAGCTGTATGAAGTCACAGAATCGAGGTGTTAGAAGTCACAGAATGGAGGGGTGTGAACTCAGAATGGAGGTGTGTGAAGTCACAGAATGGAGGTGTGTGAAGTCATAGAATGGAAGTGTGTGAAGTCATAGAATGGAGGTGTGTGAAGTCAGAATGGAGGTGTGTGAAGTCACCGAATGGCGTTGTGTGAACTCAGAATGGAGGTGTGTGAAGTCACAGAATGGAGGTTTGTGAAGTCATAGAATGGAGGTGTGTGAAGTCATAGAATGGATGTTTCTGAAGTAAGAATGAAGGTGTGTGAAGTCATAGAAAGGAGGTATGTGAACTTATAGAATGGGGGTGTGTAAAGTCACAGAATGGAGGTGTGTGAAGTCAAAATGGAGGTGTGTAGTCATCGATTGGAGGTGGGTGAAGTCATAGAAAGGAGGTGTGGGAAGTCATAGAATGGAGGAGTGTGAAGTCATAGAGTGCATGTGAGTGAAATCACAGATTCGAGCTCCGTGAAGTCATAGAATGGAGGTGTGTGATGTCAGAATGGAGGTGTGCGAAGTCATAGAATAGAGGTGTGTGAAGTCAGAATGGAGGTGTGTGAAGTCATAGATGGGGTTGTGTGAAGTCATAGTATGGAGGTGTGTGAAATCATAGAATAGAGTTTTGTGAATTCACAGAATGGAGCTGTGTGAATTCAGAATGGAGGTGTGTGAAGTCATAGAATGGAGGTTTGTGAAGTCACAATGGAGGTGTGTGAACTCATAGAATGGAGGTGTGTGACGTCACAATGGAAGTGTGTGAAGTGATAGAATGGAGCTGTGTAAAGTCACAGAATGGAGGTGTGTGAAGTCATAGAATGCAGGTGTGTGAAGTCACTGAATGGAGGTGTGTGACGTCATAGAATGGAGGTGTGTGAAGTTATAGAATGGATGTTTGTAAAGTAAAAATGAAGGTGTGTGAAGTCAAAGAATGGAGATGTGTGAAGTCAGAATGGAGGTGTGTGAAGTCACAGAATGGAGATGTGTGAACTCAGAATTTAGGTGTGTGAAGTCAAAGAATGGAGGTGTGTGAAGACATAGAATGGAGGTGTGTGAAGACATAGAATGGAGGAGTGTGAAGTCAGAATGGAGGTGTGTGAGGTCACAGAATTGAGGTGTGTGAACACAGAATGGAGGTGTGTGAAGTCAAAGAATGGAGGTGTTTGAAGTCATAGAATGGAGGAGTGTGAAGTCATAGAATGTATGTTTGTGAAGTAAGAATGAAGGTGTGTGACGTCACAATGGAGGTGTGTGAAGTCACAGAATGGAGGTGTGTGAATACATACATTGGAGGTGTGTGAAGTCAGAATGGAATTTTGTAAAGTCACAGAATTGAGCTGTGTGAATTCAGAATGGAGGTGTGTGAAGTCATAGAAAGGAGGTGTGTGAAGTCAGAATGGAGCTGTGTGAAGTCATAAAATGGAGGTGTGTGAAGTCACAGAATGGAGGTGTGTGAAGTCATAGAATGGATGTGTGTGAAGTCATAGAATGGGTGTTTGTGAAGTAAGAATGAAGGTGTGTGAAGTCATAGAATGGAGGTGTGTGAAGTCACAGAATGGAGGTGTGGGAAGGCACAGATTGCAGGACTGTGAAGTCACAGAATGGAGGTGTGTGAACCCTGAATGGAGGTGTGTAAAGTCACAGAATGGAGGTGTGTGAAGTCATAGAATGGAAGTGTGTGAAGTCATAGAATGGAGGTGTGCGAAGTCACAGAATGGACGGTATGAAGTCATAGAATGGAGGTGTGTGAAGTCACAGAATTGAGGTGTTTGAAATCATATATTGGAGGTGTGTGAAATCAAAATGGATGTGTGAAGTCATAGAATGGAGGTGTGTGAAATCATAGAATGAGGGTGTGTCAGGTCATAGAATGGAGGTGTGTGAAGTCACAGAATGGATGTGTGTGAAGTCATAGATTGGAGGTGTGTGAAGTCATAGAATGGAAGTGTGTGAAGTCACAGATTGGAGCTGTGTGAAGTCACAGAATCGAGGTGTGAGAACTCACAGAATGGAGGTGTGTGAACTCAGAATGGAGGTGTGTGAAGTCACAGAATGGAGGTGTGTGAAGTCATAGAATGGAAGTGTGTGAAGTCATAGAATGGAGGTGTGTGAAGTCAGAATGGAGGTGTGTGAAGTCACCGAATGGAGTTGTGTGAACTCAGAAGGGAGATGTGTGAAGTCACAGAATGGAGGTTTGTGAAGTCATAGAATGGAGGTGTGTGAAGTCATAGAATGGATGTTTCTGAAGTAAGAATGAAGGTGTGTGAAGTCACAGAATGGAGGTGTGTGAAGTCAGAATGGAGGTGTGTAGTCATTGATTGGAGGTGGGTGAAGTCATAGAAAGGAGGTGTGGGAAGTCATGGAATGGAGGTGTGTGAAGTCAGAATGGAGGTGTGTGAAGTCACAGAATTGAGGTGTGTGAACACAGAATGGAGCTGTGTGAAGTCAAAGAGTGGAGGTGTTTGAAGTCATAGAATGGAGGAGTGTGAAGTCATAGAGTGCATGTGAGTGAAATTACAGATTCGAGGTCTGTGAAGTCATAGAATGGAGGTGTGTGATGTCAGAATGGAGGTGTGCGAAGTCATAGAATAGAGGTGTGTGAAGTCAGAATGGAGGTGTGTGAAGTCATAGATGGAGTTGTGTGAAGTCATAGTATGGAGGTTTGTGAAATCATAGAATAGACTTTTGTGAAGGCACAGAATGGAGCTGTGTGAATTCAGAATGGAGGTGTGTGAAGTCATAGAATGGAGGTGTGTGAAGTCAGAATGGAGGTGTGTGAACTCATCGAATGAAGGTGTGTGACGTCACAATGGAATGTGTGAAGTCATAGAATGGAGGTGTGTGAAGTCACAGAATGGAGGTGTGTGAAGTCATAGAATGGAGGTGTGTGAAGTTATAGAATGGATGTTTGTAAAGTAAAAATGAAGGTGTGTGAAGTCATAGAATGGAGATGTGTGAAGTCAGAATGGAGGTGTGTGAAGTCACAGAATGGAGATGTGTCAAGTCAGAATTTAGGTGTGTGAAGTCAAAGAATGGAGGTGTGTGAAGACATAGAATGGAGGTGTGTGAAGTCATAGAATGGAGGTGTGTGAGGTCACAGAATTGAGGTGTGTGAACACAGAATGGAGGTGTGTGAAGTCAAAGAATGGAGGTGTTTGAAGTCATAGAATGGAGGAGTGTGAAGTCATAGAAAGTATGTTTGTGAAGTAAGAATGAAGGTGTGTGAAGGCATAGAATGAAGGTGTTTGAAGTCACAGAATGGAGGTGTGTGAAGGCATAGAATGGAGGTGTGTGAAGTCATAGAATGGAGGTGTGTGAAGTCATATAATGGAGGTGTGTGAAGTCACAGAATGGAGGTGTGTGAAGTCAGAATGGAGGTGTGAAGTCATAGAATGGAGTTGGGTGAGGTCATAGAAAGGAGGTGTGTGAAGTCATAGAATGGAGGTGTGTGTAGTCATAGAATGGAGGTGTGTGTAGGCATAGAATGGAGGTGTCTGAAGTCAGAATGGAGGTGTGTAACCTCATAGAATGGTAGTGTGTGTAGTCACAATGGAGGTGTGTGAAGTCATAGAATGTTGGTGTGTGAAGTCACAGAATGGACGTGTGTGAAGTCATAGAATGGAGGTGTGGGAAGTCACAGATTGGAGGTGTGTGAAGTAACAGATTGGACGGTATGAAGTCATAGAATGGAGGTGTGTGAAGTCACCGAATTGAGGTGTTTGAAGTCATATACTGGAGGTGTGTGAAATCAAAATGGATGTGTGAAGTCATAGAATGGAGGTGTGTGAAATCATAGAATAAGGGTGTGTGAGGTCATAGAATGGAGGTGTGTGAAGTCACAGAATAGAGGTGTGGGAAGTCACAGATTGCAGGAGTGTGAAGTCACAGAATGGAGGTGTGTGAACCCAGAATGAAGCTGTGTAAAGTCACAGAACGGAGGTGTGTGAAGTCATAGAATGGAAGTGTGTGAAGTCATAGAATGGAGGTGTGTGAAGTCACAGAATGGACGGTATGAAGTCATAGAATGGAGGTGTGTGAAGTCACAGAATTGAGGTGTTTGAAGTCATATATTGGAGGTGTGTGAAATCAAAATGGATGTGTGAAGTCATAGAATGGATGTGTGTGAAATCATAGAATGAGGGTGTGTGAGGTCATAGAATGGAGGTGTGTGAAGTCACAGAATTGAGGTGTGTGAAGTCATAGAATGGAGGTGTGTGAAGTCATAGAATGGAAGTGTGTGAAGTCACAGATTGGAGCTGTGTGAAGTCACAGAATCGAGGTGTTAGAAGTCACAGAATGGAGGGGTGTGAACTCAGAATGGAGGTGTGTGATGTCACAGAATGGAGGTGTGTGAAGTCATTGAATGGAAGTGTGTGAAGTCATAGAATGGAGGTGTGTGAAGTCAGAATGGAGGTGTGTGAAGTCACCGAATGGAGTTGTGAGAACTCAGAATGGAGGTGTGTGAAGTCACAGAATGGAGGTTTGTGAAGTCATAGAATGGAGGTGTGTGAAGTCATAGAATGGAAGTTTCTGAAGTAAGAATGAAGGTGTGTGAAGTCATAGAATGGAGGTATGTGAACTCATAGAGTGGGGGTGTGTGAAGTCACAGAATGGAGGTGTGTGAAGTCAAAATTGAGGTGTGTAGTCATCGATTGGAGGTGGGTGAAGTCATAGAATAGAGGTATGTGAAGTCAGAATGGAGGTTTGTGAAGTCATAGATGGGGTTGTGTGAAGTCATAGTATGGAGGAGTGTGAAATCATAGAATAGAGTTTTGTGAAGTCACAGAATGGAGCTGTGTGAATTCAGAATGGAGGTGTGTGAAGTCATAGAATGGAGGTTTGTGAAGTCACAATGGAGGTGTGTGAACTCATAGAATGGAGGTGTGTGACGTCACAATGGAAGTGTGTGAAGTGATAGAATGGAGCTGTGTAAAGTCACAGAATGGAGGTGTGTGAAGTCATAGAATGGAGGTGTGTGAAGTCACTGAATGGAGGTGTGTGAAGTCATAGAATGGAGGTTTGTGAAGTTATAGAATGGATGTTTGTAAAGTAAAAATGAAGTTGTGTGAAGTCATAGAATGGAGATGTGTGAAGTCAGAATGGAGGTGTGTGAAGTCACAGAATGGAGATGTGTGAACTCAGAATTTAGGTGTGTGAAGTCAAAGAATGGAGGTGTGTGAAGACATAGAATGGAGGTGTGTGAAGACATAGAATGGAGGAGTGTGAAGTCAGAATGGAGGTGTGTGAGGTCACAGAATTGAGGTGTGTGAACACAGAATGGATGTGTGTGAAGTCAAAGAATGGAGGTGTTTGAAGTCATAGAATGGAGGAGTGTGAAGTCATAGAATGTATGTTTGTGAAGTAAGAATGAAGGTGTGTGACGTCACAATGGAGGAGTGTGAAGTCACAGAATGAAGATGTGTGAATACATACAATGGAGGTGTGTGAAGTCAGAATGGAATTTTGTAAAGTCACAGAATTGAGCTGTGTGAATTCAGAATGGAGGTGTGTGAATCATAGAAAAGAGGTGTGTGAAGTCAGAATGGAGGTGTGTGAACTCATAGAATGGAGGTGTGTGTAGTCACAATGGAGGTGTGTGAAGTCATAGAATGGGTGTTTGTGAAGTAAGAATGAAGGTGTGTGAAGTCATAGAATGGAGGTGTGTGAAGTCACAGCATGGAGGTGTGGGAAGGCACAGATTGCAGGAGTGTGAAGTCACAGAATGGAGGTGTGTGAACCCTGAATGGAGGTGTGTAAAGTCACAAAATGGAGGTGTGTGAAGTCATAGAATGGAAGTGTGTGAAGTCATAGAATGGAGGTGTGTGAAGTCACAGAATGGACGGTATGAAGTCATACAATGGAGGTGTGTGAAGTCAGAATGGAGGTGTGTGAAGTCAAAGAATAGAGGTGTGTGAACTGAGAATGGCGGTCTGCGAAGTAATAGGTGGCGATGTGTGAAGTCATAGTATGGAGATATGTGAAATCATAGAATGGAGTTTTGTGAAGTCACAGAATGGAGTTGTGTGAGTCAGAATTGAGGTGTATGAAGTCATAGAATGTAGATGTGTGAGGTCATAGAATGGAGCATTGTGAAGTCAACGAAGGGAGGTTTGTGAAGTCATAGAATGGAGGTATGAGAAATCAAATTAGAGGGGTGTGAAGTCGGAGAATGGAGGTGTGTGAAGTCATAGAATGGATGTGGGTGAAGTCATAGAATGGAAGTGTGTGAAGTCACTGAATGGACGAGTTTAAAGTCATAGAATGGAGGTGTGTGAAGTCAGAGAATTGAGCTGTTTGAAGTCATATATTGGAGGTGTGTGAAGTCAAAATGGATGTGTGAAGTCATAGAATGTAGGTGTGTGAAGTCATAGAATGGAGGTGTGTGAAGTCACAGAATGCAGGTGTGTGAACTCAGAATGGAGGTGTGTGAAGTCACAGAATGGAGGTTTGTGAAGTCATAGAATGGAAGTGTGTGAAGTCATAGAATGGACGTGTGTGAAGTCAGAATGGAGGTGTGTTAAGTCACCGAATGGAGTTTTGTGAACTCAGTATGGAGGTGTGTGAAGTCACAGAATGGAGGTTGGTGAAGTCATAGATGGAGGTGTGTGAGGTTATACAATGGATGTTTCTGAAGTAAGAATGAAGGTGTGTGAAGTCATAGAATGAAGGTGGGTGAAGTCATAGAAAGGAGGTGTGGGAAGTCATAGAATGGAGGAGTGTGAAGTCATAGAGTGGAGGTGAGTGAAGTCACAGATTCGAGGTCTGTGAAGTCATAGATTGGAGGTGTGTGATGACAGAATGCAGGTGTGCGAAGTCATAGAATAGAAATTTGTGAAGTCAGAATAGAGGTGTGTGAACTCATAGAATGGAGGTGTGTGACGACACAATGGAGGTGTGTGAAGTCACACAATGGAGGTGTGTGAATACATACAATGGAGGTGTGTGAAGTAAGAATGGAATTTTGTGAAGTCACAGAATTGAGCTGTGTGAATTCAGAATGGAGGTGTGTAAAGTCATAGAATGGAGGTGTGTGAAGTAAGAATGGAGGTGTGTGAACTCATAGAATGGAGGTGTGTGTAGTCACAATGGAGATGTTGTGAAGTCATAGAATGGAGGTGTGTGAAGTCACAGAATGGAGGTGTGTGAAGTCATAGAATGGAGGTGTGTGAAGTCACAGAATGGAGGTGTGTGAAGTCATAGAATGGAGGTGTGTGAAGTCATAGAATGGGTGTTTGTGAAGTAAGAATGAAGGTGTGTGAAGTCATTGAATGGAGGTGTGTGAAGTCACAGAATGGAGGTGTGGGAAGTCACAGATTGCAGGAGTGTGAAGTCACAGAATGGAGGTGTGTGAACCCAGAATGGAGGTGTGTAAAATCACAGAATGGAGGTGTGTGAAGTCATAGAATGGAAGTGTGTGAAGTCATAGAATGGAGGTGTGTGAAGTCACAGAATGGACGGTATGAAGTCATAGAATGGAGGTGTGTGAAATCATAGAATGAGGATTTGTGAGGTCATAGAATGGAGGTGTGTGAAGTCACAGAATGGAGTTGTGTGAAGTCATAGAATGGAGGTGTGTGAAGTCATAGAATGGAAGTATGTGAAGTCTGATATTGGAGCTGTGTGAAGTCAAAGAATCGAGGTGTGAGAAGTCACAGAATGGAGGTGTGTGAAGTCAGTATCGAGGTGTGAAGTCATAGAATGGAGGTGGATGAAGTCATAGAACTTAGGTGTGGGAAGTCATAGAATGGAGAAGTGTGAAGTCATAGAGTGGAGGTGAGTGAAGTCACAGATTCGAGATCTGTGAAGTCATAGAATGGAGGTGTGTGAAGTCACAGAATGGAGTATTGTGAAGTCACCGAAAGTAGGTTTGTGAAGTCATAGAATGGAGGTATGAGAAATCAAATTAGAGGGGTGTGAAGTCAGAGAATGGAGGTGTGTGAAGTCATAGAATGGAGGTGGGTGAAGTCATGGAATGGAGGTGTGTGAATTCAGATTGGAGGTATGTGAAGTCATAGAATTGAGGTGTGTCAACTCAGAAAAGAGGTGTGTGAAGTCATAGAATGGAGGTGAGTGAAGTCATAGAATGGAGGTGTGTGAAATCATAGAATGGAGGTGTGTGAAGTCACAGAATTTAGGTGTGTGAAGTCAGAATGGAGGTGTGTGAGGTCAGAATGGAGGTTTGTGAAGTCATAGAATGGTGGTGGGTGAAGTCACAATGCAGGTGTGTGAACTCATAGAATGGAGGTGTGTGAAGTCACAGTGAAGGAGTGTGAAGTCATATAATGGAGGTGTGTGAAGTCATAGAATGGAGGTGTGTGAAGTCACAGAATGGAGGTGTGTGAAATCATAGAGTGGAGGTGTGTGAAGTCACAGAATGGAGGTGTGTGAAGTCAGAATGGAGGTTTGTGAAGTCATAGAATGGAGGTGTGTGAAGTCAGAATGGAGGTGTGAAGTCATAGAATGGAGGTGTGTGAAGTCACAGAATGGACGGTATGAAGTCATAGAATGGAGGTGTGTGAAGTCACAGAATTGAGGTGTTTGAAGTCATATATTGGAGGTGTGTGAAATCAAAATGGATGTGTGAAGTCATAGAATGGAGGTGTGTGAAATCACAGAATGAGGGTGTGTGAGGTCATAGAACGGAGGTGTGTGAAGTCACAGAATGGATGTGTGTGAAGTCATAGAATGGAGGTGTGTGAAGTCATAGAATGGAAGTGTGTGAAGTCACAGTTTGGAGCTGTGTGAAGTCACAGAATCGAGGTCTGAGAAGTCACAGAATGGAGGTGTGTGAACTCAGAATGGAGGTGTGTGAAGTCACAGAATGGAGGTGTGTGAAGTCATAGAATGGAAGAGTGTGAAGTCATAGAATGGAGGTGTGTGAAGTCAGAATGGAGGTGTGTGAAGTCACCGAATGGAGTTGTGTGAACTCAGAATGGAGGTGTGTGAAATCACAGAATGGAGGTTTGTGAAGTCATAGAATGGAGGTGTGTGAAGTCATAGAATGGATATTTCTGAAGTAAGAATGAAGGTGTGTGAAGTCATAGAATAGAGGTATGTGAACTCATAGAATCGGGGTGTGTGAAGTCACAGAATGGAGGTGTGTGAAGTCAGAATGGAGGTGTGTAGTCATCGATTGGAGGTGGGTGAAGTCATAGAAAGTAGGTGTGGGAAGTCATAGAATGGAGGTGTGTGAAGTCAGAATGGAGGTGTGTGAAGTCACAGAATTGAGGTGTGTGAACACAGAATGGAGGTGTGTCAAGTCAGAATGGAGGTGTGTGAAGTCATAGAATGGAGGTGTGTGAAGTCAGAATGGAGGTGTGAAGTCATAGAATGGAGGTGGATGAAGTCATAGAAATTAGGTGTGGGAAGTCATAGAATGGAGAAGTGTGAAGTCATAGAGTGGAGGTGAGTGAAGTCACAGATTCGAGGTCTGTGAAGTCATAGAATGGAGGTGTGTGAAGTCAGAATATAGGTGATCGAAGTCATAGAATAGAGGTGTGTGAAGTCAGAATGGAGGTGTGTGAAGTCATAGAATGGAGGTGTGTGAACTCATAGAATGGAGGTGTGTGACGTCACAATGGAAGTTTGTGAAGTCATAGAATGGAGGTGTGTGAAGTCACAGAATGGAGGTGTGTGAAGTCATACAATGGAGGTGTGTGAAGTCAGAATGGAGGTGTGTGAAGTCACACAATGGAGGTGTGTGAACAAAGAATGGAGGTGTGTGCAAACATAGATGGAGGTGTGTGAAGTCATAGTATGGAGATATGTGAAATCATAGAATGGAGTTTTGTGAAGTCACAGAGTGGAGTTGTGTGAGTCAGAATTGAGGTGTGTGAAGTCATAGAATATAGATGTGTGAAGTTATAGAATGGAGTATTGTGAAGTCAACGAAGGGAGGTTTGTAAAGTCATAGAATGGAGGTATGACAAATCAAATTAGAGGGGTGTGAAGTCGAGAATGGAGGTGTGTGAAGTCATAGCATTGAGGTGGGTGAAGTCATAGAATGGAGGTGTATGAATTCAGATTGGAGGTGTGTGAAGTCCTAGAATGGAGGTGTGTCAACTCAGAAAGGAGGTGTGTGAAGTCATAGAATGGAGTTGAGTGAAGTCATAGAATGGAGGTGTGTGAACACATAGAATGGAGGTCTGTGACGTCACAATGGAAGTTAGTGAAGTCATAGAATGGAGGTGTGTGAAGTCACAGAATGGAGGTGTGTGAAGTCAGAATGGAGGTGTGAAGTCATAGAATGGAGGTGTGTGAAGTCATAGAAATTAGGTGTGTGAAGTCATAGAATGGAGGTGTGTGAACTCATAGAATGGAGGTGTGTGACATCACAATGGAAGTTTGTGAAGTCATAGAATGGAGGTTTGAGAAGTCACAGAATGGAGGTGTGTGAATTCATACAATGGATGTGTGTGAAGTCAGAATGGAGGTGTGTGAAGTCACAGAATGTAGGTGTGTGAACTCATATTGGAGGTGTGCGAAGTCATAGATGGAGGTGTGTGAAGTCATAGTATGCAGATATGTGAAATCATAGAATGGAGTTTTGTGAAGTCACAGAATGGAGTTGTGTGAGTCAGAATTGAGGTGTGTGAAGTCATAGCATGTAGATGTGTGATGTCATAGAATGGAGTATTGTGAAGTCAACGAAGGGAGGTTTGTAAAGTCATAGAATGGAGGTATGAGAAATCAAATTAGAGGGGTGTGAAGTCGGAGAATGGAGGTGTGTGAAGTCATAGAATGAAGGTGTGCGAAATCACTGAATGGACTAGTTTAAGTCATGGAAAGGAGGTGTGTGAACTCAGAGAATTCAGCTGTTTGAAGTCATATATTGGAGGTGTGTGAAGTCAAAATGGTTGTGTGAAGTCATAGAATGTAGGTGTGTGAAGTCATAGAATGGAGGTGTGTGAAGTCACAGAATGGAGGTGTGTGAACTCAGAATGGAGGTGTGTGAAGTCAAAGAATGGAGGTTTGTGAAGTCATAGAATGGAAGTGTGTGAAGTCATAGAATGGACGTGTCTGAAGTCAGAATGGAGGTGTGTTAAGTCACCGAATGGAGTTTTGTGAACTCAGTATGGAAGTGTGTGAAGTCACAGAATGGAGGTTGGTGAAGTCATAGAAGGAGGTGTGTGAGGTCATAGAATGCATGTTTCTGAAGTAAGAATGAGGCTGTGTGAAGTCATAGAATGAAGGTGGGTAAAGTCATAGAAAGGAGGTGTGGGCAGTCATAGAATGGAGGAGTGTGAAGTCATAGAGTAGAGGTGAGTGAAGTCACAGATTCGAGGTCTGTGAAGTCATAGATTGGAGGTGTGTGATGTCAGAATGGAGGTGTGCGAAGTCATAGAATAGAGGTTTGTGAAGTCAGAATGGAGGTGTGTGAACTCATAGAATGGAGGTGTGTGACGTCACAATGGAGGTGTGTGAAGTCACAGAATGGAGGTGTGTGAATACATACAATGGAGGTGTGTGAAGTCAGAATGGAATTTTGTAAAGTCACAGAATTGAGCTGTGTGAATTCAGAATGGAGGTGTGTGAAGTCATAGAATGGAGGTGTGTGAAGTCAGAATGGAGGTGTGTGAACTCATAGAATGGAGGTGTGTGTAGTCACAGAATTGAGGTGTGTGAACACAGAATGGAGGTGTGTGAAGTCACAGAATGGAGGTGTGTGAACTCATAGAATGGAGGTTTGTGAAATCATAGAATAGAGTTTTGTGAAGTCATAGAATGGAGGTGTGTGAATTCAGAATGGAGGTGTGTGAAGTCATAGAATGGAGGTGTGTGAAGTCAGAATGGAGGTGTGTGAAGTCACAGAATGGAGATGTGTCAAGTCAGAATTTAGGTGTGTGAAGTCAAAGAATGGAGGTGTGTGAAGACATAGGATGGAGGTGTGTGAAGTCATAGAACGGAGGTGTGTGAAGTCAGAATGGAGGTGTGTGAGGTCACAGAATTGAGGTGTGTGAACACAGAATGGAGGTGTGTGAAGTCAAAGAATGGAGGTGTGTGAAGTCATGGAATGGAGGAGTGTGAAGTCATAGAATGTATGTTTGTGAAGTAAGAATGAAGGTGTGTGAAGGCATAGAATGGAGGTGTGTGAAGTCACAGAATGGAGGTGTGTGAAGGCATAGAATGGAGGTGTGTGAAGTCATAGAATGGAGGTGTGTGAAGTCATATAATGGAGGTGTGTCAAGTCACAGAATGGAGGTGTGTGAAGTCAGAATGGAGGTGTGAAGTCATAGAATGGAGTTGGGTGAGGTCATAGAAAGGAGGTGTGTGAAGTCATAGAATGGAGCTGTGTGTAGTCATAGAATGGAGGTGTGTGAAGTCAGAATGGAGGTGTGTAAACTCATAGAATGGTAGTGTGTGTAGTCACAATGGAGGTGTGTGAAGTCATAGAATGCTGGTGTGTGAAGTCACAGAATGGACGTGTGTGAAGTCATAGAATGGAGGTGTGGGAAGTGATAGAATGGAGGTGTGTGAAGTCACAGAATGGAGGTGTGGGAAGTCACAGATTGGAGGTGTGTGAAGTCCCAGAATTGAGGTGTGTGAACTCAGTATGGAGGTATGTAAAGTCACAAAATGGAGGTGTGTGAAGTCATAGAATGGAAGTATGTGAAGTCATAGAATGGAGGTGTGTGAAATCATAGAATAAGGTTGTGTGAGGTCATAGAATGGAGGTATGTGAAGTCACTGAATTGAGGTGTGTGAAGTCATAGAATGGAGGTGTGTGAAGTTATAGAATGGAAGTGTGTGAAGTCACAGATTGGAGCTGTATGAAGTCACAGAATCGAGGTGTTAGAAGTCACAGAATGGAGGGGTGTGAACTCAGAATGGAGGTGTGTGAAGTCACAGAATGGAGGTGTGTGAAGTCATAGAATGGAAGTGTGTGAAGTCATAGAATGGAGGTGTGTGAAGTCAGAATGGAGGTGTGTGAAGTCACCGAATGGCGTTGTGTGAACTCAGAATGGAGGTGTGTGAAGTCACAGAATGGAGGTTTGTGAAGTCATAGAATGGAGGTGTGTGAAGTCATAGAATGGATGTTTCTGAAGTAAGAATGAAGGTGTGTGAAGTCATAGAAAGGAGGTATGTGAACTTATAGAATGGGGGTGTGTAAAGTCACAGAATGGAGGTGTGTGAAGTCAAAATGGAGGTGTGTAGTCATCGATTGGAGGTGGGTGAAGTCATAGAAAGGAGGTGTGGGAAGTCATAGAATGGAGGAGTGTGAAGTCATAGAGTGCATGTGAGTGAAATCACAGATTCGAGCTCCGTGAAGTCATAGAATGGAGGTGTGTGATGTCAGAATGGAGGTGTGCGAAGTCATAGAATAGAGGTGTGTGAAGTCAGAATGGAGGTGTGTGAAGTCATAGATGGGGTTGTGTGAAGTCATAGTATGGAGGTGTGTGAAATCATAGAATAGAGTTTTGTGAATTCACAGAATGGAGCTGTGTGAATTCAGAATGGAGGTGTGTGAAGTCATAGAATGGAGGTTTGTGAAGTCACAATGGAGGTGTGTGAACTCATAGAATGGAGGTGTGTGACGTCACAATGGAAGTGTGTGAAGTGATAGAATGGAGCTGTGTAAAGTCACAGAATGGAGGTGTGTGAAGTCATAGAATGCAGGTGTGTGAAGTCACTGAATGGAGGTGTGTGACGTCATAGAATGGAGGTGTGTGAAGTTATAGAATGGATGTTTGTAAAGTAAAAATGAAGGTGTGTGAAGTCAAAGAATGGAGATGTGTGAAGTCAGAATGGAGGTGTGTGAAGTCACAGAATGGAGATGTGTGAACTCAGAATTTAGGTGTGTGAAGTCAAAGAATGGAGGTGTGTGAAGACATAGAATGGAGGTGTGTGAAGACATAGAATGGAGGAGTGTGAAGTCAGAATGGAGGTGTGTGAGGTCACAGAATTGAGGTGTGTGAACACAGAATGGAGGTGTGTGAAGTCAAAGAATGGAGGTGTTTGAAGTCATAGAATGGAGGAGTGTGAAGTCATAGAATGTATGTTTGTGAAGTAAGAATGAAGGTGTGTGACGTCACAATGGAGGTGTGTGAAGTCACAGAATGGAGGTGTGTGAATACATACATTGGAGGTGTGTGAAGTCAGAATGGAATTTTGTAAAGTCACAGAATTGAGCTGTGTGAATTCAGAATGGAGGTGTGTGAAGTCATAGAAAGGAGGTGTGTGAAGTCAGAATGGAGCTGTGTGAAGTCATAAAATGGAGGTGTGTGAAGTCACAGAATGGAGGTGTGTGAAGTCATAGAATGGATGTGTGTGAAGTCATAGAATGGGTGTTTGTGAAGTAAGAATGAAGGTGTGTGAAGTCATAGAATGGAGGTGTGTGAAGTCACAGAATGGAGGTGTGGGAAGGCACAGATTGCAGGAGTGTGAAGTCACAGAATGGAGGTGTGTGAACCCTGAATGGAGGTGTGTAAAGTCACAGAATGGAGGTGTGTGAAGTCATAGAATGGAAGTGTGTGAAGTCATAGAATGGAGGTGTGCGAAGTCACAGAATGGACGGTATGAAGTCATAGAATGGAGGTGTGTGAAGTCACAGAATTGAGGTGTTTGAAATCATATATTGGAGGTGTGTGAAATCAAAATGGATGTGTGAAGTCATAGAATGGAGGTGTGTGAAATCATAGAATGAGGGTGTGTCAGGTCATAGAATGGAGGTGTGTGAAGTCACAGAATGGATGTGTGTGAAGTCATAGATTGGAGGTGTGTGAAGTCATAGAATGGAAGTGTGTGAAGTCACAGATTGGAGCTGTGTGAAGTCACAGAATCGAGGTGTGAGAACTCACAGAATGGAGGTGTGTGAACTCAGAATGGAGGTGTGTGAAGTCACAGAATGGAGGTGTGTGAAGTCATAGAATGGAAGTGTGTGAAGTCATAGAATGGAGGTGTGTGAAGTCAGAATGGAGGTGTGTGAAGTCACCGAATGGAGTTGTGTGAACTCAGAAGGGAGATGTGTGAAGTCACAGAATGGAGGTTTGTGAAGTCATAGAATGGAGGTGTGTGAAGTCATAGAATGGATGTTTCTGAAGTAAGAATGAAGGTGTGTGAAGTCACAGAATGGAGGTGTGTGAAGTCAGAATGGAGGTGTGTAGTCATTGATTGGAGGTGGGTGAAGTCATAGAAAGGAGGTGTGGGAAGTCATGGAATGGAGGTGTGTGAAGTCAGAATGGAGGTGTGTGAAGTCACAGAATTGAGGTGTGTGAACACAGAATGGAGCTGTGTGAAGTCAAAGAGTGGAGGTGTTTGAAGTCATAGAATGGAGGAGTGTGAAGTCATAGAGTGCATGTGAGTGAAATTACAGATTCGAGGTCTGTGAAGTCATAGAATGGAGGTGTGTGATGTCAGAATGGAGGTGTGCGAAGTCATAGAATAGAGGTGTGTGAAGTCAGAATGGAGGTGTGTGAAGTCATAGATGGAGTTGTGTGAAGTCATAGTATGGAGGTTTGTGAAATCATAGAATAGACTTTTGTGAAGGCACAGAATGGAGCTGTGTGAATTCAGAATGGAGGTGTGTGAAGTCATAGAATGGAGGTGTGTGAAGTCAGAATGGAGGTGTGTGAACTCATCGAATGAAGGTGTGTGACGTCACAATGGAATGTGTGAAGTCATAGAATGGAGGTGTGTGAAGTCACAGAATGGAGGTGTGTGAAGTCATAGAATGGAGGTGTGTGAAGTTATAGAATGGATGTTTGTAAAGTAAAAATGAAGGTGTGTGAAGTCATAGAATGGAGATGTGTGAAGTCAGAATGGAGGTGTGTGAAGTCACAGAATGGAGATGTGTCAAGTCAGAATTTAGGTGTGTGAAGTCAAAGAATGGAGGTGTGTGAAGACATAGAATGGAGGTGTGTGAAGTCATAGAATGGAGGTGTGTGAGGTCACAGAATTGAGGTGTGTGAACACAGAATGGAGGTGTGTGAAGTCAAAGAATGGAGGTGTTTGAAGTCATAGAATGGAGGAGTGTGAAGTCATAGAAAGTATGTTTGTGAAGTAAGAATGAAGGTGTGTGAAGGCATAGAATGAAGGTGTTTGAAGTCACAGAATGGAGGTGTGTGAAGGCATAGAATGGAGGTGTGTGAAGTCATAGAATGGAGGTGTGTGAAGTCATATAATGGAGGTGTGTGAAGTCACAGAATGGAGGTGTGTGAAGTCAGAATGGAGGTGTGAAGTCATAGAATGGAGTTGGGTGAGGTCATAGAAAGGAGGTGTGTGAAGTCATAGAATGGAGGTGTGTGTAGTCATAGAATGGAGGTGTGTGTAGGCATAGAATGGAGGTGTCTGAAGTCAGAATGGAGGTGTGTAACCTCATAGAATGGTAGTGTGTGTAGTCACAATGGAGGTGTGTGAAGTCATAGAATGTTGGTGTGTGAAGTCACAGAATGGACGTGTGTGAAGTCATAGAATGGAGGTGTGGGAAGTCACAGATTGGAGGTGTGTGAAGTAACAGATTGGACGGTATGAAGTCATAGAATGGAGGTGTGTGAAGTCACCGAATTGAGGTGTTTGAAGTCATATACTGGAGGTGTGTGAAATCAAAATGGATGTGTGAAGTCATAGAATGGAGGTGTGTGAAATCATAGAATAAGGGTGTGTGAGGTCATAGAATGGAGGTGTGTGAAGTCACAGAATAGAGGTGTGGGAAGTCACAGATTGCAGGAGTGTGAAGTCACAGAATGGAGGTGTGTGAACCCAGAATGAAGCTGTGTAAAGTCACAGAACGGAGGTGTGTGAAGTCATAGAATGGAAGTGTGTGAAGTCATAGAATGGAGGTGTGTGAAGTCACAGAATGGACGGTATGAAGTCATAGAATGGAGGTGTGTGAAGTCACAGAATTGAGGTGTTTGAAGTCATATATTGGAGGTGTGTGAAATCAAAATGGATGTGTGAAGTCATAGAATGGATGTGTGTGAAATCATAGAATGAGGGTGTGTGAGGTCATAGAATGGAGGTGTGTGAAGTCACAGAATTGAGGTGTGTGAAGTCATAGAATGGAGGTGTGTGAAGTCATAGAATGGAAGTGTGTGAAGTCACAGATTGGAGCTGTGTGAAGTCACAGAATCGAGGTGTTAGAAGTCACAGAATGGAGGGGTGTGAACTCAGAATGGAGGTGTGTGATGTCACAGAATGGAGGTGTGTGAAGTCATTGAATGGAAGTGTGTGAAGTCATAGAATGGAGGTGTGTGAAGTCAGAATGGAGGTGTGTGAAGTCACCGAATGGAGTTGTGAGAACTCAGAATGGAGGTGTGTGAAGTCACAGAATGGAGGTTTGTGAAGTCATAGAATGGAGGTGTGTGAAGTCATAGAATGGAAGTTTCTGAAGTAAGAATGAAGGTGTGTGAAGTCATAGAATGGAGGTATGTGAACTCATAGAGTGGGGGTGTGTGAAGTCACAGAATGGAGGTGTGTGAAGTCAAAATTGAGGTGTGTAGTCATCGATTGGAGGTGGGTGAAGTCATAGAATAGAGGTATGTGAAGTCAGAATGGAGGTTTGTGAAGTCATAGATGGGGTTGTGTGAAGTCATAGTATGGAGGAGTGTGAAATCATAGAATAGAGTTTTGTGAAGTCACAGAATGGAGCTGTGTGAATTCAGAATGGAGGTGTGTGAAGTCATAGAATGGAGGTTTGTGAAGTCACAATGGGGGTGTGTGAACTCATACAATGGAGGTGTGTGACGTCACAATGGAAGTGTGTGAAGTGATAGAATGGAGCTGTGTAAAGTCACAGAATGGAGGTGTGTGAAGTCATAGAATGGAGGTGTGTGAAGTCACTGAATGGAGGTGTGTGAAGTCATAGAATGGAGGTTTGTGAAGTTATAGAATGGATGTTTGTAAAGTAAAAATGAAGTTGTGTGAAGTCATAGAATGGAGATGTGTGAAGTCAGAATGGAGGTGTGTGAAGTCACAGAATGGAGATGTGTGAACTCAGAATTTAGGTGTGTGAAGTCAAAGAATGGAGGTGTGTGAAGACATAGAATGGAGGTGTGTGAAGACATAGAATGGAGGAGTGTGAAGTCAGAATGGAGGTGTGTGAGGTCACAGAATTGAGGTGTGTGAACACAGAATGGATGTGTGTGAAGTCAAAGAATGGAGGTGTTTGAAGTCATAGAATGGAGGAGTGTGAAGTCATAGAATGTATGTTTGTGAAGTAAGAATGAAGGTGTGTGACGTCACAATGGAGGAGTGTGAAGTCACAGAATGAAGATGTGTGAATACATACAATGGAGGTGTGTGAAGTCAGAATGGAATTTTGTAAAGTCACAGAATTGAGCTGTGTGAATTCAGAATGGAGGTGTGTGAATCATAGAAAAGAGGTGTGTGAAGTCAGAATGGAGGTGTGTGAACTCATAGAATGGAGGTGTGTGTAGTCACAATGGAGGTGTGTGAAGTCATAGAATGGGTGTTTGTGAAGTAAGAATGAAGGTGTGTGAAGTCATAGAATGGAGGTGTGTGAAGTCACAGCATGGAGGTGTGGGAAGGCACAGATTGCAGGAGTGTGAAGTCACAGAATGGAGGTGTGTGAACCCTGAATGGAGGTGTGTAAAGTCACAAAATGGAGGTGTGTGAAGTCATAGAATGGAAGTGTGTGAAGTCATAGAATGGAGGTGTGTGAAGTCACAGAATGGACGGTATGAAGTCATAGAATGGAGGTTTGTGAAGTCACAGAATTGAGGTGTTTGAAGTCATATATTGGAGGTGTGTGAAATCAAAATGGATGTGTGAAGTCATAGAATAGAGGTGTGTGAAATCATAGAATGAGGGTGTGTGAGGTCATAGAATGGAGGTGTGTGAAGTCACAGAATGGATGTGTGTGAAGTCATAGAATGGAGGTGTGTGAAGTCATAGAATGGAAGTGTGTGAAGTCACAGATTGGAGCTGTGTGAAGTCACAGAATCGAGGTGTTAGAAGTCACAGAATGGAGGTGTGTGAACTCAGAATGGAGGTGTGTGAAGTCACAGAATGGAGGTGTATGAAGTCATAGAATGGAAGTGTGTGAAGTCATAGAATGGAGGAGTGTGAAGTCAGAATGGAGGTGTGTGAAGTCACCGAATGGAGTTGTGTGAACTCAGAATGGAGGTGTGTGAAGTCACAGAATTGAGGTTTGTGAAGTCATAGAATGGAGGTGTGTGAAGTCATAGAATGGATGTTTCTGAAGTAAGAATGAAGGTGTGTGAAGTCATAGAATGGAGGTATGTGAACTCATAGAATGGGGGTGTGTGAAGTCATAGAATGGAGGTGTGTGAAGTCAGAATGGAGGTGTGTAGTCATCGATTGGAGGTGGGTGAAGTCATAGAAAGGAGGTGTGGGAAGTCATGGAATGGAGGTGTGTGAAGTCAGAATGGAGGTGTGTGAAGTCACAGAATTGAGGTGTGTGAACACAGAATGGAGGTGTGTGAAGTCAAAGAGTGGAGGTGTTTGAAGTCATAGAATGGAGGAGTGTGAAGTCATAGAGTGCATGTGAGTGAAATTACAGATTCGAGGTCTGTGAAGTCATAGAATGGAGGTGTGTGATGTCAGAATGGAGGTGTGCGAAGTCATAGAATAGAGGTGTGTGAAGTCAGAATGGAGGTGTGTGAAGTCATAGATGGAGTTGTGTGAAGTCATAGTATGGAGGTTTGTGAAATCATAGAATAGAGTTTTGTGAAGGCACAGAATGGAGCTGTGTGAATTCAGAATGGAGGTGTGTGAAGTCATAGAATGGAGGTGTGTGAAGACAAAATGGAGGTGTGTGAACTCATAGAATGAAGGTGTGTGACGTCACAATGGAATGTGTGAAGTCATAGAATGGAGGTGTGTGAAGTCACAGAATGGAGGTGTGTGAAGTCATAGAATGGAGGTGTGTGAAGTTATAGAATGGATGTTTGTAAAGTAAAAATGAAGGTGTGTGAAGTCATAGAATGGAGATGTGTGAAGTCAGAATGGAGGTGTGTGAAGTCACAGAATGGAGATGTGTCAAGTCAGAATTTAGGTGTGTGAAGTCAAAGAATGGAGGTGTGTGAAGACATAGAATGGAGGTGTGTGAAGTCATAGAATGGAGGTGTGTTAGGTCACAGAATTGAGGTGTGTGAACACAGAATGGAGGTGTGTGAAGTCAAAGAATGGAGGTGTTTGAAGTCATAGAATGGAGGAGTGTGAAGTCATAGAATGGAAGTGTGTGAAGTCATAGAATGGAGGTGTGTGAAGTCAGAATGGAGGTGTGTGAAGTCACCGAATGGAGTTGTGTGAACTCAGAAGGGAGGTGTGTGAAGTCACAGAATGGAGGTGTGTGAAGTCATAGAATGGATGTGGGTGAAGTCATAGAATGGAAGTGTGTGAAGTCACTGAATGGACGAGTTTAAAATCATAGAATGGAGGTGTGTGAAGTAAGAGAATTGAGCTGTTTGAAGTCATATATTGGAGGTGTGTGAAGTCAAAATGGATGTGTGAAGTCATAGAATGTAGGTGTGTGAAGTCATAGAATGGAGGTGTGTGAACCCATAGAATGGAGGTGTGTGTAGTCACAATGGAGATGTGTGAAGTCATAGAATGGAGGTGTGTGAAGTCACAGAATGGAGGTGTGTGAATACATACATTGGAGGTGTGTGAAGTCAGAATGGAATTTTGTGAAGTCACAGAATTGAGCTGTGTGAATTCTGAATGTAGGTGTGTGAAGTCATAGAATGGAGGTGTGTGAAGTCAGAATGGAGGTGTGTGAACCCATAGAATGGACGTGTGTGTAGTCACAATGGAGATGTGTGAAGTCATAGAATGGAGGTGTGTGAAGTCACAGAATGGAGGTGTGTGAAGTCACAGAATTGAGGTGTTTGAAGACATATATTGGAGGTGTGTGAAACAAAATGGATGTGTGAAGTCATAGAATGGAGGTGTGTGAAATCATAGAATGAGGGTGTGTGAGGTCATAGAATGGAGGTGTGTGAAGTCACAGAATGGAGGTGTGTGAAGTCATAGAATGGAGGTGTGTGAAGTCATAGAATGGAAGTGTGTGAAGTCACAGATTGGAGGTGTGTGAAGTCACAGAATCGAGGTGTGAGAAGTCACAGAATGGAGGTGTGTGAACTCAGAATGGAGGTGTGTGACGTCACAGAATGGAGGTGTGTGAAGTCATAGAATGGAGGTGTGTGAGGTCACAGAATGGAGGTGTGTGAAATCATAGAATGGAGGTGTGTGAAGTCACAGAATGGAGGTGTGTGAAGTCAGAAAGGAGGTGTGTGAAGTCATAGAGTGGAGGTGTGTGAAGTCAGAATGGAAGTGTGAAGTCATAGAATGGAGGTGGTTGAAGTCATAGAACTTAGGTGTGGGAAGTCATAGAATGGAGAAGTGTGAAGTCATAGAGTGGAGGTGAGTGAAGTCACAGATTCGAGGTCTGTGAAGTCATAGAATGGAGATGTGTGAAGTCATAGAATGGAGTATAGTGAAGTCACCGAAGGGAGGTTTGTGAAGTCATAGAATGGAGGTATGAGAAATCAAATTAGAGGGGTGTGAAGTCGTAGAATGGAGGTGTGTGAAGTCATAGAATGGAGGTGGGTGAAGTCATAGAATGGAGGTGTGTGAATTCAGATTGGAGGTGTGTGAAGTCATAGAATGGAGGTGTGTCAACTCAGAAAGGAGGTGTGTGAAGTCATAGAATGGAGGTGAGTGAAGTCATAGAATGGAGTTGTGTGAAATCATAGAATGGAGGTGTGTGAATTCACAGAATTTAGGTGTGTGAAGTCAGAATGAAGGTGTGTGAGGTCAGAATGGAGGTGTGTGAAGTCATAGAATGGAGGTGTGTGAAGTCAGAATGGAGGTGTGTGAAGTCATAGAATGGAGGTGTGTGAAGTCACAGTGTAGGTGTGTGAAGTCATAGAATGGAGGTGTGTGAAGTCATAGAATGGAGGTGTGTGAAGTCACAGAAGGGAGGTGTGTGAAGTCGTAGAATGGAGGTGTGTGAAGTCACAGAATGGAGGTGTGTGAAATCATAGAATGGAGGTGTGTGAAGTCACAAAATGGAGGTGTGTGAAGTCAGAATGGAGGTGTGTGAAGTGATAGAATGGAGGTGTGTGAAGTCAGAATGGAGGTGTGAAGTCATAGAATGCAGGTGGGTGAAGTCATAGAAATTAGGTGTGGGAAGTCATAGAATGGAGGTGTGTGAAGTCATAGAGAGGAGGTGAGTGAAGTCACAGATTCGAGGTCTGTGAAGTCATAGAATGGAGGTGTGTGAAATCAGAATGTAGGTGTTCAAAGTCATAGAATAGAGGTGTGTGAAGTCAGAATGGAGGTGTGTGAAGTCATAGAATGGAGGTGTGTGAACTCATAGAATGGAGGTGTGTGACGTCACAATGGAAGTTTGTGAAGTCATAGAATGGAGGTGTGTGAAGTCACAGAATGGAGGTGTGAGAAGTCATACAATGGAAGTGTGTGAAGTCAGAATGGAGGTGTGTGAAGTCACAGAATGGAGGTGTGTAAACTCAGAATGGCGGTGTGTGAAGTAATAGATGGAGGTGTGTGAAGTCATAGTATGGAGATATGTGAAATCATAGAATGGAGTTTTGTGAAGTCACAGAATGGAGTTGTGTGAGTCAGAATTGAGGTGTGTGAAGTCATAGAATGTAGATGTGTGAAGTCATAGAATGGAGTATTTTGAAGTCACCGAAGGGAGGTTTGTGAAGTCATAGAATGGAGGTATGAGAAATCAAATTAGAGGGGTGTGAAGTCGGAGAATGGAGGTGTGTGAAGTGATAGAATTGAGGTGGGTGAAGTCATAGAATGGAGGTGTGTGAATTCAGATTGGAGGTGTGTGAAGTCATAGAATGGAGGTGAGTCAACGCAGAAAGGAGGTGTGTGAAGTCATAGAATGGAGGTGAGTGAAGTCCTAGAATGGAGGTGTGTGAACACATAGAATGGAGGTCTGTGACGTCACAATGGAAGTTTGTGAAGTCATAGAATGGAGGTGTGGGAAGTCACAGAATGGAGGTGTGTGAAGTCAGAATGGAGGTGTGAAGTCATAGAATGGAGGTGGGTGAAGTCATAGAAATTAGGTGTGTGAAGTCATAGAATGGAGGTGTGTGAACTCATAGAATGGAGGTGTGTGACATCACAATGGAAGTTTGTGAAGTCATAGAATGGAGGTGTGTGATGTCACAGAATGGAGGTGTGTGAAGTCATAGATGGACGTGTGTGAAGTCATAATATGGAGATATGTGAAATCATAGAATGGAGTTTTGTGAAGTCACAGAATGGTGTTGTGTGAGTCAGAATTGAGGTGTGTGAAGTCATAGAATGTATATGTGTGAAGTCATAGAATGGAGCATTGTGAAGTCAACGAAAGGAGGTTTGTGAAGTCATAGAATGGAGGTATGAGAAATCAAATTAGAGGGGTGTGAAGTCGGAGAATGGAGGTGTGTGAAGTCATAGAATGGATGTGGGTGAAGTCATAGAATGGAAGTGTGTGAAGTCACTGAATGGACGAGTTTAAAGTCATAGAATGGAGGTGTGTGAAGTAAGAGAATTGAGCTGTTTGAAGTCATATATTGGAGGTGTGTGAAGTCAAAATGGATGTGTGAAGTCATAGAATGTAGGTGTGTGAAGTCATAGAATGGAGGTGTGTGAACCCATAGAATGGAGGTGTGTGAAGTCAGAATGGAATTTTGTGAAGTCACAGAATTGAGCTGTGTGAATTCAGAATGGAGGTGTGTGAAGTCATAGAATGGAGGTGTGTGAAGTCAGAATGGAGGTGTGTGAACCCATAGAATGGACGTGTGTGTAGTCACAATGGAGATGTGTGAAGTCACAAAATGGAGGTGTGTGAAGTCATAGAATGGAGGTGTGTGAAGTCATAGAATGGGTGTTTGTGAAGTAAGAATGAAGGTGTGTGAAGTCATAGAATGGAGGTGTGGGAAGTCACAGAATGGAGGTGTGGGAAGTCACAGATTGCAGGAGTGTGAAGTCACAGAATGGAGGTGTGTGAACCCAGAATGGAGGTGTGTAAAATCACAGAATGGAGGTGTGTGAAATCATAGAATGGAGGTGTGTAAAGTCACAGAATTGAGGTGTTTGAAGTCATATATTGGAGGTCTGTGAAATCAAAATGGATGTGTGAAGTCATAGAATGGAGGGGTGTGAAATCATAAAATGAGGGTGTGTGAGTTCATAGAATGGAGGTGTGTGAAGTCACAGAATGGAGGTGTGTGAAGTCATAGAATGGAGGTGTGTGAAGTCATAGAATGGAAGTGTGTGAAGTCACAGATTGGAGCTGTGTGAAGTCACAGAATCGAGGTGTGAGAAGTCACAGAATGGAGTTGTGTGAGTCAGAATTGAGGTGTGTGAAGTCAAAGAATGTAGATGTGTGAAGTCATAGAATGGAGTATTGTGAAGTCACCGAAAGGAGGTTTGTGAAGTCATAGAATGGAGGTATGAGAAATCAAATTAGAGGGGTGTGAAGTCGGAGAATGGAGGTGTGTGAATTCATAGCATTGAGGTGGGTGAAGTCATAGAATGGAGGTGTATGAATTCAGATTGGAGGTGTGTGAAGTCACAGAATGGAGGTGTGTGAACTCAGAATGGCGGTGTGTGAAGTAATAGATGGAGGTGTGTGAAGTCATAGTATGGAGATATGTGAAATCATAGAATGTAGTTTTGTGAAGTCACAGAATGGAGTTGTGTGAGTCAGAATTGAGGTGTGTGAACTCATAGAATGTAGATGTGTGAAGTCATAGAATGGAGTATTTTGAAGTCACCGAAGGGAGGTTTGTGAAGTCATAGAATGGAGGTATGAGAAATCAAATTAGAGAGGTGTGAAGTCGGAGAATGGAGGTGTGTGAAGTGATAGAATTGAGGTGGGTGAAGTCATAGAATGGAGGTGTGTGAATTCAGATTGGAGGTGTGTGAAGTCATAGAATGGAGGTGAGTCAACTCAGAAAGGAGGTGTGTGAAGTCATAGAATGGAGGTGAGTGAAGTCATAGAATGGAGGTGTGTGAACACATAGAATGGAGGTCTGTGACGTCACAATGGAAGTTTGTGAAGTCATAGAATGGAGGTGTGTGAAGTCACAGAATGGAGGTGTGTGAAGTCAGAATGGAGGTGTGAAGTCATAGAATGGAGGTGGGTGAAGTCATAGAAATTAGGTGTGTGAAGTCATAGAATGGAGGTGTGTGAACTCATAGAATGGAGGTGTGTGACATCACAATGGAAGTTTGTGAAGTCATAGAATGGAGGTGTGTGAAGTCACAGAATGGAGGTGTGTGAACTCATAATGGAGGTGTGTGAAGTCATAGATGGACGTGTGTGACGTCATAATATGGAGATATGTGAAATCATAGAATGGAGTTTTGTGAAGTCACAGAATGGTGTTGTGTGAGTCAGAATTGAGGTGTGTGAAGTCATAGAATGTAGATGTGTGAAGTCATAGAATGGAGCATTGTGAAGTCAACGAAAGGAGGTTTGTGAAGTCATAGAATGGAGGTATGAGAAATCAAATTAGAGGGGTGTGAAGTCGGAGAATGGAGGTGTGTGAAGTCATAGAATGGATGTGGGTGAAGTCATAGAATGGAAGTGTGTGAAGTCACTGAATGGACGAGTTTAAAGTCATAGAATGGAGGTGTGTGAAGTCAGAGAATTGAGGTGTGTGAACACAGAATGGAGGTGTGTGAAGTCAAAGAGTGGAGGTGTTTGAAGTCATAGAATGGAGGAGTGTGAAGTCATAGAGTGCATGTGAGTGAAATTACAGATTCGAGGTCTGTGAAGTCATAGAATGGAGGTGTGTGATGTCAGAATAGAGGTGTGCGAAGTCATAGAATAGAGGTGTGTGAAGTCAGAATGGAGGTGTGTGAAGTCATAGATGGAGTTGTGTGAAGTCAAAGTATGGAGGTTTGTGAAATCATAGAATAGAGTTTTGTGAAGGCACAGAATGGAGCTGTGTGAATTCAGAATGGAGGTGTGTGAAGTCATAGAATGGAGGTGTGTGAAGACAAAATGGAGGTGTGTGAACTCATAGAATGAAGGTGTGTGACGTCACAATGGAATGTGTGAAGTCATAGAATGGAGGTGTGTGAAGTCACAGAATGGAGGTGTGTGAAGTCATAGAATGGAGGTGTGTGAAGTTATAGAATGGATGTTTGTAAAGTAAAAATGAAGGTGTGTGAAGTCATAGAATGGAGATGTGTGAAGTCAGAATGGAGGTGTGTGAAGTCACAGAATGGAGATGTGTCAAGTCAGAATTTAGGTGTGTGAAGTCAAAGAATGGAGGTGTGTGAAGACATAGAATGGAGGTGTGTGAAGTCATAGAATGGAGGTGTGTTAGGTCACAGAATTGAGGTGTGTGAACACAGAATGGAGGTGTGTGAAGTCAAAGAATGGAGGTGTTTGAAGTCATAGAATGGAGGAGTGTGAAGTCATAGAATGGAAGTGTGTGAAGTCATAGAATGGAGGTGTGTGAAGTCAGAATGGAGGTGTGTGAAGTCACCGAATGGAGTTGTGTGAACTCAGAAGGGAGGTGTGTGAAGTCACAGAATGGAGGTGTGTGAAGTCATAGAATGGATGTGGGTGAAGTCATAGAATGGAAGTGTGTGAAGTCACTGAATGGACGAGTTTAAAGTCATAGAATGGAGGTGTGTGAAGTAAGAGAATTGAGCTGTTTGAAGTCATATATTGGAGGTGTGTGAAGTCAAAATGGATGTGTGAAGTCATAGAATGTAGGTGTGTGAAGTCATAGAATGGAGGTGTGTGAACCCATAGAATGGAGGTGTGTGTAGTCACAATGGAGATGTGTGAAGTCCTAGAATGGAGGTGTGTGAAGTCACAGAATGGAGGTGTGTGAATACATACATTGGAGGTGTGTGAAGTCAGAATGGAATTTTGTGAAGTCACAGAATTGAGCTGTGTGAATTCTGAATGGAGGTGTGTGAAGTCATAGAATGGAGGTGTGTGAAGTCAGAATGGAGGTGTGTGAACCCATAGAATGGACGTGTGTGTAGTCACAATGGAGATGTGTGAAGTCATAGAATGGAGGTGTGTGAAGTCACAGAATGGAGGTGTGTGAAGTCACAGAATGGACGGTATGAAGTCATAGAAGGGAGGTGTGTGAAGTCACAGAATTGAGGTGTTTGAAGACATATATTGGAGGTGTGTGAAACAAAATGGATGTGTGAAGTCATAGAATGGAGGTGTGTGAAATCATAGAATGAGGGTGTGTGAGGTCATAGAATGGAGGTGTGTGAAGTCACAGAATGGAGGTGTGTGAAGTCATAGAATGGAGGTGTGTGAAGTCATAGAATGGAAGTGTGTGAAGTCACAGATTGGAGGTGTGTGAAGTCACAGAATCGAGGTGTGAGAAGTCACAGAATGGAGGTGTGTGAACTCAGAATGGAGGTGTGTGACGTCACAGAATGGAGGTGTGTGAAGTCATAGAATGGAGGTGTGTGAGGTCACAGAATGGAGGTGTGTGAAATCATAGAATGGAGGTGTGTGAAGTCACAGAATGGAGGTGTGTGAAGTCAGAATGGAGGTGTGTGAAGTCATAGAGTGGAGGTGTGTGAAGTCAGAATGGAAGTGTGAAGTCATAGAAGGGAGGTGGGTGAAGTCATAGAACTTAGGTGTGGGAAGTCATAGAATGGAGAAGTGTGAAGTCATAGAGTGGAGGTGAGTGAAGTCACAGATTCGAGGTCTGTGAAGTCATAGAATGGAGATGTGTGAAGTCATAGAATGGAGTATAGTGAAGTCACCGAAGGGAGGTTTGTGAAGTCATAGAATGGAGGTATGAGAAATCAAATTAGAGGGGTGTGAAGTCGGAGAATGGAGGTGTGTGAAGTCATAGAATGGAGGTGGGTGAAGTCATAGAATGGAGGTGTGTGAATTCAGATTGGAGGTGTGTGAAGTCATAGAATGGAGGTGTGTCAACTCAGAAAGGAGGTGTGTGAAGTCATAGAATGGAGGTGAGTGAAGTCATAGAATGGAGTTGTGTGAAATCATAGAATGGAGGTGTGTGAATTCACAGAATTTAGGTGTGTGAAGTCAGAATGAAGGTGTGTGAGGTCAGAATGGAGGTGTGTGAAGTCATAGAATGGAGGTGTGTGAAGTCAGAATGGAGGTGTGTGAAGTCATAGAATGGAGGTGTGTGAAGTCTCAGTGTAGGTGTGTGAAGTCATAGAATGGAGGTGTGTAAAGTCATAGAATGGAGGTGTGTGAAGTCACAGAAGGGAGGTGTGTGAAGTCATAGAATGGAGGTGTGTGAAGTCACAGAAGGGAGGTGTGTGAAGTCATAGAATGGAGGTGTGTGAAGTCACAGAATGGAGGTGTGTGAAATCATAGAATGGAGGTGTGTGAAGTCACAAAATGGAGGTGTGTGAAGTCAGAATGGAGGTGTGTGAAGTCATAGAATGGAGGTGTGTGAAGTCAGAATGGAGGTGTGAAGTCATAGAATGCAGGTGGGTGAAGTCATAGAAATTAGGTGTGGGAAGTCATAGAATGGAGGTGTGTGAAGTCATAGAGAGGAGGTGAGTGAAGTCACAGATTCGAGGTCTGTGAAGTCATAGAATGGAGGTGTGTGAAGTCAGAATGGAGGTGTGAAGTCATAGAATGCAGGTGGGTGAAGTCATAGAAATTAGGTGTGTGATGTCATAGAATGGAGGTGTGTGAAGTCATAGAATGGAGGTGTGTGACATCACAATTGAAGTTTGTGAAGTCATAGATGGAGGTGTGTAAAGTCATAGTATGGAGATATGTGAAAACATAGAATGGAGTTTTGTGAAGTCACAGAATGGAGTTGTGTGAGTCAGAATTGAGGTGTGTGAAGTCATAGAATGTAGATGCGTGAAGTCATAGAATGGACTATTGTGAAGTCACAGAAGGGATGTTTGTGAAGTCATAGAATGGAGGTATGAGAAATCAAATTAGAGGGGTGTGAAGTCGGAGAATGGAGGTGTGTGAAGTGATAGAATTGAGGTGGGTGAAGTCATAGAATGGAGGTGTGTGAATTCAGATTGGAGGTGTGTGAAGTCATAGAATGGACGTGTGTCAACTCAGAAAGGAGGTGTGTGAAGTCATAGAATGGAGGTGAGTGAAGTCATAGAATGGAGGTGTGTGAAATCATAGAATGGAGGTGTGTGAAGTCACAGAATTTAGGTGTGTGAAGTCAGAATGGAGGTGTGTGAGGTCAGAATGGAGGTGTGTGAAGTCATAGAATGGAGGTGTATGAAGTCACAATGCAGATGTGTGAACTCATAGAATGGAGGTGTGTGAAGTCAAAATGTAGGTGTGTGAAGTCATAGAATGGAGGTGTGTGAAGTCATAGAATGGAGGTGTGTGAAGTCACAGAATGGAGGTGTGTGAAGTCATAGAATGGAGGTGTGTGAAGTCACAGAATGGAGGTGTGTGAAATCATAGAATGGAGGTGTGTGAAGTCACAGAATGGAGGTGTGTGAAGTCAGAATGGAGGTTTGTGAAGTCAGAGAATGGAGGTGTGTGAAGTAAGAATAGAGATGTGAAGTCATAGAATGGAGGTGGGTGAAGTCAGAGATTCGAGGTCTGTGAAGTCATAGAATAGAGGTGTGTGAAGTCAGAATGGAGGTGTGTGAAATCATAGAATGGAGGTGTGTGCACTCATAGAATGCAGGTGTGTGACGTCAAAATGGAAGTTTGTGAAGTCATAGAATGGAGGTGTGTGAAGTCACAGAATGGAGGTGTGAGAAGTCATACAATTGAGGTGTGTGAAGTCAAAGAATGGAGGTGTGTGAACTTAGAATGGCGGTGTGTGAAGTAATAGATGGAGGTGTGTGAAGTCATAGTATGGAGATATGTGAAATCATAGAATGGAGTTTTGTGAAGTCACAGAATGGAGTTGTGTGAGTCAGAATTGAGGTGTGTGAAGTCATAGAATGTAGATGTGTGAAGTCATAGAATGGAGTATTTTGAAGTCACCGAAGGGAGGTTTGTGAAGTCATAGAAAGGAGGTATGAGAAATCAAATTAGAGGGGTGTGAAGTCGGAGTAGGGAAGTGTGTGAAGTGATAGAATTGAGGTGGGTGAAGTCATAGAATGGAGGTGTGTGAATTCAGATTGGAGGTGTGTGAAGTCATAGAATGGAGGTGAGTCAACTCAGAAAGGAGGTGTGTGAAGTCATAGAATGGAGGTGAGTGAAGTCATAGAATGGAGGTGTGTGAACACATAGAATGGAGGTCTGTGACGTCACAATGGAAGTTTGTGAAGTCATAGAATGGAGGTGTGTGAAGTCACAGAATGGAGGTGTGTGAAGTCAGAATGGAGTTGTGAAGTCATAGAATGGAGGTGGGTGAAGTCATAGAAATTAGGTGTGTGAAGTCATAGAATGGAGGTGTGTGAACTCATAGAATGGAGGTGTGTGACATCACAATGGAAGTTTGTGAAGTCATAGAATGGAGGTGTGTGAAGTCACAGAATGGAGGTGTGTGAACTCATAATGGAGGTGTGCGAAGTCATAGATGGAGGTGTGTGAAGTCATAATATGGAGATATGTGAAATCATAGAATGGAGTTTTGTGAAGTCACAGAATGGTGTTGTGTGAGTCAGAATTGAGGTGTGTGAAGTCATAGAATGTAGATGTGTGAAGTCATAGAATGGAGCATTGTGAAGTCAACGAAAGGAGGTTTGTGAAGTCATAGAATGGAGGTATGAGAAATCAAATTAGAGGGGTGTGAAGTCGGAGAATGGAGGTGTGTGAAGTCATAGAATGGATGTGGGTGAAGTCATAGAATGGAAGTGTGTGAAGTCACTGAATGGACGAGTTTAAAGTCATAGAATGGAGGTGTGTGAAGTCAGAGAATTGAGCTGTTTGAAGTCATATATTGGAGGTGTGTGAAGTCAAAATGGATGTGTGAAGTCATAGAATGTAGGTGTGTGAAGTCATAGAATGGAGGTGTGTGAACCCATAGAATGGAGGTGTGTGAAGTCAGAATGGAATTTTGTGAAGTCACAGAATTGAGCTGTGTGAATTCAGAATGGAGGTGTGTGAAGTCATAGAATGGAGGTGTGTGAAGTCAGAATGGAGGTGTGTGAACCCATAGAATGGACGTGTGTGTAGTCACAATGGAGATGTGTGAAGTCACAAAATGGAGGTGTGTGAAGTCATAGAATGGAGGTGTGTGAAGTCATAGAATGGGTGTTTGTGAAGTAAGAATGAAGGTGTGTGAAGTCATAGAATGGAGGTGTGGGAAGTCACAGAATGGAGGTGTGGGAAGTCACAGATTGCAGGAGTGTGAAGTCACAGAATGGAGGTGTGTGAACCCAGAATGGAGGTGTGTAAAATCACAGAATGGAGGTGTGTGAAATCATAGAATGGAGGTGTGTAAAGTCACAGAATTGAGGTGTTTGAAGTCATATATTGGAGGTCTGTGAAATCAAAATGGATGTGTGAAGTCATAGAATGGAGGGGTGTGAAATCATAGAATGAGGGTGTGTGAGTTCATAGAATGGAGGTGTGTGAAGTCACAGAATGGAGGTGTGTGAAGTCATAGAATGGAGGTGTGTGAAGTCATAGAATGGAAGTGTGTGAAGTCACAGATTGGAGCTGTGTGAAGTCACAGAATCGAGGTGTGAGAAGTCACAGAATGGAGTTGTGTGGGTCAGAATTGAGGTGTGTGAAGTCAAAGAATGTAGATGTGTGAAGTCATAGAATGGAGTATTGTGAAGTCACCGAAAGGAGGTTTGTGAAGTCATAGAATGGAGGTATGAGAAATCAAATTAGAGGGGTGTGAAGTCGGAGAATGGAGGTGTGTGAATTCATAGCATTGAGGTGGGTGAAGTCATAGAATGGAGGTGTATGAATTCAGATTGGAGGTGTGTGAAGTCACAGAATGGAGGTGTGTGAACTCAGAATGGCGGTGTGTGAAGTAATAGATGGAGGTGTGTGAAGTCATAGTATGGAGATATGTGAAATCATAGAATGGAGTTTTGTGAAGTCACAGAATGGAGTTGTGTGAGTCAGAATTGAGGTGTGTGAACTCATAGAATGTAGATGTGTGAAGTCATAGAATGGAGTATTTTGAAGTCACCGAAGGGAGGTTTGTGAAGTCATAGAATGGAGGTATGAGAAATCAAATTAGAGGGGTGTGAAGTCGGAGAATGGAGGTGTGTGAAGTGATAGAATTGAGGTGGGTGAAGTCATAGAATGGAGGTGTGTGAATTCAGATTGGAGGTGTGTGAAGTCATAGAATGGAGGTGAGTCAACTCAGAAAGGAGGTGTGTGAAGTCATAGAATGGAGGTGAGTGAAGTCATAGAATGGAGGTGTGTGAACACATAGAATGGAGGTCTGTGACGTCACAATGGAAGTTTGTGAAGTCATAGAATGGAGGTGTGTGAAGTCACAGAATGGAGGTGTGTGAAGTCAGAATGGAGGTGTGAAGTCATAGAATGGAGGTGGGTGAAGTCATAGAAATTAGGTGTGTGAAGTCATAGAATGGAGGTGTGTGAACTCATAGAATGGAGGTGTGTGACATCACAATGGAAGTTTGTGAAGTCATAGAATGGAGGTGTGTGAAGTCACAGAATGGAGGTGTGTGAACTCATAATGGAGGTGTGTGAAGTCATAGATGGACGTGTGTGACGTCATAATATGGAGATATGTGAAATCATAGAATGGAGTTTTGTGAAGTCACAGAATGGTGTTGTGTGAGTCAGAATTGAGGTGTGTGAAGTCATAGAATGTAGATGTGTGAAGTCATAGAATGGAGCATTGTGAAGTCAACGAAAGGAGGTTTGTGAAGTCATAGAATGGAGGTATGAGAAATCAAATTAGAGGGGTGTGAAGTCGGAGAATGGAGGTGTGTGAAGTCATAGAATGGATGTGGGTGAAGTCATAGAATGGAAGTGTGTGAAGTCACTGAATGGACGAGTTTAAAGTCATAGAATGGAGGTGTGTGAAGTCAGAGAATTGAGCTATTTGAAGTCATATATTGGAGGTGTGTGAAGTCAAAATGGATGTGTGAAGTCATAGAATGTAGGTGTGTGAAGTCATAGAATGGAGGTGTGTGAACCCATAGAATGGAGGTGTGTGTAGTCACAATGGAGATGTGTGAAGTCATAGAATGGAGGTGTGTGAAGTCACAGAATGGAGGTGTGTGAATACATACATTGGAGGTGTGTGAAGTCAGAATGGAATTTTGTGAAGTCACAGAATTGAGCTGTGTGAATTCAGAATGGAGGTGTGTGAAGTCATAGAATGGAGGTGTGTGAAGTCAGAATGGAGGTGTGTGAACCCATAGAATGGACGTGTGTGTAGTCACAATGGAGATGTGTGAAGTCATAGAATGGAGGTGTGTGAAGTCACAGAATGGAGGTGTGTGAAGTCATAGAATGGAGGTGTGTGAAGTCATAGAATGGGTGTTTGTGAAGTAAGAATGAAGGTGTGTGAAGTCATAGAATGGAGGTGTGGGAAGTCACAGAATGGAGGTGTGGGATGTCACAGATTGCAGGAGTGTGAAGTCACAGAATGGAGGTGTGTGAACCCAGAATGGAGGTGTGTAAAATCACAGAATGGAGGTGTGTGAAGTCATAGAATGGAGGTGTGTAAAGTCACAGAATTGAGGTGTTTGAAGTCATATATTGGAGGTCTGTGAAATCAAAATGGATGTGTGAAGTCATAGAATGGAGGTGTGTGAAATCATAGAATGAGGGTGTGTGAGGTCATAGAATGGAGGTGTGTGAAGTCACAGAATGGAGGTGTGTGAAGTCATAGAATGGAGGTGTGTGAAGTCATAGAATGGAAGTGTGTGAAGTCACAGATTGGAGCTGTGTGAAGTCACAGAATCGAGGTGTGAGATGTCACAGAATGGAGTTGTGTGAGTCAGAATTGAGGTGTGTGAAGTCATAGAATGTAGATGTGTGAAGTCATAGAATGGAGTATTGTGAAGTCACCGAAGGGAGGTTTGTGAAGTCATAGAATGGAGGTATGAAAAATCAAATTAGAGGGGTGTGAAGTCGGAGAATGGAGGTGTGTGAATTCATAGCATTGAGGTGTGTGAAGTCATAGAATGGAGGTGTGTCAACTCAAAAAGGAGGTGTGTAAGGTCATAGAATGGAGGTGAGTGAAGTCATAGAATGGAGGTGTGTGAACACATAGAATGGAGGTCTGTGACGTCACAATGGAAGTTTGTGAAGTCATAGAATGGAGGTGTGTGAAGTCACAGAATGGAGGTGTGTGAAGTCAGAATGGAGGTGTGAAGTCATAGAATGGAGGTGGGTGAAGTCATAGAAATTAGGTGTGTGATGTCATAGAATGGAGGTGTGTGAACTCATAGAATGGAGGTGTGTGACATCACAATTGAAGTTTGTGAAGTCATAGATGGAGGTGTGTAAAGTCATAGTATGGAGATATGTGAAAACATAGAATGGAGTTTTGTGAAGTCACAGAATGGAGTTGTGTGAGTCAGAATTGAGGTGTGTGATGTCATAGAATGTAGATGCGTGAAGTCATAGAATGGACTATTGTGAAGTCACAGAAGGGATGTTTGTGAAGTCATAGAATGGAGGTATGAGAAATCAAATTAGAGGGGTGTGAAGTCGGAGAATGGAGGTGTGTGAAGTGATAGAATTGAGGTGGGTGAAGTCATAGAATGGAGGTGTGTGAATTCAGATTGGAGGTGTGTGAAGTCATAGAATGGACGTGTGTCAACTCAGAAAGGAGGTGTGTGAAGTCATAGAATGGAGGTGAGTGAAGTCATAGAATGGAGGTGTGTGAAGTCACAGAATTTAGGTGTGTGAAGTCAGAATGGAGGTGTGTGAGGTCAAAATGGAGGTGTGTGAAGTCATAGAATGGAGGTGTATGAAGTCACAATGCAGATGTGTGAACTCATAGAATGGAGGTGTGTGAAGTCAAAATGTAGGTGTGTGAAGTCATAGAATGGAGGTGTGTGAAGTCATAGAATGGAGGTGTGTGAAGTCACAGAATGGAGGTGTGTGAAGTCATAGAATGGAGGTGTGTGAAGTCACAGAATGGAGGTGTGTGAAATCATAGAATGGAGGTGTGTGAAGTCACAGAATGGAGGTGTGTGAAGTCAGAATGGAGGTTTGTGAAGTCAGAGAATGGAGGTGTGTGAACTCAGAATAGAGATGTGAAGTCATAGAATGGAGGTGGGTGAAGTCAGAGATTCGAGGTCTGTGAAGTCATAGAATAGAGGTGTGTGAAGTCAGAATGGAGGTGTGTGAAATCATAGAATGGAGGTGTGTGCACTCATAGAATGCAGGTGTGTGACGTCAAAATGGAAGTTTGTGAAGTCATAGAATGGAGGTGTGTGAAGTCACAGAATGGAGGTGTGAGAAGTCATACAATTGAGGTGTGTGAAGTCAAAGAATGGAGGTGTGTGAACTTAGAATGGCGGTGTGTGAAGTAATAGATGGAGGTGTGTGAAGTCATAGTATGGAGATATGTGAAATCATAGAATGGAGTTTTGTGAAGTCACAGAATGGAGTTGTGTGAGTCAGAATTGAGGTGTGTGAAGTCATAGAATGTAGATGTGTGAAGTCATAGAATGGAGTATTTTGAAGTCACCGAAGGGAGGTTTGTGAAGTCATAGAATGGAGGTATGAGAAATCAAATTAGAGGGGTGTGAAGTCGGAGTAGGGAAGTGTGTGAAGTGATAGAATTGAGGTGGGTGAAGTCATAGAATGGAGGTGTGTGAATTCAGATTGGAGGTGTGTGAAGTCATAGAATGGAGGTGAGTCAACTCAGAAAGGAGGTGTGTGAAGTCATAGAATGGAGGTGAGTGAAGTCATAGAATGGAGGTGTGTGAACACATAGAATGGAGGTCTGTGACGTCACAATGGAAGTTTGTGAAGTCATAGAATGGAGGTGTGTGAAGTCACAGAATGGAGGTGTGTGAAGTCAGAATGGAGTTGTGAAGTCATAGAATGGAGGTGGGTGAAGTCATAGAAATTAGGTGTGTGAAGTCATAGAATGGAGGTGTGTGAACTCATAGAATGGAGGTGTGTGACATCACAATGGAAGTTTGTGAAGTCATAGAATGGAGGTGTGTGAAGTCACAGAATGGAGGTGTGTGAACTCATAATGGAGGTGTGCGAAGTCATAGATGGAGGTGTGTGAAGTCACAATATGGAGATATGTGAAATCATAGAATGGAGTTTTGTGAAGTCACAGAATGGTGTTGTGTGAGTCAGAATTGAGGTGTGTGAAGTCATAGAATGTAGATGTGTGAAGTCATAGAATGGAGCATTGTGAAGTCAACGAAAGGAGGTTTGTGAAGTCATAGAATGGAGGTATGAGAAATCAAATTAGAGGGGTGTGAAGTCGGAGAATGGAGGTGTGTGAAGTCATAGAATGGATGTGGGTGAAGTCATAAAATGGAAGTGTGTGAAGTCACTGAATGGACGAGTTTAAAGTCATAGAATGGAGGTGTGTGAAGTCAGAGAATTGAGCTGTTTGAAGTCATATATTGGAGGTGTGTGAAGTCAAAATGGATGTGTGAAGTCATAGAATGTAGGTGTGTGAAGTCATAGAATGGAGGTGTGTGAACCCATAGAATGGAGGTGTGTGTAGTCACAATGGAGATGTGTGAAGTCATAGAATGGAGGTGTGTGAAGTCACAGAATGGAGGTGTGTGAAGTCATAGAATGGAGGTGTGTGAAGTCAGAATGGAATTTTGTGAAGTCACAGAATTGAGCTGTGTGAATTCAGAATGGAGGTGTGTGAAGTCATAGAATGTAGATGTGTGAAGTCATAGAATGGAGTATTGTGAAGTCACCGAAGGGAGGTTTGTGAAGTCATAGAATGGAGGTATGAAAAATCAAATTAGAGGGGTGTGAAGTCGGAGAATGGAGGTGTGTGAATTCATAGCATTGAGGTGTGTGAAGTCATAGAATGGAGGTGTGTCAACTCAAAAAGGAGGTGTGTAAGGTCATAGAATGGAGGTGAGTGAAGTCATAGAATGGAGGTGTGTGAACACATAGAATGGAGGTCTGTGACGTCACAATGGAAGTTTGTGAAGTCATAGAATGGAGGTGTGTGAAGTCACAGAATGGAGGTGTGTGAAGTCAGAATGGAGGTGTGAAGTCATAGAATGGAGGTGGGTGAAGTCATAGAAATTAGGTGTGTGATGTCATAGAATGGAGGTGTGTGAACTCATAGAATGGAGGTGTGTGACATCACAATTGAAGTTTGTGAAGTCATAGATGGAGGTGTGTAAAGTCATAGTATGGAGATATGTGAAAACATAGAATGGAGTTTTGTGAAGTCACAGAATGGAGTTGTGTGAGTCAGAATTGAGGTGTGTGATGTCATAGAATGTAGATGCGTGAAGTCATAGAATGGACTATTGTGAAGTCACAGAAGGGATGTTTGTGAAGTCATAGAATGGAGGTATGAGAAATCAAATTAGAGGGGTGTGAAGTCGGAGAATGGAGGTGTGTGAAGTGATAGAATTGAGGTGGGTGAAGTCATAGAATGGAGGTGTGTGAATTCAGATTGGAGGTGTGTGAAGTCATAGAATGGACGTGTGTCAACTCAGAAAGGAGGTGTGTGAAGTCATAGAATGGAGGTGAGTGAAGTCATAGAATGGAGGTGTGTGAAGTCACAGAATTTAGGTGTGTGAAGTCAGAATGGAGGTGTGTGAGGTCAGAATGGAGGTGTGTGAAGTCATAGAATGGAGGTGTATGAAGTCACAATGCAGATGTGTGAACTCATAGAATGGAGGTGTGTGAAGTCAAAATGTAGGTGTGTGAAGTCATAGAATGGAGGTGTGTGAAGTCATAGAATGGAGGTGTGTGAAGTCACAGAATGGAGGTGTGTGAAGTCATAGAATGGAGGTGTGTGAAGTCACAGAATGGAGGTGTGTGAAATCATAGAATGGAGGTGTGTGAAGTCACAGAATGGAGGTGTGTGAAGTCAGAATGGAGGTTTGTGAAGTCAGAGAATGGAGGTGTGTGAACTCAGAATAGAGATGTGAAGTCATAGAATGGAGGTGGGTGAAGTCAGAGATTCGAGGTCTGTGAAGTCATAGAATAGAGGTGTGTGAAGTCAGAATGGAGGTGTGTGAAATCATAGAATGGAGGTGTGTGCACTCATAGAATGCAGGTGTGTGACGTCAAAATGGAAGTTTGTGAAGTCATAGAATGGAGGTGTGTGAAGTCACAGAATGGAGGTGTGAGAAGTCATACAATTGAGGTGTGTGAAGTCAAAGAATGGAGGTGTGTGAACTTAGAATGGCGGTGTGTGAAGTAATAGATGGAGGTGTGTGAAGTCATAGTATGGAGATATGTGAAATCATAGAATGGAGTTTTGTGAAGTCACAGAATGGAGTTGTGTGAGTCAGAATTGAGGTGTGTGAAGTCATAGAATGTAGATGTGTGAAGTCATAGAATGGAGTATTTTGAAGTCACCGAAGGGAGGTTTGTGAAGTCATAGAATGGAGGTATGAGAAATCAAATTAGAGGGGTGTGAAGTCGGAGTAGGGAAGTGTGTGAAGTGATAGAATTGAGGTGGGTGAAGTCATAGAATGGAGGTGTGTGAATTCAGATTGGAGGTGTGTGAAGTCATAGAATGGAGGTGAGTCAACTCAGAAAGGAGGTGTGTGAAGTCATAGAATGGAGGTGAGTGAAGTCATAGAATGGAGGTGTGTGAACACATAGAATGGAGGTCTGTGACGTCACAATGGAAGTTTGTGAAGTCATAGAATGGAGGTGTGTGAAGTCACAGAATGGAGGTGTGTGAAGTCAGAATGGAGGTGTGAAGTCATAGAATGGAGGTGGGTGAAGTCATAGAAATTAGGTGTGTGAAGTCATAGAATGGAGGTGTGTGAACTCATAGAATGGAGGTGTGTGACATCACAATGGAAGTTTGTGAAGTCATAGAATGGAGGTGTGTGAAGTCACAGAATGGAGGTGTGTGAACTCATAATGGAGGTGTGCGAAGTCATAGATGGAGGTGTGTGAAGTCACAATATGGAGATATGTGAAATCATAGAATGGAGTTTTGTGAAGTCACAGAATGGTGTTGTGTGAGTCAGAATTGAGGTGTGTGAAGTCATAGAATGTAGATGTGTGAAGTCATAGAATGGAGCATTGTGAAGTCAACGAAAGGAGGTTTGTGAAGTCATAGAATGGAGGTATGAGAAATCAAATTAGAGGGGTGTGAAGTCGGAGAATGGAGGTGTGTGAAGTCATAGAATGGATGTGGGTGAAGTCATAAAATGGAAGTGTGTGAAGTCACTGAATGGACGAGTTTAAAGTCATAGAATGGAGGTGTGTGAAGTCAGAGAATTGAGCTGTTTGAAGTCATATATTGGAGGTGTGTGAAGTCAAAATGGATGTGTGAAGTCATAGAATGTAGGTGTGTGAAGTCATAGAATGGAGGTGTGTGAACCCATAGAATGGAGGTGTGTGTAGTCACAATGGAGATGTGTGAAGTCATAGAATGGAGGTGTGTGAAGTCACAGAATGGAGGTGTGTGAAGTCATAGAATGGAGGTGTGTGAAGTCAGAATGGAATTTTGTGAAGTCACAGAATTGAGCTGTGTGAATTCAGAATGGAGGTGTGTGAAGTCATAGAATGGAGGTGTGTGAAGTCAGAATGGAGGTGTGTGAACCCATAGAATGGAGGTGTGTGTAGTCACAATGGAGATGTGTGAAGTCATAGAATGGAGGTGTGTGAAGTCACAGAATGGAGGTGTGTGAAGTCATAGAATGGAGGTGTGTGAAGACATAGAATGGGTGTTTGTGAAGTAAGAATGAAGGTGTGTGAAGTCATAGAATGGAGGTGTGGGAAGTCACAGAATGGAGGTGTGGGAAGTCACAGATTGCACGAGTGTGAAGTCACAGAATGGAGGTGTGTGAACCCAGAATGGAGGTGTGTAAAATCACAGAATGGAGGTGTGTGAAGTCATAGAATGGAGGTGTGTAAAGTCACAGAATTGATGTGTTTGAAGTCATATATTGGAGGTCTGTGAAATCAAAATGGATGTGTGAAGTCATAGAATGGAGGTGTGTGAAATCATAGAATGAGGGTGTGTGAGGTGATAGAATGGAGGTGTGTGAAGTCACAGAATGGAGGTGTGTGAAGTCATAGAATGGAGGTGTGTGAAGTCATAGAATGGAAGTGTGTGAAGTCACAGAATCGAGGTGTGAGAAGTCACAGAATGGAGTTGTGTGAGTCAGAATTGAGGTGTGTGAAGTCATAGAATGTAGATGTGTGAAGTCATAGAATGGAGTATTGTGAAGTCACCGAGGGAGGTTTGTGAAGTCATAGAATGGAGGTATGAAAAATCAAATTAGAGGGCTGTGAAGTCGGAGAATGGAGGTGTGTGAATTCATAGCATTGAGGTGGGTGAAGACATAGAATGGAGGTGTATGAATTCAGATTGGAGGTGTGTGAAGTCATAGAATGGAGGTGTGTCAACTCAAAAAGGACGTGTGTAAAGTCATAGAATGGAGGTGAGTGAAGTCATAGAATGGAGGTGTGTGAACACATAGAATGGAGGTCTGTGACGTCACAATGGAAGTTTGTGAAGTCATAGAATGGAGGTGTGTGAAGTCACAGAATGGAGGTGTGTGAAGTCAGAATGGAGGAGTGAAGTCATAGAATGGAGGTGGGTGAAGTCATAGAAATTAGGTGTGTGATGTCATAGAATGGAGGTGTGTGAAGTCATAGAATGGAGGTGTGTGACATCACAATTGAAGTTTGTGAAGTCATAGATGGAGGTGTGTAAAGTCATAGTATGGAGATATGTGAAAACATAGAATGGAGTTTTGTGAAGTCACAGAATGGAGTTGTGTGAGTCAGAATTGAGGTGTGTGAAGTCATAGAATGTAGATGCGTGAAGTCATAGAATGGACTATTGTGAAGTCACAGAAGGGATGTTTGTGAAGTCATAGAATGGAGGTATGAGAAATCAAATTAGAGGGGTGTGAAGTCGGAGAATGGAGGTGTGTGAAGTGATAGAATTGAGGTGGGTGAAGTCATAGAATGGAGGTGTGTGAATTCAGATTGGAGGTGTGTGAAATCATAGAATGGACGTGTGTCAACTCAGAAAGGAGGTGTGTGAAGTCATAGAATGGAGGTGAGTGAAGTCATAGAATGGAGGTGTGTGAAATCATAGAATGGAGGTGTGTGAAGTCACAGAATTTAGGTGTGTGAAGTCAGAATGGAGGTGTGTGAGGTCAGAATGGAGGTGTGTGAAGTCATAGAATGGAGGTGTATGAAGTCACAATGCAGATGTGTGAACTCATAGAATGGAGGTGTGTGAAGTCACAATGTAGGTGTGTGAAGTCATAGAATGGAGGTGTGTGAAGTCATAGAATGGAGGTGTGTGAAGTCACAGAATGGAGGTGTGTGAAGTCATAGAATGGAGGTGTGTGAAGTCACAGAATGGAGGTGTGTGAAATCATAGAATGGAGGTGTGTGAAGTCACAGAATGGAGGTGTGTGAAGTCAGAATGGAGGTTTGTGAAGTCATAGAATGGAGGTGGGTGAAGTCAGAGATTCGAGGTCTGTGAAGTCATAGAGTAGAGGTGTGTGAAGTCAGAATGGAGGTGTGTGAAATCATAGAATGGAGGTGTGTGCACTCATAGAATGCAGGTGTGTGACGTCAAAATGGAAGTTTGTGAAGTCATAGGATGGAGGTGGGTGAAGTCATAGAAATTAGGTGTGTGAAGTCATAGAATGGAGGTGTGTGAACTCATAGAATGGAGGTGTGTGACATCACAATGGAAGTTTGTGAAGTCATAGAATGGAGGTGTGTGAAGTCACAGAATGGAGGTGTGTGAACTCATAATGGAGGTGTGCGAAGTCATAGATGGAGGTGTGTGAAGTCATAATATGGAGATATGTGAAATCATAGAATGGAGTTTTGTGAAGTCACAGAATGGTGTTGTGTGAGTCAGAATTGAGGTGTGTGAAGTCATAGAATGTAGATGTGTGAAGTCATAGAATGGAGCATTGTGAAGTCAACGAAAGGAGGTTTGTGAAGTCATAGAATGGAGGTATGAGAAATCAAATTAGAGGGGTGTGAAGTCGGAGAATGGAGGTGTGTGAAGTCATAGAATGGATGTGGGTGAAGTCATAGAATGGAAGTGTGTGAAGTCACTGAATGGACGAGTTTAAAGTCATAGAATGGAGGTGTGTGAAGTCAGAGAATTGAGCTGTTTGAAGTCATATATTGGAGGTGTGTGAAGTCAAAATGGATGTGTGAAGTCATAGAATGTAGGTGTGTGAAGTCATAGAATGGAGGTGTGTGAACCCATAGAATGGAGGTGTGTGTAGTCACAATGGAGATGTGTGAAGTCATAGAATGGAGGTGTGTGAAGTCACAGAATGGAGGTGTGTGAAGTCATAGAATGGAGGTGTGTGAAGTCAGAATGGAATTTTGTGAAGTCACAGAATTGAGCTGTGTGAATTCAGAATGGAGGTGTGTGAAGTCATAGAATGGAGGTGTGTGAAGTCAGAATGGAGGTGTGTGAACCCATAGAATGGAGGTGTGTGTAGTCACAATGGAGATGTGTGAAGTCATAGAATGGAGGTGTGTGAAGTCACAGAATGGAGGTGTGTGAAGTCATAGAATGGAGGTGTGTGAAGACATAGAATGGGTGTTTGTGAAGTAAGAATGAAGGTGTGTGAAGTCATAGAATGGAGGTGTGGGAAGTCACAGAATGGAGGTGTGGGAAGTCACAGATTGCACGAGTGTGAAGTCACAGAATGGAGGTGTGTGAACCCAGAATGGAGGTGTGTAAAATCACAGAATGGAGGTGTGTGAAGTCATAGAATGGAGGTGTGTAAAGTCACAGAATTGATGTGTTTGAAGTCATATATTGGAGGTCTGTGAAATCAAAATGGATGTGTGAAGTCATAGAATGGAGGTGTGTGAAATCATAGAATGAGGGTGTGTGAGGTGATAGAATGGAGGTGTGTGAAGTCACAGAATGGAGGTGTGTGAAGTCATAGAATGGAGGTGTGTGAAGTCATAGAATGGAAGTGTGTGAAGTCACAGATTGGAGCTGTGAGAAGTCACAGAATGGAGTTGTATGAGTCAGAATTGAGGTGTGTGAAGTCATAGAATGTAGATGTGTGAAGTCATAGAATGGAGTATTGTGAAGTCACCGAGGGAGGTTTGTGAAGTCATAGAATGGAGGTATGAAAAATCAAATTAGAGGGCTGTGAAGTCGGAGAATGGAGGTGTGTGAATTCATAGCATTGAGGTGGGTGAAGTCATAGAATGGAGGTGTATGAATTCAGATTGGAAGTGTGTGAAGTCATAGAATGGAGGTGTGTCAACTCAAAAAGGACGTGTGTAAAGTCATAGAATGGAGGTGAGTGAAGTCATAGAATGGAGGTGTGTGAACACATAGAATGGAGGTCTGTGACGTCACAATGGAAGTTTGTGAAGTCATAGAATGGAGGTGTGTGAAGTCACAGAATGGAGGTGTGTGAAGTCAGAATGGAGGAGTGAAGTCATAGAATGGAGGTGGGTGAAGTCATAGAAATTAGGTGTGTGATGTCATAGAATGGAGGTGTGTGAAGTCATAGAATGGAGGTGTGTGACATCACAATTGAAGTTTGTGAAGTCATAGATGGAGGTGTGTAAAGTCATAGTATGGAGATATGTGAAAACATAGAATGGAGTTTTGTGAAGTCACAGAATGGAGTTGTGTGAGTCAGAATTGAGGTGTGTGAAGTCATAGAATGTAGATGCGTGAAGTCATAGAATGGACTATTGTGAAGTCACAGAAGGGATGTTTGTGAAGTCATAGAATGGAGGTATGAGAAATCAAATTAGAGGGGTGTGAAGTCGGAGAATGGAGGTGTGTGAAGTGATAGAATTGAGGTGGGTGAAGTCATAGAATGGAGGTGTGTGAATTCAGATTGGAGGTGTGTGAAGTCATAGAATGGACGTGTGTCAACTCAGAAAGGAGGTGTGTGAAGTCATAGAATGGAGGTGAGTGAAGTCATAGAATGGAGGTGTGTGAAATCATAGAATGGAGGTGTGTGAAGTCACAGAATTTAGGTGTGTGAAGTCAGAATGGAGGTGTGTGAGGTCAGAATGGAGGTGTGTGAAGTCATAGAATGGAGGTGTATGAAGTCACAATGCAGATGTGTGAACTCATAGAATGGAGGTGTGTGAAGTCACAATGTAGGTGTGTGAAGTCATAGAATGGAGGTGTGTGAAGTCATAGAATGGAGGTGTGTGAAGTCACAGAATGGAGGTGTGTGAAGTCATAGAATGGAGGTGTGTGAAGTCACAGAATGGAGGTGTGTGAAATCATAGAATGGAGGTGTGTGAAGTCACAGAATGGAGGTGTGTGAAGTCAGAATGGAGGTTTGTGAAGTCATAGAATGGAGGTGGGTGAAGTCAGAGATTCGAGGTCTGTGAAGTCATAGAATAGTGGTGTGTGAAGTCAGAATGGAGGTGTGTGAAATCATAGAATGGAGGTGTGTGCACTCATAGAATGCAGGTGTGTGACGTCAAAATGGAAGTTTGTGAAGTCATAGAATGGAGGTGTGTGAAGTCACAGAATGGAGGTGTGTGAAGTCATACAATTGAGGTGTGTAAAGTCAAAGAATGGAGGTGTGTGAACTTAGAATGGCGGTGTGTGAAGTAATAGATGGAGGTGTGTGAAGTCATAGTATGGAGATATGTGAAATCATAGAATGGAGTTTTGTGAAGTCACAGAATGGAGTTGTGTGAGTCAGAATTGAGGTGTGTGAAGTCATAGAATGGAGTATTTTGAAGTCACCGAAGGGAGGTTTGTGAAGTCATAGAATGGAGGTATGAGAAATCAAATTAGAGGGGTGTGAAGTCGGAGTAGGGAAGTGTGTGAAGTGATAGAATTGAGGTGGGTGAAGTCATAGAATGGAGGTGTGTGAATTCAGATTGGAGGTGTGTGAAGTCATAGAATGGAGGTGAGTCAACTCAGAAAGGAGGTGTGTGAAATCATAGAATGGAGGAGAGAGAAGTCATAGAATGGAGGTGTGTGAACACATAGAATGGAGGTCTGTGACGTCACAATGGAAGTTTGTGAAGTCATAGAATGGAGGTGTGTGAAGTCACAGAATGGAGGTGTGTGAAGTCAGAATGGAGGTGTGAAGTCATAGAATGGAGGTGTGTGAAGTCACAGAATGGAGGTGTGTGAAATCATAGAATGGAGGTGTGTGAAGTCACAGAATGGAGGTGTGTGAAGTCAGAATGGAGGTTTGTGAAGTCAGAGAATGGAGGTGTGTGAAGTCAGAATAGAGATGTGAAGTCATAGAATGGAGGTGGGTGAAGTCAGAGATTCGAGGTCTGTGAAGTCATAGAATAGAGGTGTGTGAAGTCAGAATGGAGGTGTGTGAAATCATAGAATGGAGGTGTGTGCACTCATAGAATGCAGGTGTGTCACGTCAAAATGGAAGTTTGTGAAGTCATAGAATGGAGGTGTGTGAAGTCACAGAATGGAGGTGTGAGAAGTCATACAATTGAGGTGTGTGAAGTCAAAGAATGGAGGTGTGTGAACTTAGAATGGCGGTGTGTGAAGTAATAGATGGAGGTGTGTGAAGTCATAGTATGGAGATATGTGAAATCATAGAATGGAGTTTTGTGAAGTCACAGAATGGAGTTGTGTGAGTCAGAATTGAGGTGTGTGAAGTCATAGAATGTAGATGTGTGAAGTCATAGAATGGAGTATTTTGAAGTCACCGAAGGGAGGTTTGTGAAGTCATAGAATGGAGGTATGAGAAATCAAATTAGAGGGGTGTGAAGTCGGAGTAGGGAAGTGTGTGAAGTGATAGAATTGAGGTGGGTGAAGTCATAGAATGGAGGTGTGTGAATTCAGATTGGAGGTGTGTGAAGTCATAGAATGGAGGTGAGTCAACTCAGAAAGGAGGTGTGTGAAGTCATAGAATGGAGGTGAGTGAAGTCATAGAATGGAGGTGTGTGAACACATAGAATGGAGGTCTGTGACGTCACAATGGAAGTTTGTGAAGTCATAGAATGGAGGTGTGTGAAGTCACAGAATGGAGGTGTGTGAAGTCAGAATGGAGGTGTGAAGTCATAGAATGGAGGTGGGTGAAGTCATAGAAATTAGGTGTGTGAAGTCATAGAATGGAGGTGTGTGAACTCATAGAATGGAGGTGTGTGACATCACAATGGAAGTTTGTGAAGTCATAGAATGGAGGTGTGTGAAGTCACAGAATGGAGGTGTGTGAACTCATAATGGAGGTGTGCGAAGTCATAGATGGAGGTGTGTGAAGTCATAATATGGAGATATGTGAAATCATAGAATGGAGTTTTGTGAAGTCACAGAATGGTGTTGTGTGAGTCAGAATTGAGGTGTGTGAAGTCATAGAATGTAGATGTGTGAAGTCATAGAATGGAGCATTGTGAAGTCAACGAAAGGAGGTTTGTGAAGTCATAGAATGGAGGTATGAGAAATCAAATTAGAGGGGTGTGAAGTCGGAGAATGGAGGTGTGTGAAGTCATAGAATGGATGTGGGTGAAGTCATAAAATGGAAGTGTGTGAAGTCACTGAATGGACGAGTTTAAAGTCATAGAATGGAGGTGTGTGAAGTCAGAGAATTGAGCTGTTTGAAGTCATATATTGGAGGTGTGTGAAGTCAAAATGGATGTGTGAAGTCATAGAATGTAGGTGTGTGAAGTCATAGAATGGAGGTGTGTGAACCCATAGAATGGAGGTGTGTGTAGTCACAATGGAGATGTGTGAAGTCATAGAATGGAGGTGTGTGAAGTCACAGAATGGAGGTGTGTGAAGTCATAGAATGGAGGTGTGTGAAGTCAGAATGGAATTTTGTGAAGTCACAGAATTGAGCTGTGTGAATTCAGAATGGAGGTGTGTGAAGTCATAGAATGGAGGTGTGTGAAGTCAGAATGGAGGTGTGTGAACCCATAGAATGGAGGTGTGTGTAGTCACAATGGAGATGTGTGAAGTCATAGAATGGAGGTGTGTGAAGTCACAGAATGGAGGTGTGTGAAGTCATAGAATGGAGGTGTGTGAAGACATAGAATGGGTGTTTGTGAAGTAAGAATGAAGGTGTGTGAAGTCATAGAATGGAGGTGTGGGAAGTCACAGAATGGAGGTGTGGGAAGTCACAGATTGCACGAGTGTGAAGTCACAGAATGGAGGTGTGTGAACCCAGAATGGAGGTGTGTAAAATCACAGAATGGAGGTGTGTGAAGTCATAGAATGGAGGTGTGTAAAGTCACAGAATTGATGTGTTTGAAGTCATATATTGGAGGTCTGTGAAATCAAAATGGATGTGTGAAGTCATAGAATGGAGGTGTGTGAAATCATAGAATGAGGGTGTGTGAGGTGATAGAATGGAGGTGTGTGAAGTCACAGAATGGAGGTGTGTGAAGTCATAGAATGGAGGTGTGTGAAGTCATAGAATGGAAGTGTGTGAAGTCACAGATTGCAGCTGTGTGAAGTCACAGAATCGAGGTGTGAGAAGTCACAGAATGGAGTTGTATGAGTCAGAATTGAGGTGTGTGAAGTCATAGAATGTAGATGTGTGAAGTCATAGAATGGAGTATTGTGAAGTCACCGAGGGAGGTTTGTGAAGTCATAGAATGGAGGTATGAAAAATCAAATTAGAGGGCTGTGAAGTCGGAGAATGGAGGTGTGTGAATTCATAGCATTGAGGTGGGTGAAGTCATAGAATGGAGGTGTATGAATTCAGATTGGAGGTGTGTGAAGTCATAGAATGGAGGTGTGTCAACTCAAAAAGGACGTGTGTAAAGTCATAGAATGGAGGTGAGTGAAGTCATAGAATGGAGGTGTGTGAACACATAGAATGGAGGTCTGTGACGTCACAATGGAAGTTTGTGAAGTCATAGAATGGAGGTGTGTGAAGTCACAGAATGGAGGTGTGTGAAGTCAGAATGGAGGAGTGAAGTCATAGAATGGAGGTGGGTGAAGTCATAGAAATTAGGTGTGTGATGTCATAGAATGGAGGTGTGTGAACTCATAGAATGGAGGTGTGTGACATCACAATTGAAGTTTGTGAAGTCATAGATGGAGGTGTGTAAAGTCATAGTATGGAGATATGTGAAAACATAGAATGGAGTTTTGTGAAGTCACAGAATGGAGTTGTGTGAGTCAGAATTGAGGTGTGTGAAGTCATAGAATGTAGATGCGTGAAGTCATAGAATGGACTATTGTGAAGTCACAGAAGGGATGTTTGTGAAGTCATAGAATGGAGGTATGAGAAATCAAATTAGAGGGGTGTGAAGTCGGAGAATGGAGGTGTGTGAAGTGATAGAATTGAGGTGGGTGAAGTCATAGAATGGAGGTGTGTGAATTCAGATTGGAGGTGTGTGAAGTCATAGAATGGACGTGTGTCAACTCAGAAAGGAGGTGTGTGAAGTCATAGAATGGAGGTGAGTGAAGTCATAGAATGGAGGTGTGTGAAATCATAGAATGGAGGTGTGTGAAGTCACAGAATTTAGGTGTGTGAAGTCAGAATGGAGGTGTGTGAGGTCAGAATGGAGGTGTGTGAAGTCATAGAATGGAGGTGTATGAAGTCACAATGCAGATGTGTGAACTCATAGAATGGAGGTGTGTGAAGTCACAATGTAGGTGTGTGAAGTCATAGAATGGAGGTGTGTGAAGTCATAGAATGGAGGTGTGTGAAGTCACAGAATGGAGGTGTGTGAAGTCATAGAATGGAGGTGTGTGAAGTCACAGAATGGAGGTGTGTGAAATCATAGAATGGAGGTGTGTGAAGTCACAGAATGGAGGTGTGTGAAGTCAGAATGGAGGTTTGTGAAGTCATAGAATGGAGGTGGGTGAAGTCAGAGATTCGAGGTCTGTGAAGTCATAGAATAGAGGTGTGTGAAGTCAGAATGGAGGTGTGTGAAATCATAGAATGGAGGTGTGTGCACTCATAGAATGCAGGTGTGTGACGTCAAAATGGAAGTTTGTGAAGTCATAGAATGGAGGTGTGTGAAGTCACAGAATGGAGGTGTGTGAAGTCATACAATTGAGGTGTGTAAAGTCAAAGAATGGAGGTGTGTGAACTTAGAATGGCGGTGTGTGAAGTAATAGATGGAGGTGTGTGAAGTCATAGTATGGAGATATGTGAAATCATAGAATGGAGTTTTGTGAAGTCACAGAATGGAGTTGTGTGAGTCAGAATTGAGGTGTGTGAAGTCATAGAATGGAGTATTTTGAAGTCACCGAAGGGAGGTTTGTGAAGTCATAGAATGGCGGTATGAGAAATCAAATTAGAGGGGTGTGAAGTCGGAGTAGGGAAGTGTGTGAAGTGATAGAATTGAGGTGGGTGAAGTCATAGAATGGAGGTGTGTGAATTCAGATTGGAGGTGTGTGAAGTCATAGAATGGAGGTGAGTCAACTCAGAAAGGAGGTGTGTGAAATCATAGAATGGAGGTGAGAGAAGTCATAGAATGGAGGTGTGTGAACACATAGAATGGAGGTCTGTGACGTCACAATGGAAGTTTGTGAAGTCATAGAATGGAGGTGTGTGAAGTCACAGAATGGAGGTGTGTGAAGTCAGAATGGAGGTGTGAAGTCATAGAATGGAGGTGGGTGAAGTCATAGAAATTAGGTGTGTGAAGTCATAGAATGGAGGTGTGTGAACTCATAGAATGGAGGTGTGTGACATCACAATGGAAGTTTGTGAAGTCATAGAATGGAGGTGTGTGAAGTCACAGAATGGAGGTGTGTGAACTCATAATGGAGGTGTGCGAAGTCATAGATGGAGGTGTGTGAAGTCATAATATGGAGATATGTGAAATCATAGAATGGAGTTTTGTGAAGTCACAGAATGGTGTTGTGTGAGTCAGAATTGAGGTGTGTGAAGTCATAGAATGTAGATGTGTGAAGTCATAGAATGGAGCATTGTGAAGTCAACGAAAGGAGGTTTGTGAAGTCATAGAATGGAGGTATGAGAAATCAAATTAGAGGGGTGTGAAGTCGGAGAATGGAGGTGTGTGAAGTCATAGAATGGATGTGGGTGAAGTCATAGAATGGAAGTGTGTGAAGTCACTGAATGGACGAGTTTAAAGTCATAGAATGGAGGTGTGTGAAGTCAGAGAATTGAGCTGTTTGAAGTCATATATTGGAGGTGTGTGAAGTCATAGAATGGAGGTGTGTGCACTCATAGAATGCAGGTGTGTGACGTCAAAATGGAAGTTTGTGAAGTCATAGAATGGAGGTGTGTGAAGTCACAGAATGGAGGTGTGTGAAGTCAGAATGGAGGTTTGTGAAGTCATAGAATGGAGGTGGGTGAAGTCAGAGATTCGAGGTCTGTGAAGTCATAGAATAGAGGTGTGTGAAGTCAGAATGGAGGTGTGTGAAATCATAGAATGGAGGTGTGTGCACTCATAGAATGCAGGTGTGTGACGTCAAAATGGAAGTTTGTGAAGTCATAGAATGGAGGTGTGTGAAGTCACAGAATGGAGGTGTGTGAAGTCATACAATTGAGGTGTGTAAAGTCAAAGAATGGAGGTGTGTGAACTTAGAATGGCGGTGTGTGAAGTAATAGATGGAGGTGTGTGAAGTCATAGTATGGAGATATGTGAAATCATAGAATGGAGTTTTGTGAAGTCACAGAATGGAGTTGTGTGAGTCAGAATTGAGGTGTGTGAAGTCATAGAATGGAGTATTTTGAAGTCACCGAAGGGAGGTTTGTGAAGTCATAGAATGGCGGTATGAGAAATCAAATTAGAGGGGTGTGAAGTCGGAGTAGGGAAGTGTGTGAAGTGATAGAATTGAGGTGGGTGAAGTCATAGAATGGAGGTGTGTGAATTCAGATTGGAGGTGTGTGAAGTCATAGAATGGAGGTGAGTCAACTCAGAAAGGAGGTGTGTGAAATCATAGAATGGAGGTGAGAGAAGTCATAGAATGGAGGTGTGTGAACACATAGAATGGAGGTCTGTGACGTCACAATGGAAGTTTGTGAAGTCATAGAATGGAGGTGTGTGAAGTCACAGAATGGAGGTGTGTGAAGTCAGAATGGAGGTGTGAAGTCATAGAATGGAGGTGGGTGAAGTCATAGAAATTAGGTGTGTGAAGTCATAGAATGGAGGTGTGTGAACTCATAGAATGGAGGTGTGTGACATCACAATGGAAGTTTGTGAAGTCATAGAATGGAGGTGTGTGAAGTCACAGAATGGAGGTGTGTGAACTCATAATGGAGGTGTGCGAAGTCATAGATGGAGGTGTGTGAAGTCATAATATGGAGATATGTGAAATCATAGAATGGAGTTTTGTGAAGTCACAGAATGGTGTTGTGTGAGTCAGAATTGAGGTGTGTGAAGTCATAGAATGTAGATGTGTGAAGTCATAGAATGGAGCATTGTGAAGTCAACGAAAGGAGGTTTGTGAAGTCATAGAATGGAGGTATGAGAAATCAAATTAGAGGGGTGTGAAGTCGGAGAATGGAGGTGTGTGAAGTCATAGAATGGATGTGGGTGAAGTCATAGAATGGAAGTGTGTGAAGTCACTGAATGGACGAGTTTAAAGTCATAGAATGGAGGTGTGTGAAGTCAGAGAATTGAGCTGTTTGAAGTCATATATTGGAGGTGTGTGAAGTCATAGAATGGAGGTGTGTGCACTCATAGAATGCAGGTGTGTGACGTCAAAATGGAAGTTTGTGAAGTCATAGAATGGAGGTGTGTGAAGTCACAGAATGGAGGTGTGTGAAGTCATACAATTGAGGTGTGTGAAGTCAAAGAATGGAGGTGTGTGAACTTAGAATGGCGGTGTGTGAAGTAATAGATGGAGGTGTGTGAAGTCATAGTATGGAGATATGTGAAATCATAGAATGGAGTTTTGTGAAGTCACAGAATGGAGTTGTGTGAGTCAGAATTGAGGTGTTTGAAGTCATAGAATGTAGATGTGTGAAGTTATAGAATGGAGAATTGTGAAGTCACCGAAGGGAGGTTTGTGAAGTCATAGAATGGAGGTATGAGAAATCAAATTAGAGGGGTGTGAAGTCGGAGAATGGAGGTGTGTGAAGTCATAGAATGGAGGTGGGTGAAGTCATAGAATGGAGGTGTGTGAATTCAGATTGGAGGTGTGTGAAGTCATAGAATGGAGGTGTGTCAACTCAGAAAGGAGGTGTGTGAAGTCATAGAATGGAGGTGAGTGAAGTCATAGAATGGAGGTGTGTGAACACATAGAATGGAGGTGTGTGACGTCACAATGGTAGTTTGTGAAGTCATAGAATGGAGGTGTGTGAAGTCACAGAATTGAGGTGTGTGAAGTCAGAATGGAGGTGTGAAGTCATAGAATGGAGGTGGGTGAAGTCATAGATATTAGGTGTGTGAAGTCATAGAATGGATGTGTGTGAACTCATAGAATGGAGGTGTGTGACGTCACAATGGAAGTTTGTGAAGTCATAGAATGGTGGTGTGTGAAGTCACAGAATGGAGGTGTTTGAAGTCATACAATGGAGGTGTGTGAAGTCAGAATGGAGGTGTGTGAAGTCACAGAATGGAGGTGTGTGAACTCAGAATGGAGGTGTGTGAAGTCATAGATGGATGTGTGTAAAGTCATAGTATGGAGATATGTGAAATCATGGAATGGAGTTTTGTGAAGTCACAGAATGGAGTTGTGTGAGTCAGAATTGAGGTGTGTGAAGTCATAGAATGTAGATGTGTGAAGTCATAGAATGGAGTATTGTGAAGTCACCGAAGGGACGTTTGTGAATCATAGAATGGAGGTATGAGAAATCAAATTAGAGGAGTGTGAAGTCGGAGAATCGAGGTGTGTGAAGTCATAGAATGGAGGTGGGTGAAGTCACAGAATGGAGGTGTGTGAAGTCACAGAATGGAGGTGTGTGAACTCAGAATGGAGGTGTGTGAAGTCACAGAATGGAGGTTTGTGAAGTCATAGAATGGAAGTGTGTGAAGTCATAGAATGGACGTGTGTGAAATCAGAATGGAGGTGTGTTAAGTCACCGAATGGAGTTTTGTGAACTCAGTATGGAGGTGTGTGAAGTCACAGAATGGAGGTTTGTGAAGTCATAGATGGAGGTGTGTGAGGTCATAGAATGGATGTTTCTGAAGTAGGAATGAAGGTGTGTGAAGTCATAGAATGGAGGTGTGTGAAGTCACAGAATGGAGGTGTGTGAAGTCACTGAATGGAAGTGTGTGAAGTCAGAATGGAGGTGTGAAGTCATAGAATGAACGTGGGTGAAGTCATAGAAAGGAGGTGTGGCAAGTCATAGAATGGAGGAGTGTGAAGTCATAGAGTGGAGGTGAGTGAAGTCACAGATTCGAGGTCTGTGAAGTCATAGATTGGACGTGTGTGATGTCAGAATGGAGGTGTGCGAAGTCATAGAATAGAGGTTTGTGAAGTCAGAATGGAGGTGTGTGAAGTCATAGAATGGAGGTGTGTGAACTCATAGAATGGAGGTGTGTGACGTCACAATGGAAGTGTGTGAAGTCACAGAATGGAGGTGTGTGAATTCATACAATTGAGTTGTTTGAAGTCAGAATGGAATTTTGTGAAGTCACAGAATTGAGCTGTGTGAATGCAGAATGGAGGTGTGTGAAGTCATAGAATGCAGGTGTGTAAAGTCAGAATGGAGGTGTGTGAACTCATAAAATGGAGGTGTGTGTAGTCTCAATGGAGGTGTGTGAAGTCATAGAATGGAGGTATGTGAAGTCACAGAATGGAAGTGTGTGAAGTCATAGAATGGAGGTGTGTGAAGTCATGGAATGGGTGTTTGTGAAGTAAGAATGAAGGTGTGTGAAGTCATAGAATGGAGGTGTGTGAAGTCACAGAATGGAGGTGTGGGAAGTCACAGATTGCAGGAGTGTGAAGTCACAGAATGGAGGTGTGTGAACCCAGAATGGAGGTGTGTAAAGTCACAAAATGGAGGTGTGTGAAGTCACAGAATGGAAGTGTGTGAAGTCATAGAATGGAGGTGTGTGAAGTCACAGAATTGAGGTGTTTGCAGACATATATTGGAGGTGTGTGAAATCAAAATGGATGTGTCAAGTCATAGAATGGAGGTGTGTGAAATCATAGAATAAGGGTGTGTGAGGTCATAGAATGGAGGTGTGTGAAGTCACAGAATGGAGGTGTGTGAAGTCAGAATGGAGGTGTGAAGTCATAGAATGGAGGTGGGTGAAGTCATAGAAATTAGGTGTGTGAAGTCATAGAATGGAGGTGTGTGAACTCATAGAATGGAGGTGTGTGACATCACAATTGAAGTTTGTGAAGTCATAGATGGAGGTGTGTAAAGTCATAGTATGGAGATATGTGAAAACATAGAATGGAGTTTTGTGAAGTCACAGAATGGAGTTGTGTGAGTCAGAATTGAGGTGTGTGAAGTCATAGAATGTAGATGCGTGAAGTCATAGAATGGACTATTGTGAAGTCACAGAAGGGATGTTTGTGAAGTCATAGAATGGAGGTATGAGAAATCAAATTAGAGGGGTGTGAAGTCGGAGAATGGAGGTGTGTGAAGTGATAGAATTGAGGTGGGTGAAGTCATAGAATGGAGGTGTGTGAATTCAGATTGGAGGTGTGTGAAGTCATAGAATGGACGTGTGTCAACTCAGAAAGGAGGTGTGTGAAGTCATAGAATGGAGGTGAGTGAAGTCATAGAATGGAGGTGTGTGAAATCATAGAATGGAGGTGTGTGAAGTCACAGAATTTAGGTGTGTGAAGTCAGAGTGGAGGTGTGTGAGGTCAGAATGGAGGTGTGTGAAGTCATAGAATGGAGGTGTATGAAGTCACAATGTAGATGTGTGAACTCATAGAATGGAGGTGTGTGAAGTCACAATGTAGGTGTGTGAAGTCATAGAATGGAGGTGTGTGAAGTCATAGAATGGAGGTTTGTGAAGTCACAGAATGGAGGTGTGTGAAGTCATAGAATGGAGGTGTGTGAAGTCACAGAATGGAGGTGTGTGAAATCATAGAATGGAGGTGTGTGAAGTCACAGAATGGAGGTGTGTGAAGTCAGAATGGAGGTTTGTGAAGTCAGAGAATGGAGGTGTGTGAAGTCAGAATAGAGATGTGAAGTCATAGAATGGAGGTGGGTGAAGTCAGAGATTCGAGGTCTGTGAAGTCATAGAATAGAGGTGTGTGAAGTCAGAATGGAGGTGTGTGAAATCATAGAATGGAGGTGTGTGCACTCATAGAATGCAGGTGTGTGACGTCAAAATGGAAGTTTGTGAAGTCATAGAATGGAGGTGTGTGAAGTCACAGAATGGAGGTGTGTGAAGTCATACAAATGAGGTGTGTGAAGTCAAAGAATGGAGGTGTGTGAACTTAGAATGGCGGTGTGTGAAGTAATAGATGGAGGTGTGTGAAGTCATAGTATGGAGATATGTGAAATCATAGAATGGAGTTTTGTGAAGTCACAGAATGGAGTTGTGTGAGTCAGAATTGAGGTGTGTGAAGTCATAGAATGTAGATGTGTGAAGTTATAGAATGGAGAATTGTGAAGTCACCGAAGGGAGGTTTGTGAAGTCATAGAATGGAGGTATGAGAAATCAAATTAGAGGGGTGTGAAGTCGGAGAATGGAGGTGTGTGAAGTCATAGAATGGAGGTGGGTGAAGTCATAGAATGGAGGTGTGTGAATTCAGATTGGAGGTGTGTGAAGTCATAGAATGGAGGTGTGTCAACTCAGAAAGGAGGTGTGTGAAGTCACAGAATGGAGGTGTGTGAAGTCAGAATGGAGGTGTGTGAAGTCATAGAGTGGAGGTGTGTGAAGTCAGAATGGAGGTGTGAAGTCATAGAATGAAGGTGGGTGAAGTCATAGAACTTAAGTGTGGGAAGTCATAGAATGGAGAAGTGTGAAGTCATAGAGTGGAGGTGAGTGAAGTCACAGTTTCGAGGTCTGTGTAGTCATAGAATGGAGGTGTGTGAAGTCATACAATGGAGTATTGTGAAGTCACCGAAGGGAGGTTTGTGAAGTCATAGAATGGAGGTATGAGAAATCAAATTAGAGGGGTGTGAAGTCGGAGAATGGAGGTTTGTGAAGTCATAGAATGGAGGTGGGTGAAGTCAGAGATTCGAGGTCTGTGAAGTCATAGAATAGAGGTGTGTGAAGTCAGAATGGAGGTGTGTGAAATCATAGAATGGAGGTGTGTGCACTCATAGAATGCAGGTGTGTGACGTCAAAATGGAAGTTTGTGAAGTCATAGAATGGAGGTGTGTGAAGTCACAGAATGGAGGTGTGTGAAGTCATACAATTGAGGTGTGTGAAGTCAAAGAATGGAGGTGTGTGAACTTAGAATGGCGGTGTGTGAAGTAATAGATGGAGGTGTGTGAAGTCATAGTATGGAGATATGTGAAATCATAGAATGGAGTTTTGTGAAGTCACAGAATGGAGTTGTGTGAGTCAGAATTGAGGTGTGTGAAGTCATAGAATGTAGATGTGTGAAGTTATAGAATGTAGAATTGTGAAGTCACCGAAGGGAGGTTTGTGAAGTCATAGAATGGAGGTATGAGAAATCAAATTAGAGGGGTGTGAAGTCGGAGAATGGAGGTGTGTGAAGTCATAGAATGGAGGTGGGTGAAGTCATAGAATGGAGGTGTGTGAATTCAGATTGGAGGTGTGTGAAGTCATAGAATGGAGGTGTGTCAACTCAGAAAGGAGGTGTGTGAAGTCACAGAATGGAGGTGTGTGAAGTCAGAATGGAGGTGTGTGAAGTCATAGAGTGGAGGTGTGTGAAGTCAGAATGGAGGTGTGAAGTCATAGAATGAAGGTGGGTGAAGTCATAGAACTTAAGTGTGGGAAGTCATAGAATGGAGAAGTGTGAAGTCATAGAGTGGAGGTGAGTGAAGTCACAGATTCGAGGTCTGTGAAGTCATAGAATGGAGGTGTGTGAAGTCATACAATGGAGTATTGTGAAGTCACCGAAGGGAGGTTTGTGAAGTCATAGAATGGAGGTATGAGAAATCAAATTAGAGGGGTGTGAAGTCGGAGAATGGAGGTTTGTGAAGTCATAGAATGGAGGTGGGTGAAGTCATAGAATGGAGGTGTGTGAATTCAGATTGGAGGTTTGTGAAGTCATAGATTGGAGGTGTGTCAACTCAGAAAGGAGGTGTTTGAAATCATAGAATGGAGGTGAGTGAAGTCATAGAATGGAGGTGTTTGAAATCATAGAATGGAGGTGTGTGAAGTCACAGTGCAGGTGTGTGAACTCATAGAATGGAGGTGTGTGAAGTCACAATGTAGGTGTGTGAAGTCATAGAATGGAGGTGTGTGAAGTCATAGAATGGAGGTGTGTGAAGTCACAGAATGGAGGTGTGTGAAGTCATAGAATGGAGGTGTGTGAAGTCACAGAATGGAGGTGTGTGAAATCATAGAATGGAGGTGTGTGAAGTCACAGAATGGAGGTGTGTGAAGTCAGAATGGAGGTTTCTGAAGTCATAGAATGAAGGTGTGTGAAGTCAGAATAGAGGTGTGAAGTCATGGAATGGAGGTGGGTGAAGTCATAGAAATTAGGTGCGGGAAGTCATAGAATGGAGAAGTGTGAAGTCATAGAGTGGAGGTGAGTGAAATCAGAGATTCGAGGTCTGTGAAGTCATAGAATGGAGGTGTGTGAAGTCAGAATGTAGGTGTACGAAGTCGTAGAATAGAGGTGTGTGAAGTCAGAATGGAGGTGTGTGAAGTCATAGAATGGAGGTGTGTGCACTCATAGAATGCAGGTGTGTGACGTCACAATGGAAGTTTGTGAAGTCATAGAATGGAGGTGTGTGAAGTCACAGAATGGAGGTGTGGGAAGTCATACAATGGAGGTGTGTGAAGTCAGAATGGAGGTGTGTGAAGTCAAAGAATGGAGGTGTGTGAACTCAGAATGGCGGTGTGTGAAATAGATGGAGGTGTGTGAAGTCATAGTATGGAGATATGTGAAATCATAGAATGGAGTTTTGTGAAGTCACAGAATGGAGTTGTGTGAGTCAGAATTGAGGTGTGTGAAGTCATAGAATGTAGATGTGTTAAGTCATAGAATGGAGTATTGTGAAGTCACCGAAGGGAGGTTTGTGAAGTCATAGAATGGAGGTATGAGAAATCAAATTAGAGGGGTGTGAAGTCGGAAAATGGAGGTGTGTGAAGTCATAGAATGGAGGTGGGTGAAGTCATAGAATGGAGGTGTGTGAATTCAGATTGGAGGTGTGTGAAGTCATAGAATGGAGGTGTGTCAACTCAGAAAGGAGGTGTGTGAAGTCATAGAATGGAGGTGAGTGAAGTCATAGAATGGAGGTGTGTGAACTCATAGAATGGAGGTGTGTGACGTCACAATGGTAGTTTGTGAAGTCATAGAATGGAGGTGTGTGAAGTCACAGAATTGAGGTGTGTGAAGTCAGAATGGAGGTGTGAAGTCATAGAATGGAGGTGTGTGAATCAGAATGGAGGTGTGTGAAGTCATAGAATGGAGGTGTGTGAACTCATAGATGGAGGTGTGTGACGTCATAATGGAAGTTTGTGAAGTCATAGAATGGAGGTGTGTGAAGTCACAGAATGGAGGTGTGAGAAGTCATACAATGGAAGTGTGTTAAGTCAGAATGGAGGTGTGTGAAGTCACAGAATGGAGGTGTGTGAACTCAGAATGGCGGTGTGTGAAGTAATAGATGAAGGTGTGTGAAGTCATAGTATCGAGATATGTGAAATCATAGAATGGAGTTTTGTGAAGTCACAGAATGGAGTTGTGTGAGTCAGAATTGAGGTGTGTGAAGTCATAGAACGTACATGTGTGAAGTCATAGAATGGAGTATTTTTAAGTCACCGAAGGGAGGTTTGTGAAGTCATAGAATGGAGGTATGAGAAATCAAATTAGAGGGGTGTGAAGTCGGATAATGGAGGTGTGTGAAGTCAGAATGGAGGTGTGTGAAGTCATAGAATGGAGGTGCGTGACGTCACAATGGAAGTTTGTGAAGTCATAGAATGGAGGTGTGTGAAGTCACAGAATGGAGGTGTGTGAAGTCATACAATGGAAGTGTGTGAAGTCAGAATGGAGGTGTGTGAAGTCAAAGAACGGAGGTGTGTGAACTCAGAATGGAGGTGTGTGCAATCATAGATGGACGTGTGTGAAGTCATAGTATGGAGATATGTGAAATCATTGAATGGAGTTTTGTGAAGTCACAGAATGGAGTTGTGTGAGTCAGAATTGAGGTGTGTGAAGTCATAGAATGTAGATGTGTGAAGTCATAGAATGGAGTATTTTGAAGTCACCGAAGGGAGGTTTGTGAAGTCATAGAATGGAGGTATGAGAAATCAAATTAGAAGGGTGTGAAGTCGGAGAATGGAGGTGTGCGAAGTGATAGAATTGAGGTGGGTGAAGTCATAGAATGGAGGTTTGTGAATTCATATTGGAGGTGTGTGAAGTCATAGATGGAGGTGTGTGAGGTTATAGAATGGATGTTTCTGAAGTAAGAATGAAGGTGTGTGAAGTCATAGAATGAAGGTGGGTGAAGTCATAGAAAGGAGGTGTGGGAAGTCATAGAATGGAGGAGTGTGAAGTCATAGAGTGGAGGTGAGTGAAGTCACAGATTCGAGGTCTGTGAAGTCATAGATTGGAGGTGTGTGATGTCAGAATGCAGGTGTGCGAAGTCATAGAGAAGAGATTTGTGAAGTCAGAATGGAGGTGTGTGAACTCATAGAATGGAGGTGTGTGACGCCACAATGGAGGTGTGTGAAGTCACACAATGGAGGTGTGTGAATACATACAATGGAGGTGTGTGAAGTAAGAATGGAATTTTGTGAAGTCACAGAATTGAGCTGTGTGAATTCAGAATGGAGGTGTGTGAAGTCATAGAATGGAGGTGTGTGAAGTCAGAATGGAGGTGTGTGAACTCATAGAATGGAGGTGTGTGTAGTCACAATGGAGATGTGTGAAGTCATAGAATGGAGGTGTGTGAAGTCACAGAATGGAGGTGTGTGAAGTCATAGAATGGAGGTGTGTGAAGTCATAGAATGGGTGTTTGTGAAGTAAGAATGAAGGTGTGTGAAGTCATAGAATGGAGGTGTGGGAAGTCACAGAATGGAGGTGTGGGAAGTCACAGATTGCAGGAGTATGAAGTCACAGAATGGAGGTGTGTGAACCCAGAATGGAGGTGTGTAAAATCATAGAATGGAGTGTGTGAAGTCATAGAATGGAAGTGTGTGAAGTCATAGAATGGAGGTGTGTGAAGTCACAGAATGGAAGGTATGAAGTCATAGAATGGAGGTGTGTGAAATCAGAGAACTGAGGTGTTTGAAATCATAGATTGGAGGTGTGTGAAATCAAAATGGATGTGTGAAGTCATAGAATGGAGGTGTGTGAAATCATAGAATGAGGGTGTGTGAGGTGATAGAATGGAGGTGTGTGAAGTCACAGAATGGAGGTGTGTGAAGTCATAGAATGGAGGTGTGTGAAGTCATAGAATGGAAGTGTGTGAAGTCACAGATTGGAGCTGTGTGAAGTCACAGAATCGAGGTGTGAGAAGTCACAGAATGGAGGTGTGTGAAGTCAGAATCGAGGTGTGAAGTCATAGAATGGAGGTGGATGAAGTCATAGAACTTAGGTGTGGGAAGTCATAGAATGGAGAAGTGTGAAGTCATAGAGTGGAGGTGAGTGAAGTCACAGATTCGAGATCTGTGAAGTCATAGAATGGAGGTGTGTGAAGTCATAGAATGGAGTATTGTGAAGTCACCGAAATGAGGTTTGTGAAGTCATAGAATGGAGGTATGAGAAATCAAATTAGAGGGGTGTGAAGTCGGAGAATGGAGGTGTGTGAATTCAGATTGGAGGTATGTGAAGTCATAGAATTGAGGTGTGTCAACTCAGAAAAGAGGTGTGTGAAGTCATAGAATGGAGGTGAGTGAAGTCATAGAATGGAGGTGTGTGAAATCATAGAATGGAGGTGTGTGAATCACAGAATGGAGGTGTGTGAAGTCAGAATGGAGGTGTGAAGTCATTGAATGGAGGTGGGTGAAGTCATAGAAATTAGGTGTGTGAAGTCATAGAATGGAGTTGTGTGAACTCATAGAATGGAGGTGTGTGACATCACAATGGAAGTTTGTGAAGTCATAGAATGGAGGTGTGTGAAGTCACAGAATGGAGGTGTGTGAACTCATAATGGTGGTGTGTGAAGTCCTAGATGGAGGTGTGTTTAGTCATAATATGGAGATACGTGAAATCATAGAATGGAGTTTTGAGAAGTCACAGAATGGAGTTGTGTGAGTCAGAATTGAGGTGTGTGAAGTCATAGAATGTAGATGTGTGAAGTCATAGAATGGAGCATTGTGAAGTCAACGAAGGGAGGTTTGTGAAGTCATAGAATGGAGGTATGAGAAATCAAATTAGAGGGGTGTGAAGTCGGAGAATGGAGGTGTGTGAAGTCATAGAATGGATGTGGGTGAAGTCATAGAATGGAAGTGTGTGAAGTCACTGAATGGACGAGTTTAAAGTCATAGAATGAAGGTGTGTGAAATCAGAGAATTGAGCTGTTTGAAGTCATATATTGGAGGTGTGTGAAGTCAAAATGGATGTGTGAAGTCATAGAATGTAGATGTGTGAAGTCATAGAATGGAGGTGTTTGAAGTCACAGAATGCAGGTGTGTGAACTCAGAATGGAGGTGTGTGAAGTCACAGAATGGAGGTTTGTGAAGTCATAGAATGGAAGTGTGTGAAGTCATAGAACGGACGTGTGTGAAGTCAGAATGGAGGTGTGTTAAGTCACCGAATGGAGTTTTGTGAACTCAGTATGGAGGTGTGTGAAGTCACAGAATGGAGGTTTGTGAAGTCATAGATGGAGGTGTGTGAGGTCATAGAATGGATGTTTCTGAAGTAAGAATGAAGGTGTGTGAAGTCATAGAATGAAGGTGGGTGAAGTCATAGAAAGGAGGTGTGGGAAGTCATAGAATGGAGGAGTGTGAAGTCATAGAGTGGAGGTGAGTGAAGTCACAGATTCGAGGTCTGTGAAGTCATAGATTGGAGGTGTGTGATGTCAGAATGCAGGTGTGCGAAGTCATAGAGTAGAGATTTGTGAAGTCAGAATGGAGGTGTGTGAACTCATAGAATGGAGGTGTGTGACGCCACAATGGAGGTGTGTGAAGGCACACAATGGAGGTGTGTGAATACAAACAATGGAGGTGTGTGATGTCAGAATGGAATTTTGTGAAGTCACAGAATTGAGCTGTGTGAATTCAGAATGGAGGTGTGTGAAGTCATAGAATGGAGGTGTGTGAAGTCAGAATGGAGGTGTGTGAACTCATAGAATGGAGGTGTGTGTAGTCACAATGGAGATGTCTGAAGTCATAGAATGGAGGTGTGTGAAGTCACAGAATGGAGGTGTGTGAAGTCATAGAATGGAGGTGTGTGAAGTCATGGAATGGGTGTTTGTGAAGTAAGAATGAAGGTGTGTGAAGTCATAGAATGGAGGTGTGGGAAGTCACAGAATGGAGGTGTGGGAAGTCACAGATTGCAGGAGTGTGAAGTCACAGAATGGAGGTGTGTGAACTCAGAATGGAGGTGTGTAAAATCACAGTATGGAGTGTGTGAAGTCATAGAATGGAAGTGTGTGAAGTCATAGAATGGAGGTGTGTGAAGTCACAGAATGGACGGTATGAAGTCATAGAATGGAGGTGTGTGAAATCACAGAACTGAGGTGTTTGAAGTCATATATTGGAGGTGTGTGAAATCAAAATGGATGTGTGAAGTCATAGAATGGAGGTGTGTGAAATCATAGAATGAGGGTGTGTGAGGTCATAGAGTGGAGGTGTGTGAAGTCACAGAATGGAGGTGTGTGAAGTCATAGAATGGAGGTGTGTGAAGTCATAGAATGGAAGTGTGTGAAGTCACAGATTGGAGCTGTGTGAAGTCACAGAATCGAGGTGTGAGAAGTCACAGAATGGAAGTGTGTGAAGTCAGAATCGAGGTGTGAAGTCATAGAATTGAGGTGGATGAAGTCATAGAACTTAGGTGTGGGAAGTCATAGAATGGAGAAGTGTGAAGTCATAGAGTGGAGGTGAGTGAAGTCACAGATTCGAGATCTGTGAAGTCATAGAATGGAGGTGTGTGAAGTCATAGAATGGAGTATTGTGAAGTCACCGAAAGGAGGTTTGTGAAGTCATAGAATGGAGGTGGGTGAAGTCATGGAATGGAGGTGTGTGAATTCAGATTGGAGGTATGTGAAGTCATAGAATTGAGGTGTGTCAACTCAGAAAAGAGGTGTGTGAAGTCATAGAATGGAGGTGAGTGAAGTCATAGAATGGAGGTGTGTGAAATCATAGAATGGAGGTGTGTGAAGTCACAGAATTTAGGTGTGTGAAGTCAGAATGGAGGTGTGTGAGGTCAGAGTGGAGGTGTATGAACTCATAGAATGGAGGTGTGTGTAGTCAAAATGAAGGTGTGTGAAGTCATAAAATGGAGGTGTGTGAAGTCACAGAATGGAGGTGTGTGAAGTCATAGAATGGAGGTGTGTGAAGTCATAGAATGGGTGTTTCTGAAGTAAGAATGAAGGTGTGTGAAGTCATAGAATGGAGGTGTGTGAAGTCACAGAATGGAGGTGTGGGAAGTCACAGATTGCAGGAGTGTGAAGTCACAGAATGGAGGTGTGTGAACCCTGAATGGAGGTGTGTAAAGTCACAGAATGGAGGTGTGTGAAGTCATAGAATGGAAGTGTGTGAAGTCATAGAATGGAGGTGTGTGAAGTCACAGAATGGACGGTATGAAGTCATAGAATGGAGGTGTGTGAAGTCACAGAATTGAGGTGTTTGAAGTCATATATTGGAGGTGTGTGAAATCAATATGGATGTGTGAAGTCAGAATGGAGGTGTGTGAAATCATAAAATGAGGGTGTGTGAGGTCATAGAATGGAGGTGTATTAAGTCACAGAATGGATGTGTGTGAAGTCATAGAATGGAGGTGTGTGAAGTCATAGAATGGAAGTGTGTGAAGTCACAGAATCGAGGTGTGAAAAGTCACAGAATGGAGGTGTGTGAACTCAGAATGGAGGTGTGTGAAGTCACAGAATGGAGGTGTGTGAAGTCATAGAATGGAAGTGTGTGAAGTCATAGAATGGAGGTGAGTGAAGTCAGAATGGAGGTGTGTGAAGTCACCGAATGGAGTTGTGTGAACTCAGAATGGAGGTGTGTGAAGTCACAGAATGGAGGTTTGTGAAGTCATATAATGGAGGTGTGTGAAGTCATAGAATGGATGTTTCTGAGGTAAGAATGAAGGTGTGTGAAGTCACAGAATGGAGGTGTGTGAAGTCAGAATGGAGGTGTGTGAAGTCACAGAACTGAGGTGTGTGAACACAGAATGGAGGTGTGTGAAGTCAAAGAGTGGAGGTGTGTGAAGTCAGAATGGAGGTGTGTGAAGTCATAGATGGAGTTGTGTGAAGTCATAGTATGGAGGTGTGTGAAATCATAGAATAGAGTTTTGTGAAGGCACAGAATGGAGCTGTGTGAATTCAGAATGGAGGTGTGTGAAGTCATAGAATGGAGGTGTGTGAAGTCAGAATGGAGGTGTGTGAACTCATAGAATGGAGGTGTGTGACGTCACAATGGAAGTGTGTGAAGTCATAGAATGGAGGTGTTTGAAGTCATAGAATGGAGGTGTGTGAAGTCATAGAATGGAGGTGTGTGAAGTTATAGAATGGATGTTTGTAAAGTAAAAATGAAGGTGTGTGAAGTCATAGAATGGAGATGTGTGAAGTCAGAATGGAGGTGTGTGAAGTCACAGAATGGAGATGTGTCAAGTCAGAATTTAGGTGTGTGAAGTCAAAGAATGGAGGTGTGTGAAGACATAGAATGGAGGTGTGTGAAGTCATAGAATGGAGGTGTGTGAAGTCAGAATGGAGGTGTGTGAGGTCACAGAATTGAGGTGTGTGAACACAGAATGGAGGTGTGTGAAGTCAAAGAGTGGAGGTGTTTGATGTCATAGAATGGAGGAGTGTGAAGTCATAGAATGTATGTTTGTGAAGTAAGAATGAAGGTGTGTGAAGGCATAGAATGGAGGTGTGTGAAGTCACAGAATGGAGGTGTGTGAAGGCATAGAATGGAGGTGTGTGAAGTCATAGAATGGAGGTGTGTGAAATCATATAATGGAGGTGTGTGAAGTCAGAGAATGGAGGTGTGTGAAGTCAGAATGGAGGTGTGAAGTCATAAAATGTAGTTGGGTGAGGTCATAGAAAGGAGGTGTGTGAAGTCATAGAATGGAGGTGTGTGTAGTCCTAGAATAGAGGTGTGCGAAGTCAGAATGGAGGTGTGTAAACTCATAGAATGGTAGTGTGTGTAGTCAAAACGGAGGTGTGTGAAGTCATAGAATGGAGGTGTGTGAAGTCATAGAATGGAGGTGTGTGAAGTCACAGAATGGAGGTGTGGGAAGTCACAGATTGGAGGTGTGTGAAGTCCCAGAATTGAGGTGTGTGAACTCAGTATGGAGGTGTGTAAAGTCACAAAATGTAGGTGTGTGAAGTCATAGAATGGAAGTATGTGAAGTCATAGAATGGAGGTGTGTGAAGTCACAGAATGGACGGTATGAAGTCATAGAATGGAGGTGTGTGAAGTCATAGAATGGAGGTGTGTGAAGTCATAGAATGGAAGTGTGTGAAGTCACAGATTGGAGTTGTGTGAAGTCACAGAATCGAGGTGTTAGAAGTCCCAGAATGGAGGGGTGTGAACTCAGAATGGAGGTGTGTGAAGTCACAGAATGGAGGTGTGTGAAGTCAAAGAATGGAAGTGTGTGAAGTCATAGAATGGAGGTGTGTGAAGTCAGAATGGAGGTGTGTGAAGTCACCGAACGGAGTTGGGTGAACTCAGAATGGAGGTGTGTGAAGTCACAGAATGGAGGTTTGTGAAGTCATAGAATGGAGGTGTGTGTAGTCATAGAATGGATGTTTCTGAAGTAAGAATGAAGGTGTGTGAAGTCATAGAATGGAGGTATGTGAACTCATAGAATGGGGGTGTGTGAAGTCACAGAATGGAGGTGTGTGAAGTCAAAATGGAGGTGTGTAGTCATCGATTGGAGGTGGGTGAAGTCATAGAAAGGAGGTCTGGGAAGTCATAGAATGGAGGAGTGTGAAGTCATAGAGTGCATGTGAGTGAAATCACAGATTCGAGGTCTGTGAAGTCATAGAATGGAGGTGTGTGATGTCAGAATGGAGGTGTGTGAAGGCATAGATGGAGTTGTGTGAAGTCATAGTATGGAGGTGTGTGAAATCATAGAATAGAGTTTTGTGAAGTCACAGAATGGAGCTGTGTGAATTCAGAATGGAGGTGTGTGAAGTCATAGAATGGAGGTGTGTGAAGTCACAATGGAGGTGTGTGAACTCATAAATGGAGGTGTGTGACGTCACAATGGAAGTGTGTGAAGTGATAGAATGGAGCTGTGTAAAGTCACAGAATGGAGGTGTGTGAAGTCATAGAATGGAGGTGTGTGAAGTCACTGAATGGAGGTGTGTGAAGTCATAGAATGGAGGTGTGTGAAGTTATAGAATGGATGTTTGTAAAGTAAAAATGAAGGTGTGTGAAGTCATAGAATGGAGATGTGTGAAGTCAGAATGGAGGTGTGTGAAGTCACAGAATGGAGAGGTGTCAACTCAGAATTTAGGTGTGTGAACACAGAATGGAGGTGTGTGAAGTCAAAGAATGGAGGTGTTTGAAGTCATAGAATGGAGGAGTGTGAAGTCATAGAATGTATGTTTGTGAAGTAAGAATGAAGGTGTGTGAAGGCATAGAATGGAGGTGTGTGAAGTCAAAGAATGGAGGTGTGTGAAGGCATAGAATGGAGGTGTGTGAAGTCATAGAATGGAGGTGTGTGAAGTCATATAATGGAGGTGTGTGAAGTCACAGAATGGAGGTGTGTGAAGTCAGAATGGAGGTGTGAAGTCATAGAATGGAGTTGGGTGAAGTTATAGAAAGGAGGTGTGTGAAGTCATAGAATGGATGTGTGTGTATTCATAGAATGGAGGTGTGTGAAGTCAGAATGGAGGTGTGTGAACTCATAGAATGGTAGTGTGTGTAGTCACAATGGAGGTGTTTGAAGTCATAGAATGGAGGTGTGTGAAGTCACAGAATGGACGTGTGTGAAGTCATAGAATGGAGGTGTGTGAAGTCATAGAATGGAGGTGAGTGAAGTCACAGAATGGAGGTGTGGGAAGTCACAGATTGGAGGTCTATGAAGTCCCAGAATTGAGGTGTGTGAACTCAGAATGGAGGTGTGTAAAGTCACAGAATGGAGGTGTGTGAAGTCATAGAATGGAAGTGTGTGAAGTCATAGAATGGAGGTGTGTGAAGTCACAGAATGGTCGGTTTGAAGTCATAGAATGGCGGTGTCTGAAGTCACAGATTTGAGGTGTTTGAAGTCATATTGGAGGTGTGTGAAGTCAAAATGGATGTGTGAAGTCATAGAATGGAGGTGTGTGAAATCATAGAATGAGGGTGTGTGAGGTCATAGAATGGAGGTTTGTGAAGTCACAGAATGGAGGTGTGTGAAATCATAGAATGAAGGTTTGTGAAGTCATAGAATGGAAGTGTGTGAAGTCACAGAATGGAGGTGTGTGAAATCACAGAATGGAAGGTGTGTGAAATCACAGAATAGAGGTGTGTGAACTCAGTATGGAGGTGTGTGAAGTCACAGAATGGAGGTGTGTGAAGTCAGAATGAAGGTGTGAAGTCATAGAATGGAGTTGGGTGAAGTCATAGAAAGGAGGTGTGTGAAGTCATAGAATGGATGTGTGTGTAGTCATAGAATGGAGGTGTGTGAAGTCAGAATGGAGGTGTGTGAACTCATAGAATGGTAGTGTGTGTAGTCACAATGGAGGTGTGTGAAGTCATAGAATGGTGGTGTGTGAAGTCACAGAATGGACGTGTGTGAAGTCATAGAATGGAGGTGTGTGAAGTCATAGAATGGAGGTGTGTGAAGTCACAGAATGGAGGTGTGGAAAGTCACAGATTGGAGGTCTGTGAAGTCGCAGAATTGAGGTGTGTGAACTCAGAATGGAGGTGTGTAAAGTCAAAGAATGGTGGTGTGTGAAGTCATAGAATGGAAGTGTGTGAAGTCACAGATTGGAGCTGTGTGAAGTCACAGAATCGAGGTGTGAGAAGTCACAGAATGGAGGTGTGTGAACTCAGAATGGAGGTGTGTGAAGTCACAGAATGGAGGTGTGTGAAGTCATAGAATGGAAGTGTGTGAAGTCATAGAATGGAGGTGTGTGAAGTAAGAATGGAGGTGTGTGAAGTCACCGAATGGAGTTGTGTGAACTCAGAATGGAGGTGTGTGAAGTCACAGAATGGAGGTTTGTGAAGTCATAGAATGGAGGTGTGTGAAGTCATAGAATGGATGTTTCTGAAGTAAGAATGAAGGTGTGTGAAGTCATAGAATGGAGGTATGTGAACTCATGGAATGGGGGTGTGTGAATTCACAGAATGGAGGTGTGTGAAGTCAGAATGGAGGTGTGTAGTCATCGACTGGAGGTGGGTGAAGTCAGAATGGAGGTGTGTGAAGTCACAGAATTGAAGTGTGTGAACACAGAATGGAGGGGGGTGAAGTCATAGAAAGGAGGTGTTGTGAAGTCATAGAATGGAGGAGTGTGAAGTCATAGAGTGCATTGAGTGAAGTCACAGATTCAATGTCTGTGAAGTCATAGAATGGAGGTGTGTGACGTCACAATGGAAGTGTGTGAAATCATAGAATGGAGGTGTGTGAAGTCACAGAATGGAGGTGTGTGAAGTCAAAGAATGGAGGTGTGTGAAGTCACTGAATGGAGGTTTGTGAAGTCATAGAATGGAGGTGTGTGAAGTTATAGAATGGATGTTTGTAAAGTAAAAATGAAGGTGTGTGAAGTCATAGAATGGAGATGTGTGAAGTCAGAATGGAGGTGTGTGAAGTCACAGAATGGAGATGTGTCAACTCAGAATTTAGGTGTGTGAAGTCAAAGAATGGAGGTGTGTGAAGACATAGAATGGAGGAGTGTGAAGTCATATAATGTATGTTTGTGAAGTAAGAATGAAGGTGTGTGAAGGCATAGAATGGAGGTGTGTGAAGTCACAGAATGGAGGTGTGTGAAGGCATAGAATGGAGGTGTGTGAAGTCATAGAATGGAGGTGTGTGAAGTCATATAATGGAGGTGTGTGAAGTCACAGAATGGAGGTGTGTGAAGTCAGAATGGAGGTGTGAAGTCATAGAATGGAGGTGGGTGAAGTCATAGAAAGGAGGTGTGTGAAGTCATAGAATGGATGTGTGTGTACTCATAGAATGGAGGTGTGTGAAGTCAGAATGGAGGTGTGTGAACTCATAGAATGGTAGTGTGTGTAGTCACAATGGAGGTGTGTGAAGTCATAGAATGGAGGTGTGTGAAGTCACAGAATTGACGTGTGTGAAGTCATAGAATGGAGGTGTGTGAAGTCATAGAATGGGGGTGTCGGAAGTCACAGAATGGAGGTGTCGGAAGTCACAGATTGGAGGTCTGTGAAGTCCCAGAATTGAGGTGTGTGAACTCTGAATGGAGGTGTGTAAAGTCACAGAATGGAGGTGTGTGAAGTCATAGAATGGAAGTGTATAAATTCATAGAATGGAGGTGTGTGAAGTCACAGAATGGTCGGTTTGAAGTCATACAATGGAGGTGTGTGAAGTCACAGAATTGAGGTGTTTGAAGTCATATGTTGGAGGTGTGTGAAGTCAAAATGGATGTGTGAAGTCATAGAATGGAGGTGTGTGAAATCATAGAATGAGGGTGTGTGAGGTCATAGAATGGAGGTTTGTGAAGTCACAGAATGGAGGTGTGTGAAATCATAGAATGAAATTTTGTGAAGTCATAGAATGGAAGGGTATGAAGTCACAGAATGGAGGTGTGTGAAATCACAGAATGGAAGGTGTGTGAAATCACAGAATAGAGGTGTGTGAACTCAGTATGGAGTTGTGGGAAGTCACAGAATGGAGGTGTGTGAAGTCAGAATGGAGGTGTGAAGTCATAGAATGGAGTTGGGTGAAGTCATAGAAAGGAGGTGTGTGAAGTCATAGAATGGATGTGTGTGTAGTCATAGAATGGAGGTGTGTGAAGTCATAGAATGGAAGTTTCTGAAGTAAGAATGAAGGTGTGTGAAGTCATAGAATTGAGGTATGTGAACTCATAGAATGGGGGTGTGTGAATTCACAGAATGGAGGTGTGTGATGTCAGAATGGAGGTGTGTAGTCATCGATTGGAGGTGGGTGAAGTCAGAATGGAGGAGTGTGAAATCACAGAATTGAGGTGTGTGAACACAGAATGGAGGTGTGTGAAGTAAAAGAATGGAGATGTTTGAAGTCATAGAATGGAGGAGTGTGAAGTCATAGAATGCATTGAGTGAAATCACAGATACGAGGTCTGTGAAGTCATAGAATGGAGGTGTGTGATGTCAGAATGGAGGTGTGCGTAGTCATAGAATAGAGGTGTGTGTAGTCAGAATGGAGGTGTGTGAAGTCATAGATGGAGTTGTGTGAAGTCATAGTATGGAGGTGTGTGAAATCATAGAATAGAGTTTTGTGAAGTCACAGAATGGAGCTGTGTGAATTCAGAATGGAGGTGTGTGAAGTCATAGAATGGAGGTGTGTGAAGTCAGAATGGAGATGTGTGAACTCATAGAATGTAGCTGTGTGACGTCACAATGGAAGTGTGTGAAATCATAGAATGGAGGTGTGTGAAGTCACAGAATGGAGGTGTGTGAAGTCATAGAATGGAGGTGTGTGAAGTCACTGAATGGAGGTGTGTGAAGTCATAGAATGGAGGTGTGTGAAGTTATAGAATGGATGTGTGTAAAGTAAAAATGAAGGTGTGTGAAGTCATAGAATGGAGATGTGTGAAGTCAGAATGGAGGTGTGTGAAGTCACAGAATGGAGATGTGTCAACTCAGAATTTAGGTGTGTGAAGTCAAAGAATGGAGGTGTGTGAAGACATAGAATGGAGGTGTGTGAAGGCATAGAATGGACGTGTGTGAAGTCATAGAATGGATGTGTGTGAAGTCATAGAATGGAGGTGTCGGAAGTCACAGAATGGAGGTGTCGGAAGTCACAGATTGTAGGTCTGTGAAGTCCCAGAATTGAGGTGTGTGAACTCAGAATGGAGGTGTGTAAAGTCACAGAATGGAGGTGTGTGAAATCATAGAATGGAAGTGTGTGAAGTCATAGAATGGAGGTGTGTGAAGTCACAGAATGGACGGTTTGAAGTCATAGAATGGAGGTGTGTGAAGTCACAGAATTGAGGTGTTTGAAGTCATATATTGGAGGTGTGTGAAGTCAAAATGGATGTGTGAAGTCATAGAATGGAGGTGTGTGAAATCATAGAATGAGGGTGTGTGAGGTCATAGAATGTAGGTTTGTGAAGTCACAGAATGGAGGTGTGTGAAATCATAGGATGAAGGTGTGTGAAGTCATAGAATGGAAGTGTGTGAAGTCACAGAATGTAGGTTTGTGAAGTCACAGAATGGAGGTGTGTGAACTCAGAATGGAGGTGTGTGAAGTCAGAGAATGGAGGTGTGTGAAGTCATAGAATGGAAGTGTGTGAAGTCATAGAATGGAAGTATGTGAAACCAGAATGGAGGTGTGTGAAGTCACAGAATGGAGGTTTGTGAAATCATAGAATGGATGTGTGTGAAGTCATAGAATGGATGTGTGTGAAGTCATAGAATGGATGTTTCTGAAGTAAGAATGAAGGTGTGTGAAGTCATAGAATGGAGGTGTGTGAAGTCACAGAATGGAGGGGTGTGAAGTCAGAATGGATGTGTTTAGTCATATATTGGAGGTGGGTGAAGTCATACAAAGGTGGTGTGGGAAGTAATAGAGTGCAGGTGAGTGAAGTCATAGATTCGAAGTCTGTGAAATCATAGAATGGAGGTGTGTGATGTCAGATTGGAGGTGTGTGAAGTCAAAGAATGTAGGTGTGTGAAGTCATTGAATGGAGGTGTGTGAAGTCACAGAATGGAGATGTGTGAAATCAGAAGAGAGGTGTGCGAAGTCATAGAATGGAGGTGTGTGAAGTCAGAATGGAGGTGTATGAAGTCATAGAATGGAGGTGTATGAAGTCAGAATAGAGGAGTGTGAAGTCATAGAATGGAGGTGTGTGAAGTCACAGAATGTAGGTGTGTGAACTCAGAATGGAGGTGTGTAAAGGCACAGAATGGAGGTGTGTGAAGTCATAGAATGGAAGTGTGTGAAGTCAAGAATGGAGGTGTATGAAGTCACAGAATGGACGTTATGAAGCCATAGAATGGAGCTGTGTGAAGTCACAGAATTGAGGTGTTTGAAGTCATATATTGGAGGTGTGTGAAGTCAAAATGCATGTGTGAAGTCACAGAATGGAGGTTTGTGAAGTCATAGAATGGAGGTGTGTGAATGTTACTGAAGTAAAAATGAAGGTGTGTGAAGTCATGGTATGGAGGTGTGTGAAGTCACAGAATGGAGGTGTGTGAAGTCAGAATGGAGGTGTGTAGTCATAGATTGGAGGTGGGTGAAGTCATAGAATAGAGGAGTGTGAAGTCAAAGAGTGAGGTGAGTGAAGTCACAGATTCGAGGTCTGTGGAGTCATAGAATGGAGGTGTGTGATGTCAGAATGGAGGTGTGCGAAGTCATAGAATAGAGGTGTGTGAAGTCAGAATTGAGGTGTGTGAAGTCATAGATGGAGTTGTGTCAAGTCATAGTATGGAGGTGTGTGAAATCATAGATTGGAGTTTTGTGAAGTCACAGAATGGAGCTGTGTGAATTCAGAATGGAGGTGTGTGAAGTCATAAAATGGAGGTGTGTGAAGTTATAGAATGGAGGTGTGTGAAGTCAGAGAATGGAGGTGGGTGAAGTCAGAATGGAGGTGTGTAGTCATATTGGAGGTGGGTGAAGTCAAAGAATGTAGGTGTGTGAAGTCATTGAAGGGAGGTGTGTGAAGTCACAGAAAGGAGGTGTGTGAAGTCAGAATATAGGTGTTCGAAGTCATAGAATAGAGGTGTGTGAAGTCAGAATGGAGGTGTTTGAAGTCATAGAATGGAGGTGTGTGAACTCATAAAATGGAGGTGTGTGACGTCACAATGGAAGTTTGTGAAAGCATAGAATAGAGGTGTGTGAAGTCACAGAATGGAGGTGTGTGAAGTCATACAATGGAGATGTGTGAAGTCAGTATGGAGGTGTGTGAAGTCACAGAATGGAGGTGTGTGAACTCAGAATGGAGGTGTGTGCAATCATAGATGGAGGTTTGTGAAGTCATAGTATGGAGATATGTGAAATCTTAGAATGGAGTTTTGTGAAGTCACAGAATGGAGTTCTGTGAGTCAGAATTGAGGTGTGTGAAGTCATAGAATGTAGATGTGTGAAGTCATAGAATGGAGTATTGTGAAGTCACCGAAGGGAGGTTTGAGATGTCATAGAATGGAGGTATGAGAAATCAAATTAGAGGGGTGTGAAGTCGGAAAATGGAGGTGTGTGAAGTCATAGATTGGATGTGGGTGAAGTCATAGAATGGAGGTGTATGAAGTCATAGAATGGCGGTGTGTGAAGTCACAGAATGGACGGGTTGAATGTCATAGAATGGAGGTGTGTGAAGTCAGAGAATTGAGCTGTTTGAAGTCATATATTGGAGGTGTGTGAAGTCAAAATGGATGTGTGTAAAGTCACCGAATGGAGTTTTGTGAACTCAGTATGGAGGTGTGTGAATCACAGAATGGAGGTTTGTGAAGTCATAGATGTAGGTGTGTGAGGTCATAGAATGGATGTTTCTGAAGTAAGAATGAAGGTGTGTGAAGTCATAGAATGGAGGTGTGTGAAGTCATTGAATGGAGGTGTGTGAAGTCACTGAATGGAAGTGTGTGAAGTCAGAATGGAGGTGTGAAGTCATAGAATGAAGGTGGGTGAAGTCATAGAAAGGAGGTATGGGAAATCATAGAATGGAGGAGTGTGAAGTCATAGAGTGGAGGTGTGTGATGTCAGAATGGAGGTGTGCGAAGTCATAGAATAGAGGTTTGTGAAGTCAGAATGGAGGTGTGTGAAGTCATAGAATGGAGGTGTGTGAACTCATAGAATGGAGGTGTGTGACGTCACAATGGAAGTGTGTGAAGTCACAGAATGGAGGTGTGTGAATTCATACAATGGAGGTGTGTGAAGTGAGAATGGAATTTTGTGAAGTCACAGAATTGAGCTGTGTGAATTCAGAATGGAGGTGTGTGAACTCATAGAATGGAGGTGTGTGAAGGCAGAATGGCGGTGTGTGAACTCATAGAATGGAGGTGTGTGTAGTCACAATGGAGGTGCGTGAAGTCATAGAATGGAGGTGTGTGAAGTCACAGAATGGAGGTGTGTGAAGTCATAGAATGGAGGTGTGTGAAGTCATAGCATGGGTGTTTGTGAAGTAAGAATGAAGGTGTGTGAAGTCATAGAATGGAGGTGTGGGAAGTCACAGAATGGAGGTGTGGGAAGTCACAGATTGAAGGAGTGTGAAGTCACAGAATGGAGGGGTGTGAACCCAGAATGGAGGTGTGTAAAGTCACAGAATGGAGGTGTGTGAAGTCATAGAATGGAAGTGTGTGAAGTCATAGAATGGAGGTGTGTGAAGTCACAGAATGGACGGTATGAAGTCATAGAATGGAGGTGTATGAAATCACCGAATGAGGGTGTGTGAGGTCATAGAATGGAGATGTGTGAAATCACAGAATGGAGGTGTGTGAAGTCATAGAATGGAGGTGTGAGAAGTCAAAGAATGGAGGTGTGTGAACTCAGAATGGAGGTGTGTGAAGTCACAGAATGGAGGTGTGTGAAGTCAAAGAATGGAGGTGTGTGAAGTCACAGAATGGAGGTGTGTGAAATCATAGAATGGAGGTGTGTGAAGTCACAGAATGGAGGTGGGTGAAGTCAGAATGGAGGTGTGTGAAGTCATAGAATGGAGGTGTGTGAAGTCAGAATGGAGGTGTGAAGTCATAGAATGTAGGTGGGTGAAGTCATAGAACTTAGGTGTGGGAAGTCATAGAATGGAGAAGTGTGAAGTCACAGAGTGGAGGTGAGTGAAGTCACAGATTCGAGGTCTGTGAAGTCATAGAATGGAGGTGTGTGAATGCACAGAATGGAGGTGTGTGAAGTCATACAATGGAGGTGTGTGAAGTCAGAATGGAGGTGTGTGAAGTCACAGAATTGAGGTGTGTGAACTCAGAATGGAGGTGTGTGAAGTCATACAATGGAGGTGTGTGAAGTCAGAATGGAGGTGTGTGACGTCACAGAATTGAGGTGAGTTGACTCAGAATGGAGGTGTGTGAAGTCATAGATGGAGGTGTGTGAAGTCATAGTATGGAGATATGTGAAATCATAGAATGGAGTTTTGTGAAGTCACAGAATGGAAATGTGTGAGTCAGAATTGAGGTGTGTGAAGTCATAGAATGTAGATGTGTGAAGTCATAGAATGGAGTATTGTGAAGTCACCGAAGGGAGGTTTGTGAAGTCATAGAATGGAGGTATGAGATATCAAATTAGAGGGGTGTGAATTCGGAGAATGGAGGTGTGTGAAGTCATAGAATGGAGGTGTGTGAAGTCATAGAATGGAGGTGTGTGAAGTCACAGAATGGAGGTGTGTGAAGTCATAGAATTCAGGTGTGTGAAGTCACAGAATTGAGGTGTGTGAAATCATAGAATGAAGGTGTGTGAAGTCACAGAATGGAGGTGTGTGAAGTCAGAATGGAGGTGTGTGAAGTCATAGAATGGAGGTGTGTGAAGTCAGAATGGAGGTGTGAAGTCATAGAATGGAGGTGGGTGAAATGACAGAAATTAGGTGTGGGAAGTCATAGAATGGAGAAGTGTGAAGTCATAGAGTGGAGGTGAGTAAAGTCACAGTTTCGAGGTCTGTGAATTCATAGAATGGAGGTGTGGGTAGTCAGAATGTAGGTGTTGCAAGTCATAGAATAGACGTGTGTGAAGTCAGAATGGAGGTGTGTGATGTCATAGAATGTAGGTGTGTGAACTCATAGAATGGAGGTGTGTGACGTCACAATGGAAGTTTGTGAAGTCATAGAATGGAGGTGTGTGAAGTCAGAATGGATGTGTGTGAACTCATAGAATGGAGGTGTGTGAAATCATAGAATGAGGGTGTGTGAGGTCATAGAATGGAGGTGTGTGACGTCACAGAATGGAGGTGTGTGAACTCATAGAATGGAGGTGTGTGAAGTCACAGTTTGGAGCTGTGTGAAGTCACAGAATCGAGGTGTGAGAAGTCACAGAATGGAGTTGTGTGAACTCAGAATGGAGGTGTGTGAAGTCACAGAATGGAGGTTTGTGAAGTCATGGAATGGAGGTGTGTGAAGTCATAGGACTGATGTTTCTGAAGTAAGAATGCAGGTGTGTGAAATCATAGAATGGAGGTATGTGAACTCATAGAATGGAGGTGTATGAAGTCAGAGAATGGAAGTGTGTGAAGTCATAGAATGGAGGTGTGTGAAGTCAGAATGGAGGTGTGTGAAGTCACAGTGTGGAGCTGTGTGAAGTCACAGAATCGAGGTGTGAGAAGTCACAGAATGGAGTTGTGTGAACTCAGAAAGGAGGTGTGTGAAGTCACAGAATGGAGGTTTGTGAAGTCATGGAATGGAGGTGTGTGAAGTCATAGGACTGATGTTTCTGAAGTAAGAATGCAGGTGTGTGAAATCATAGAATGGAGGTATGTGAACTCATAGAATGGGGGTGTGTGAAGTCACAGAATGGAGGTGTGTGAAGTCGGAATGGAGGTGTGTAGTCATCGATTGGACGTGGGTGAAGTCATAGAAAGGAGGTGTGGGAAGTCATAGAATGGAGGAGTGTGAAGTCATAGAGTGCATGTGAGTGAAATCACAGATTCGAGGTCTGTGAAGTCATAGAATGGAGGTGTGTGATGTCAGAATGGAGGTGTGTGAAGTCATAGATGGAGTTGTGTGAAGTCATAGTATGGAGTTGTGTGAAATCATAGAATAGAGTTTTGTGAAGGCACAGAATGGAGCTGTGTGAATTCAGAATGGAGGTGTGTGAAGTCATAGAGTGGAGGTGTGTGAAGTCAGAATGGAGGTATGTGAACTCAAAGAATGGAGGTGTGTGACGTCACAATGGAAGTGTGTGAAGTCATAGAATGGAGGTGTGTGAAGTCACTGAATGGAGGTGTGTGAAGTCATAGAATGGAGGTGTGTGAAGTTATAGAATGGATGTTTGTAAAGTAAAAATGAAGGTGTGTGAAGTCATAGAATGGATGTGTGTGAAGTCAGAATGGAGGTGTGAAGTCATAGAATGGAGTTGGGTGATGTCATAGAAAGGAGGTGTGTGAAGTCACAGAATGGAGTTGTGTGAAGTTATAGAATAGATGATTGTAAAATAAAAATGAAGGTGTGTGAAGTCATAGAATGGAGATGTGTGAAGTCAGAATGGAGGTGTTTGAAGTCACAGAATGGAGGTGTGTGAACTCAGAATGGAGGTGTGTGCAATCATAGATGGAGGTGTGTGAAGTCATAGTATGGAGATATGTGAAATCATAGAATGGAGTTTTGTGAAGTCACAGAATGGAGTTGTGTGAGTCAGAATTGAGGTGTGTGAAGTCATAGAATGTAGATGTGTGAAGTCATAGAATGGAGTATTGTGAAGTCACCGAAGGGAGGTTTGAGAAGTCATAGAATGGAGGTATGAGAAATCAAATTAGAGGGGTGTGAAGTCGGAGAATGGAGGTGTGTGAAGTCATAGAATGGAGGTGGGTGAAGTCATAGAATGGAGGTGTATGAAGTCATAGAATGGCGGTGTGTGAAGTCACAGAATGGACGGGTTTAAAGTCATAGAATGGAGGTGTGTGAAGTCAGAGAATTGAGCTGTTTGAAGTCATATATTGGAGGTGTGTGAAGTCAAAATGGATGTGTGTTAAGTCACCGAATGGAGTTATGTGAACTCAGTATGGAGGTGTGTGAAGTCACAGAATGGAGGTTTGTGAAGTCATAGATGGAGGTGTGTGAGGTCATAGAATGGATGTTTCTGAAGTAAGAATGAAGGTGTGTGAAGTCATAGAATGGAGGTGTGTGAAGTCATTGAATGGAGGTGTGTGAAGTCACTGAATGGAAGTGTGTGAAGTCAGAATGGAGGTGTGAAGTCATAGAATGAAGGTGGGTGAAGTCATAGAAAGGAGGTATGGGAAGTCATAGAATGGAGGAGTGTGAAGTCAAAGAGTGGAGGTGTGTGATGTCAGAATGGAGGTGTGTGAAGTCATAGAATGGAGGTGTGTGAACTCATAGAGTGGAGGTGTGTGACGTCACAATGGAAGTGTGTGAAGTCACAGAATGGAGGTGTGTGAATTCATACAATGGAGGTGTGTGAAGTGAGATTGGAATTTTTTGAACTCACAGAATTGAGCTGTGTAAATTCAGAATGGTGTGTGAAGTCATAGAACGGAGGTGTGTGAAGTCAGAATGGCGGTGTGTTAACTCATAGAATGGAGGTGTGCGTAGTCACAATGGAGGTGCGTGAAGTCATAGAATGGAGGTGTGTGAAGTCACAGAATGGAGGTGTGTGAAGTCATAGAATGGAGGTGTGTGAAGTCATAGCATGGGTTTTTGTGAAGTAAGAATGAAGGTGTGTGAAGTCATAGAATGGAGGTGTGGGAAGTCACAGAATGGAGGTGTGTGAACCCTGAATGGAGGTGTGTAAAGTCACAGAATGGAGGTGTGTGAAGTCATAGAATGGAAGTGTGTGAAGTCATAGAATGGAGGTGTGTGAAGTCACAGAATGGACGGTATGAAGTCATAGAATGGAGGTGTATGAAATCACAGAATGAGGGTGTGTGAGGTCATAGAAGGGAGGTGTGTGAAGTCACAGAATGGAGGTGTGTGAAGTCATAGAATGGAGGTGTGTGAAGTCATAGAATGGAAGTGTGTGAAGTCACAGAATGGAGGTGGGTGAAGTCAGAATGGAGGTGTGTGAAGCCATAGAATGGAGGTGTGTGAAGTCAGAATGGAGGTGTGAAGTCATAGAATGTAGGTGGGTGAAGTCATAGAACTTAGGTGTGGGAAGTCATAGAATTGAGAAGTGTGAAGTCACAGAGTGGAGGTGAGTGAAGTCACAGATTCGAGGTCTGTGAAGTCATAGAATGGAGGTGTGTGAAGTCACAGAATGGAGGTGTGTTAAGTCATACAATGGAGGTGTGTGAAGTCAGAATGGAGGTGTGTGACGTCACAGAATTGAGGTGAGTGGACTCAGAATGGAGGTGTGTGAAGTCATAGATGGAGGTGTGTGAAGTCATAGTATGGAGATATGTGAAATCATAGAATGGAGTTTTGTGAAGTCACAGAATGGAGATGTGTGAGTCAGAATTGAGGTGTGTGAAGTCATAGAATGTAGATGTGTGAAGTCATAGAATGGAGTATTGTGAAGTCACCGAAGGGAGGTTTGTGAAGTCATAGAATGGAGGTATGAGATATCAAATTAGAGGGGTGTGAATTCGGAGAATGGAGGTGTGTGAAGTCATAGAATGGAGGTGTGTGAAGTCATAGAATGGAGGTGTGTGAATTCAGATTGGTGGTGTGTGAAGTCATAGAATGGAGGTGTGTCAACACAGAAAGGAGGTGTGTGAAGTCATAGAATGGAGGTGAGTGACCTCATAGAATGGAGGTGTGTCAAATCAGAATGGAGGTGTGTGAAGTCAAAGAATTTAGATGTGTGAAGTCAGAATGGAGGTGTGTGAGGTCAGAATGGAGGTGTGTGAAGTCATAGAATGGAGGTGTGTAAAGTCACAATGCAGGTGTGTGAACTCATAGAATGGAGGTGTGTGAAGTCAAAATGTAGGTGTGTGAAGTCATAGAATGGAGGTGTGTGAAGTCATAGAATGGAGGTGTGTGAAGTCACAGAATGGAGGTGTGTGAAGTCATAGAATTCACGTGTGTGAAGTCACAGAATGGAGGTGTATGAAATCATAGAATGAGGTGTGTGAAGTCACAGAATGGAGGTGTGTGAAGTCAGAATGGAGGTGTGTGAAGTCATAGAATGGAGGTGTGTGAAGTCAGAATGGAGGTGTGAAGTCATAGAATGGAGGTGGGTGAAGTGACAGAAATTAGGTGTGGGAAGTCATAGAATGGAGAAGTGTGAAGTCATAGAGTGGAGGTGAGTGAAGTAACAGATTCGTGGTCTGTGAAGTCATAGAATGCAGGTGTGTGAAGTCACAGAATGGAGGTGTGTGAAGTCATACAATGGAGGTGTGTGAAGCCGGAATGGAGGTGTGTGAAGTCACAGAATGGAGGTGTGTGAACTCAGAATGGAGGTGTGTGAATTCATAGATGGAGGTGTGTGAAGTCATAGTATGGAGATATGTGAAATCATAGAATGGAGTTTTGTGAAGTCACAGAATGGAGGTGTGAGAAGTCAGAATGGAGGTGTGTGAAGTCATAGAATGGAGGTGTGTGAAGTCAGAATGGAGGTGTGAAGTCATAGAATGGAGGTGGTGAAGTCACAGAAATTAGGTGTGGGAAGTCATAGAATGGAGAAGTGTGAAGTCATAGAGTGGAGGTGAGTGAAGTCACAGATTTGAGGTCTGTGAAGTCATAGAATGGAGGTGTGGGAAGTCAGAATGTAGGTGTTGCAAGTCATAGAATAGAGGTGTGTGAAGTCTGATTGGAGGTGTGTGATGTCATAGAATGGAGGTGTATGAACTCATAGAATGGAGGTGGGTGACGTCACAATGGAATTTTGTGAAGTCATAGAATGGAGGTGTGTGAAGTCAGAATGGAGGTGTGTGAACTCATAGAATGGAGGTGTGTGAAATCATAGAATGAGGGTGTGTGAGGTCATAGAATGGAGGTGTATGAAGTCATAGAATGGAAGTGTGTGAAGTCATAGAATGGAGGTGTGTGAAGTCAGAATGGAGGTGTGTGAAGTCACAGTTTGGAGCTGTGTGAAGTCACAGAATCGAGGTGTGAGAAGTCACAGAATGGAGTTGTGTGAACTCAGAAAGGAGGTGTGTGAAGTCATAGAATGGAGGTGTGTGAAGTCATAGAATGGAGGTATGAGATATCAAATTAGAGGGGTGTGAATTCGGATAATGGAGGTGTGTGAAGTCATAGAATGGACGTGGGTGAAGTCATAGAATGGAGGTGTGTGAATTCAGATTGGTGGTGTGTGAAGTCATAGAATGGAGGTGTGTCAACACAGAAAGGAGGTGTGTGAAGTCATAGAATGGAGGTGAGTGAAGTCATAGAATGGAGGTGTGTGAAATCAGAATGGAGGTGTGTAATGTCAAAGAATTTAGATGTGTGAAGTCAGAATGGAGGTGTGTGAAGTCAGAATGGAAGTGTGAAGTCATAGAATGGAGGTGGGTGAAGTGACAGAAATTAGGTGTGGGAAGTCATAGAATGGAGAAGTGTGAAGTCAAAGAGTGGAGGTGAGTGAAGTCACAGATTCGAGGTCTGTGAATTCATAGAATGGAGGTGTGGGAAGTCAGAATGTAGGTGTTGCAAGTCATAGAATAGAGGTGTGTGAAGTCAGAATGGAGGTGTGTGAAGTCACAGAATGGAGGTGTGTGAAGTCATACAATGGAGGTGTGTGAAGCAGGAATGGAGGTGTGTGAAGTCACAGAATGGAGGTGTGTGAACTCAGAATGGAGGTGTGTGAATTCATAGATGGAGGTGTGTGAAGTCATAGTATGGAGATATGTGAAATCATAGAATGGAGTTTTGTGAAGTCACAGAATGGAGGTGTGTGAAGTCAGAATGGAGGTGTGTGAAGTCATAGAATGGAGGTGTGTGAAGTCAGAATGGAGGTGTGAAGTCATGGAATGGAGGTGGGTGAAGTCACAGAAATTAGGTGTGGGAAGTCATAGAATGAAGAAGTGTGAAGTCATAGAGTGGAGGTGAGTGAAGTCACAGATTCGAGGTCTGTGAAGTCATAGAATGGAGGTGTGGGAAGTCAGAATGTAGGTGTTGCAAGTCATAGAATAGACGTGTGTGAAGTCAGAATGGAGGTGTGTGATGTCATAGAATGCAGGTGTGTGAACTCATAGAATGGAGGTGTGTGACGTCACAATGGAAGTTTGTGAAGTCATAGAATGGAGGTGTGTGAAGTCAGAATGGAGGTGTGTGAACTCATAGAATGGAGGTGTGTGAAATCATAGAATGAGGGTGTGTGAGGTCATAGAATGGAGGTGTGTGACGTCACAGAATGGAGGTGTGTGAACTCATAGAATGGAGGTGTGTGAATTCACAGTTTGGAGCTGTGTGAAGTCACAGAATCGAGGTGTGAGAAGTCACAGAATGGAGTTGTGTGAACTCAGAATGGAGGTGTGTGAAGTCAAAGAATGGAGGTGTATGAAGTCATAGAATGGAAGTGTGTGAAGTCACAGAATTGAGGTTTGTGAAGTCAGAATGGAGGTGTGTGAAGTCACAGTTTGGAGCTGTGTGAAGTCACAGAATCGAGGTGTGAGAAGTCACAGAATGGAGTTGTGTGAACTCAGAAAGGAGGTGTGTGAAGTCACAGAATGGAGGTTTGTGAAGTCATGGAATGGAGGTGTGTGAAGTCATAGGACTGATGTTTCTGAAGTAAGAATGCAGGTGTGTGAAATCATAGAATGGAGGTATGTGAACTCATAGAATGGGGGTGTGTGAAGTCACAGAATGGAGGTGTGTGAAGTCGAAATGGAGGTGTGTAGTCATCGATTGGACGTGGGTGAAGTCATAGAAAGGAGGTGTGGGAAGTCATAGAATGGAGGAGTGTGAAGTCATAGAGTGCATGTGAGTGAAATCACAGATTCGAGGTCTGTGAAGTCATAGAATGGAGGTGTGTGATGTCAGAATGGAGGTATGTGAAGTCATAGATGGAGTTGTGTGAAGTCATAGTATGGAGTTGTGTGAAATCATAGAATAGAGTTTTGTGAAGGCACAGAATGGAGCTCTGTGAATTCAGAATGGAGGTGTGTGAAGTCATAGAGTGGAGGTGTGTGAAGTCAGAATGGAGGTGTGTGACGTCACAATGGAAGTGTGTGAAGTCATAGAATGGAGGTGTGTGAAGTCACACAATGGAGGTGTGTGAAGTCATAGAATTGAGGTGTGTGAAGTCACTGAATGGAGGTGTGTGAAGTCATAGAATGGAGGTGTGTGAAGTTATAGAATGGATGTTTGTAAAGTAAAAATGAAGGTGTGTGAAGTCATAGAATGGATGTGTATGAAGTCAGAATGGAGGTGTGAAGTCATAGAATGGAGTTGGGTGAAGTCATAGAAAGGAGGTGTGTGAAGTCACAGAATGGAGGTGTGTGAAGTTATAGAATGGATGTTTGTAAAATAAAAATGAAGGTGTGTGAAGTCATAGAATGGAGATGTGTGAAGTCAGAATGGAGGTGTTTGAAGTCACAGAATGGAGATGTGTCAACTCAGAATTTAGTTGTGTGAAGTCAAATAATGGAGGTGTGTGAAGACATAGAATGGAGGTGTATGAAGTCAAAGAATGGAGGTGTGTGAAGTCATCGAATATATGTTTGTGAAGTAAGAATGAAGGTGTGTGAAGGCATAGAATGGAGGTGTGTGAAGTCACAGAATGGAGGTGTGTGAAGGCATAGAATGGAGGTGTATTAAGTCATAGAATGGAGGTGTGTGAAGTCATATAATGGAGGTGTGTGAAGTCACAGAATGGAGGTGTGTGAAGTCAGAATGGAGGTGTGAAGTCATAGAATGGTAGTGTGTGTAGTCACAATGGAGGTGTGTGAACTCATAGAATGGAGGTGTGTGAAATCACAGAATGGACGTGTGTGAAGTCATAGAATAGAGGTGTGTGAAGTCATAGAATGGAGGTGTGTGAAGTGACAGAATGGAGTTGTGGGAAGTCACAGATTGGAGGTGTGTGAAGTCAGAATGGAGGTGTGAAGTCATAGAATGGTAGTGTGTGTAGTCACAATGGAGGTGTGTGAACTCATAGAATGGAGGTGTGTAAAGTCACAGAATGGAGGTGTGTGAAGTCATAGAATGGAATGTGTGAAGTCATAAAATGGAGGTGTGTGAAGTCACAGAATGGACGGTTTGAAATCATAGAATGGAGGTGTGTGAAGTCAGAATGGAGGTGTATGAAGTCATAGAATGGAGGTGTGTGAAGTCAGAATAGAGGTGTGTGAAGTCATAGAATGGAGGTGTGTGAAGTCACAGAATGGAGGTGTGGGAAGTCACAGAATAGAGGTGTGTGACGTCACAGAATGGAGGTGTGTGAACTCAGATAGGAGGTGTGTAATGGCACAGAATGGAGGTGTGTGAAGTCATAGAATGGAAGTGTGTGAAGTCATAGAATGGAGGTGTGTGAAGTCACAGAATGGACGTTATGAACTCATAGAATGGAGCGGTGTGAAATCACAGAATTGAGGTGTTTGAAGTCATATATTGGAGGTGTGTGAACTCAAAATGCATGTGTGAAGTCACAGAATGGAGGTTTGTGAAGTCATAGAATGGAGGTGTGTGAATGTTTCTGAAGTAAAAATGAAGGTGTGTGAAGTCATGGTATGGAGGTGTGTGAAGTCACAGAATGGAGGTGTGTGAAGTCAGAATGGAGGTGTGGAGTCATAGATTGGAGGTGGGTGAAGTCATAGAATGGAGGAGTGTGAAGTCATAGAGTGAGGTGAGTCAAGTCACAGATTCGAGGTCTGTAAAATCATAGAATGGAGGTGTGTGATGTCAGAATGGAGGTGTGGGAAGTCATAGAATAGAGGTGTGTGAAGTCAGAATGGAGGTGTGTGAAGTCATAGATGGAGTTGTGTGAAGTCATAGTATGGAGGTGTGTGAAATCATAGAATGGAGATTTGTGAAGTCACAGAATGGAGCTGTGTGAATTCAGAATGGAGGTGTGAGAAGTCATAGAATGCAGGTGTGTGAAGTTATAGAATGGAGGTGTGTGAAGTCAGAGAATGGAGGTGTATGAAGTCAGAATGGAGGTGTTTAGTCATAGACTGGAGGTGGGTGAAGTCAAAGAATATAGGTGTGTGAAGTCATTGAATGGAGGTGTGTGAAGTCACAGAATGGAGGTGTGTGAAGTCAGAATATAGGTGTCCGAAGTCATAGAATAGAGGTGTGTGAAGTCAGAATGGAGGTGTTTGAAGTCATAGAATGGAGTTGTGTGAACTCATAAAATGGAGGTGTGTGACGTCACAATGGAAGTTTGTGAAGGCATAGAATAGAGGTGTGTGAAGTCACAGAATGGAGGTGTGTGAAGTCATACAATGGAGATGTGTGAAGTCAGAATGGAGGTGTGTGAAGTCACAGAATGGAGGTGTGTGAACTCAGAATGGAGGTGTGTGCAATCATAGATGGAGGTGTGTGAAGTCATAGTATGGAGATATGTGAAATGATAGAATGGAGTTTTGTGAAGTCACAGAATGGAGTTGTGTGAGTCAGAATTGAGGTGTGTGAAGTCATAGAATGTAGATGTGTGAAGTCATAGAATGGAGTATTGTGAAGTCATCGAAGGGAGGTTTGAGAAGTCATAGAATGGAGGTATGAGAAATCAAATTAGAGGGGTGTGAAGTCGGAGAATGGAGGTGTGTGAAGTCATAGAATGGAGGTGGGTGAAGTCATAGAATGGAGGTGTATGAAGTCATAGAATGGCGGTGTGTGAAGTCACAGAATGGACGGGTTTAAAGTCATAGAATGGAGGTGTGTGAAGTCAGAGAATTGAGCTGTTTGAAGTCATATATTGGAGGTGTGTGAAGTCAAAATGGATGTGTGTTAAGTCACCGAATGGAGTTTTGTGAACTCAGTATGGAGGTGTGTGTAGTCACAGAATGGAGGTTTGTGAAGTCATAGATGGAGGTGTGTGAGGTCATAGAATGGATGTTTCTGAAGTAAGAATGAAGGTGTGTGAAGTCATAGAATGGAGGTGTGTGAAGTCATTGAATGGAGGTGTGTGAAGTCACTGAATGGAAGTGTGTGAAGTCAGAATGGAGGTGTGAAGTCATAGAATGAAGGTGGGTGAAGTCATAGAAAGGAGGTATGGGAAGTCATAGAATGGAGGAGTGTGAAGTCAAAGAGTGGAGGTGTGTGATGTCAGAATGGAGGTGAGCGAAGTCATAGAATAGAGGTTTGTGAAGTCAGAATGGAGGTGTGTGAAGTCACAGAATGGAGGTGTGTGAACCCATAGAATGGAGGTGTGTGACGTCACAATGGAAGTGTGTGAAGTCACAGAATGGAGGTGTGTGAATTCATACAATGGAGGTGTGTGAAGTGAGATTGGAATTTTTTGAACTCACAGAATTGAGCTGTGTAAATTCAGAATGGTGTGTGAAGTCATAGAACGGAGGTGTGTGAAGTCAGAATGGCGGTGTGTTAACTCATAGAATGGAGGTGTGCGTAGTCACAATGGAGGTGCGTGAAGTCATAGAATGGAGGTGTGTGAAGTCACAGAATGGAGGTGTGTGAAGTCATAGAATGGAGGTGTGTGAAGTCATAGCATGGGTGTTTGTGAAGTAAGAGTGAAGGTGTGTGAAGTCATAGAATGGAGGTGTGGGAAGTCACAGAATGGAGGTGTGTGAACCCAGAATGGAGGTATGTAAAGTCACAGAATGGAGGTGTGTGAAGTCATAGAATGGAAGTGTGTGAAGTCATAGAATGGAGGTGTGTGAAGTCACAGAATGGACGGTATGAAGTCATAGAATGGAGGTGTATGAAATCACAGAATGAGGGTGTGTGAGGTCATAGAAGGGAGGTGTGTGAAGTCACAGAATGGAGGTGTGTGAAGTCATAGAATGGAGGTGTGTGAAGTCATAGAATGGAAGTGTGTGAAGTCACAGAATGGAGGTGGGTGAAGTCAGAATGGAGGTGTGTGAAGCCATAGAATGGAGGTGTGTGAAGTCAGAATGGAGGTGTGAAGTCATAGAATGTAGGTGGGTGAAGTCATAGAACTTAGGTGTGGGAAGTCATAGAATTGAGAAGTGTGAAGTCACAGAGTGGAGGTGAGTGAAGTCACAGATTAGAGGTCTGTGAAGTCATAGAATGGAGGTGTGTGAAGTCACAGAATGGAGTTGTGTGAACTCATAAAATGGAGGTGTGTGACGTCACAATGGAAGTTTGTGAAGGCATAGAATAGAGGTGTGTGAAGTCACAGAATGGAGGTGTGTGAAGTCATACAATGGAGATGTGTGAAGTCAGAATGGAGGTGTGTGAAGTCACAGAATGGAGGTGTGTGAACTCAGAATGGAGGTGTGTGCAATCATAGATGGAGGTGTGTGAAGTCATAGTATGGAGATATGTGAAATGATAGAATGGAGTTTTGTGAAGTCACAGAATGGAGTTGTGTGAGTCAGAATTGAGGTGTGTGAAGTCATAGAATGTAGATGTGTGAAGTCATAGAATGGAGTATTGTGAAGTCATCGAAGGGAGGTTTGAGAAGTCATAGAATGGAGGTATGAGAAATCAAATTAGAGGGGTGTGAAGTCGGAGAATGGAGGTGTGTGAAGTCATAGAATGGAGGTGGGTGAAGTCATAGAATGGAGGTGTATGAAGTCATAGAATGGCGGTGTGTGAAGTCACAGAATGGACGGGTTTAAAGTCATAGAATGGAGGTGTGTGAAGTCAGAGAATTGAGCTGTTTGAAGTCATATATTGGAGGTGTGTGAAGTCAAAATGGATGTGTGTTAAGTCACCGAATGGAGTTTTGTGAACTCAGTATGGAGGTGTGTGTAGTCACAGAATGGAGGTTTGTGAAGTCATAGATGGAGGTGTGTGAGGTCATAGAATGGATGTTTCTGAAGTAAGAATGAAGGTGTGTGAAGTCATAGAATGGAGGTGTGTGAAGTCATTGAATGGAGGTGTGTGAAGTCACTGAATGGAAGTGTGTGAAGTCAGAATGGAGGTGTGAAGTCATAGAATGAAGGTGGGTGAAGTCATAGAAAGGAGGTATGGGAAATCATAGAATGGAGGAGTGTGAAGTCATAGAGTGGAGGTGTGTGATGTCAGAATGGAGGTGTGCGAAGTCATAGAATAGAGGTTTGTGAAGTCAGAATGGAGGTGTGTGAAGTCACAGAATGGAGGTGTGTGAACCCATAGAATGGAGGTGTGTGACGTCACAATGGAAGTGTGTGAAGTCACAGAATGGAGGTGTGTGAATTCATACAATGGAGGTGTGTGAAGTGAGATTGGAATTTTTTGAACTCACAGAATTGAGCTGTGTAAATTCAGAATGGTGTGTGAAGTCATAGAACGGAGGTGTGTGAAGTCAGAATGGCGGTGTGTTAACTCATAGAATGGAGGTGTGCGTAGTCACAATGGAGGTGCGTGAAGTCATAGAATGGAGGTGTGTGAAGTCACAGAATGGAGGTGTGTGAAGTCATAGAATGGAGGTGTGTGAAGTCATAGCATGGGTGTTTGTGAAGTAAGAATGAAGGTGTGTGAAGTCATAGAATGGAGGTGTGGGAAGTCACAGAATGGAGGTGTGTGAACCCAGAATGGAGGTATGTAAAGTCACAGAATGGAGGTGTGTGAAGTCATAGAATGGAAGTGTGTGAAGTCATAGAATGGAGGTGTGTGAAGTCACAGAATGGACGGTATGAAGTCATAGAATGGAGGTGTATGAAATCACAGAATGAGGGTGTGTGAGGTCATAGAAGGGAGGTGTGTGAAGTCACAGAATGGAGGTGTGTGAAGTCATAGAATGGAGGTGTGTGAAGTCATAGAATGGAAGTGTGTGAAGTCACAGAATGGAGGTGGGTGAAGTCAGAATGGAGGTGTGTGAAGCCATAGAATGGAGGTGTGTGAAGTCAGAATGGAGGTGTGAAGTCATAGAATGTAGGTGGGTGAAGTCATAGAACTTAGGTGTGGGAAGTCATAGAATTGAGAAGTGTGAAGTCACAGAGTGGAGGTGAGTGAAGTCACAGATTAGAGGTCTGTGAAGTCATAGAATGGAGGTGTGTGAAGTCACAGAATGGAGGTGTGTGAAGTCATACAATGGAGGTGTGTGAAGTCAGAATGGAGGTGTGTGACGTCACAGAATTGAGGTGAGTGGACTCAGAATGGAGGTGTGTGAAGTCATAGATGGAGGTGTGTGAAGTCATAGTATGGAGATATGTGAAATCATAGAATGGAGTTTTGTGAAGTCACAGAATGGAGATGTGTGAGTCAGAATTGAGGTGTGTGAAGTCATAGAATGTAGATGTGTGAAGTCATAGAATGGAGTATTGTGAAGTCACCGAAGGGAGGTTTGTGAAGACATAGAATGGAGGTATGAGATATCAAATTAGAGGGGTGTGAATTCGGAGAATGGAGGTGTGTGAAGTCATAGAATGGAGGTGTGTGAAGTCATAGAATGGAGGTGTGTGAATTCAGATTGGTGGTGTGTGAAGTCATAGAATGGAGGTGTGTCAACACAGAAAGGAGGTGTGTGAAGTCATAGAATGGAGGTGAGTGACCTCATAGAATGGAGGTGTGTGAAATCAGAATGGAGGTGTGTGAAGTCAAAGAATTTAGATGTGTGAAGTCAGAATGGAGGTGTGTGAGGTCAGAATGGAGGTGTGTGAAGTCATAGAATGGAGGTGTGTAAAGTCACAATGCTGGTGTGTGAACTCATAGAATGGAGGTGTGTGAAGTCAAAATGTAGGTGTGTGAAGTCATAGAATGGAGGTGTGTGAAGTCATAGAATGGAGGTGTGTGAAGTCACAGAATGGAGGTGTGTGAAGTCATAGAATTCAGGTGTGTGTAGTCACAGAATGGAGGTGTATGAAATCATAGATTGAGGTGTGTGAAGTCACAGAATGGAGGTGTGTGAAGTCAGAATGGAGGTGTGTGAAGTCATAGAATGGAGGTGTGTGAAGTCAGAATGGAGGTGTGAAGTCATAGAATGGAGGTGGGTGAAGTGACAGAAATTAGGTGTGGGAAGTCATAGAATGGAGAAGTGTGAAGTCATAGAGTGGAGGTGAGTGAAGTAACAGATTCGTGGTCTGTGAAGTCATAGAGTGCAGGTGTGTGAAGTCACAGAATGGAGGTGTGTGAAGTCATACAATGGAGGTGTGTGAAGCCGGAATGGAGGTGTGTGAAGTCACAGAATGGAGGTGTGTGAAGTCACAGAATGGAGGTGTGTGAACTCAGAATGGAGGTGTGTGAATTCATAGATGGAGGTGTGTGAAGTCATAGTATGGAGATATGTGAAATCATAGAATGGAGTTTTGTGAAGTCACAGAATGGAGGTGTGTGAAGTCAGAATGGAGGTGTGTGAAGTCATAGAATGGAGGTGTGTAAAGTCAGAATGGAGGTGTGAAGTCATAGAGTGGAGGTGAGTGAAGTCACAGATTTGAGGTCTGTGAAGTCATAGAATGGAGGTGTGTGAAGTCATAATGTAGGTGTTGCAAGTCATAGAATAGAGGTGTGTGAAGTCTGATTGGAGGTGTGTGATGTCATAGAATGGAGGTGTATGAACTCATAGAATGGAGGTGGGTGACGTCACAATGGAATTTTGTGAAGTCATAGAATGGAGGTGTGTGAAGTCAGAATGGAGGTGTGTGAACTCATAGAATGGAGGTGTATTAAGTCATAGAATGGAAGTGTGTGAAGTCATAGAATGGAGGTGTGTGAAGTCAGAATGGAGGTGTGTGAAGTCACAGTTTGGAGCTGTGTGAAGTCACAGAATCGAGGTGTGAGAAGTCACAGAATGGAGTTGTGTGAACTCAGAAAGGAGGTGTGTGAAGTCACAGAATGGAGGTTTGTGAAGTCATGGAATGGAGGTGTGTGAAGTCATAGAACTGATGTTTCTGAAGTAAGAATGAAGGGGTGTGAAGTCATAGAATGGAGGTATGTGAACTCATAGAATGGGGGTGTGTGAAGTCACAGAATGGAGGTGTGTGAAGTCAGAATGGAGGTGTGTGGTCATCGATTGGAGGTGGGTGAAGTCATAGAATGGAGGTGTGGGAAGTCATAGAATGGAGGAGTGTGAAGTCATAGAATGCATGTGAGTGAAATCACAGTTTCAAGGTCTGTGAAGTCATAGAATGGAGGTGTGTGATGTCAGAATGGAGGTGTGTGAAGTCATAGATGGAGTTGTGTGAAGTCATAGTATGGAGTTGTGTGAAATCATAGAATAGAGTTTTGTGAAGGCACAGAATGGAGCTATGTGAATTCAGAATGGAGGTTTGTGAAGTCATAGAATGGAGGTGTTGAAGTCAGAATGGAGGTGTGCGAAGTCATAGAATAGAGGTGTGTGACGTCACAATGGAAGTGTGTGAAGTCATAGAATGGAGGTGTGTGAAGTCACAGAATGGAGGTGTGGGAAGTCATAGAATGGAGGTGTGTAAAGTCAGAATGGAGGTGTGAAGTCATAGAATGGAGGTGGGTGAAGTCACAGAAATTAGGTGTGGGAAGTCATAGAATGGAGAAGTGTGAAGTCATAGAGTGGAGGTGAGTGAAGTCACAGATTTGAGGTCTGTGAAGTCATAGAATGGAGGTGTGGGAAGTCATAATGTAGGTGTTGCAAGTCATAGAATAGAGGTGTGTGAAGTCTGATTGGAGGTGTGTGATGTCATAGAATGGAGGTGTATGAACTCATAGAATGGAGGTGGGTGACGTCACAATGGAATTTTGTGAAGTCATAGAATGGAGGTGTGTGAAGTCAGAATGGAGGTGTGTGAACTCATAGAATGGAGGTGTGTGAAATCATAGAATGAGGGTGTGTGAGGTCATAGAATGGAGGTGTATGAAGTCATAGAATGGAAGTGTGTGAAGTCATAGAATGGAGGTGTGTGAAGTCAGAATGGAGGTGTGTGAAGTCACAGTTTGGAGCTGTGTGAAGTCACAGAATCGAGGTGTGAGAAGTCACAGAATGGAGTTGTGTGAACTCAGAAAGGAGGTGTGTGAAGTCACAGAATGGAGGTTTGTGAAGTCATGGAATGGAGGTGTGTGAAGTCATAGAACTGATGTTTCTGAAGTAAGAATGAAGGGGTGTGAAGTCATAGAATGGAGGTATGTGAACTCATAGAATGGGGGTGTGTGAAGTCACAGAATGGAGGTGTGTGAAGTCAGAATGGAGGTGTGTGGTCATCGATTGGAGGTGGGTGAAGTCATAGAATGGAGGTGTGGGAAGTCATAGAATGGAGGAGTGTGAAGTCATAGAATGCATGTGAGTGAAATCACAGATTCAAGGTCTGTGAAGTCATAGAATGGAGGTGTGTGATGTCAGAATGGAGGTGTGTGAAGTCATAGATGGAGTTGTGTGAAGTCATAGTATGGAGTTGTGTGAAATCATAGAATAGAGTTTTGTGAAGGCACAGAATGGAGCTATGTGAATTCAGAATGGAGGTGTGTGAAGTCATAGAATGGAGGTGTGTGAAGTCAGAATGGAGGTGTGTGAAGTCACAGAATGGAGATGTGTCAACTCAGAATTTAGGTGTGTGAAGTCAAAGAATGGACGTGTGTGAAGTCATAGAATGGAGGTGTGTGAAGTCATAGAATGGAGGTGTGTGAAGTCACAGAATGGAGATGTGGGAAGTCACAGATTGGAGGTGTGTGAAGTTCCAGAATTGAGGTGTGTGAACTCAGAATGGAGGTGTGTAAAGTAACAGAATGGAGGTGTGTAAAGTCATAGAATGGAAGTGTGTGAAGTCATAAAATGGAGGTGTGTGAAGTCACAGAATGGACGGTTTGAAATCATAGAATGGAGGTGTGTGCAGTCACAAAATTGAGGTGTTTGAAGTCATATATTGGAGGTGTGTGAAGTCAAAATGGATGTGTGAAGTCATAGTATGGAGGTGTGTGAAATCATAGAATGAGGGTTTGTGAGGTCATAGAATGGAAGTGTGTGAAGTCACAGAATGGAGGTGTGTGAAGTCACAGAATGGAGATGTGTGAAATCACAGAATAGAGGTGTGTGAACTCAGAATGGAAGTGTGTGAAGTCATAGAATGGAAGTGTGTGAAGTCATAGAATGGAAGTGTATGAAGTCAGAATGGAGGTGTGTGAAGTCACAGAATGGAGGATTGTGAACTCATAGAATGGAGGTGTGTGAAGTCATAGAATGGATGTTTCTGAAGTAAGAATGAAGGTGTGTGAAGTCATAGAATGGAGGTGTGTGAAGTCATAGAATGGAGGTGTGTGAAGTCACAAAATGGAGGTGTGTGAAGTCAGAATGGAGGTGTGTAGTCAAAGATTGGAGGTGGGTGAAGTCATAGAAAGAGGTGTGGGTAGTCAGAGAGTGCAGGTGAGTGAAGTCACAGATTCGAGGTCTGTAAAATAGAATGGAGGTGTGTGATGTCAGATTGGAGGTGTGTGAAGTCAAAGAATGTAGGTGTGTGAAGTCATTGAATGGAGGTGTGTGAAGTCACAGAATATAGGTGTGTGAAATCAGAAGAGAGGTGTGCGAAGTCATAGAATGGAGGTGTGTGAAGTCAGAATGGAGGTGTATGAAGTCATAGAATGGAGGTGTGGGAAGTCAGAATAGAGGTGTGTGAAGTCATAAAATGGAGGTGTGTGAAGTCACAGAATGGAGGTGTGGGAAGTGACAGAATAGAGGTGTGTGACGTCACAGAATGGAGGTGTATGAACTCAGAATGGAGGTGTGTAAAGGCACAGAATGGAGGTGTGTGAAGTCATAGAATGGAAGTGTGTGAAGTCACAGAATGGAGGTTTGTGAAGTCATAGAATGGAGGTGTGTGAATGTTTATGAAGTAAAAATGAAGGTGTGTGAAGTCATGGAATGGAGGTGTGTGAAGTCACAGGATGGAGGTGTGTGAAGTCAGAATGGAGGTGTGTAGTCATAGATTGGAGATGGGTGAAGTCATAGAATGGAGGAGTGTTTAGTCATAGAGTGCAGGTGAGTGAAGTCACAGATTCGAGGTCTGTGAAGTCATAGAATGGAGGTGTGTGATGTCAGAATGGAGGTGTGCGAAGTCATAGACTAGAGGTGTGTGAAGTCAGAATGGAGGTGTGTGAAGTCATAGATGGAGTTGTGTGAAGTCATAGTATGGAGGTGTGTGAAATCATAGAATGGAGTTTTGTGAAGTCACAGAATGGAGCTGTGTGAATACAGAATGGAGGTGTGTGAAGTCATAGAATGGAGGTATGATAAATCAAATTAGAGGGGTGTGAAGTCGGAGAATGGAGGTGTGTGAAGTCATAGAATGGAGATGGTTGAAGTCATAGAATGGAGGTGGGTGAAGTCATAGAATGGAGGTGTGTGAAGCCACTGAATGGACGGGTTTAAAGTCATAGAATGGAGGTGTGTGAAGTCAGAGAATTGAGCTGTTTGAAGTCATATATTGGAGGTGTGTGAAGTCAAAATGGATGTGTGAAGTCATAGAATGTAGGTGTGTGAAGTCATAGATTGGAGGTGTGTGAAGTCACAGAATGGAGGTGTGTGAACTCAGAATGGAGGTGTGTGAAGTCACAGAATGGAGGTGTGTGAAGTCATAGAATGGAAGTGTGTGAAGTCATAGAATGGACGTGTGTGAAGTCAGAATGGAGGTGTGTGATGTCAAAGAATGGAGGTTTGTGAAGTCATAGAATGGAGCTGTGTGAAGTCAGAATGGAGGTGTGTGAAGTCACAGAATGGAGGTGTGTCAACTCAGAATTTAGGTGTGTGAAGTCAAAGAATGGAGGTGTGTGAAGTCATAGAATGGAGGTGTGTGAAGTCATAGAATGGAGGTGTGTGAAGTTATAGAATGGAGGTGTGTGAAGTCACAGAATGGAGGTGTGTGAAGTCAGAATGGAGGTGTGTAGTCATAGATTGGAGGTGGGTGAATTCATAGAAAGGAGGTGTGGGAAGTAATAGAATGGAGGAGTGGAAATCATAGAGTGCAGGTGAGTGAAGTCACAGATTCGAGGTCTGTGAAATCATAGAATGGAGGTGTGTGATGTCAGATTTGAGGTGTGTGAAGTCAAAGAATGTAGGTGTGTCAAGTCATTGAATGGATGTGTGTGAAGTCAGAGAAAGAAGGTGTGTGAAGTCAGAATGGAGGTGTGTGAAGTCATAGAATAGAGGTGTGTGAAGTCAGAATGGAGGTTTCTGAACTCATAGAATGTAGGTGTGTGACGTAACAATGGAAATGTGTGAAGTCATAGAATGGAGGTGTGTGAAGTCAAAGAATGGAGGTTTGTGAAGTCATAGAATGGAGGTATGTGAAGTCACAGAATAGAGGTGTGTAAAGTAATGGAATGGAGGTGTGTGAAGTTATAGAATGGATGTTTGTAAAGTAAGAATGAAGGTGTGTGAAGTCATAGAATGGAGGTCTGTGATGTCAAAGAATGGAGGTGTGTGAAGTCATAGAATGTAGCTGTGTGAAGTCAGAATGGAGGTGTGTGAAGTCATAGATGGAGTTGTGTGAAGTCATAGTATGGAGTTGTGTGAAATCATAGAATAGAGTTTTGTGAAGGCACAGAATGGAGCTATGTGAATTCAGAATGGAGGTGTGTGAAGTCATAGAATGGAGGTGTGTGAAGTCAGAATGGAGGTGTGCGAAGTCATAGAATAGAGGTGTGTGACGTCACAATGGAAGTGTGTGAAGTCATAGAATGGAGGTGTGTGAAGTCACAGAATGGAGGTGTGGGAAGTCATAGAATGGAGGTGTGTAAAGTCAGAATGGAGGTGTGAAGTCATAGAATGGAGGTGGGTGAAGTCACAGAAATTAGGTGTGGGAAGTCATAGAATGGAGAAGTGTGAAGTCATAGAGTGGAGGTGAGTGAAGTCACAGATTTGAGGTCTGTGAAGTCATAGAATGGAGGTGTGGGAAGTCATAATGTAGGTGTTGCAAGTCATAGAATAGAGGTGTGTGAAGTCTGATTGGAGGTGTGTGATGTCATAGAATGGAGGTGTATGAACTCATAGAATGGAGGTGGGTGACGTCACAATGGAATTTTGTGAAGTCATAGAATGGAGGTGTGCGAAGTCAGAATGGAGGTGTGTGAACTCATAGAATGGAGGTGTGTGAAATCATAGAATGAGGGTGTGTGAGGTCATAGAATGGAGGTGTATGAAGTCATAGAATGGAAGTGTGTGAAGTCATAGAATGGAGGTGTGTGAAGTCAGAATGGAGGTGTGTGAAGTCACAGTTTGGAGCTGTGTGAAGTCACAGAATCGAGGTGTGAGAAGTCACAGAATGGAGTTGTGTGAACTCAGAAAGGAGGTGTGTGAAGTCACAGAATGGAGGTTTGTGAAGTCATGGAATGGAGGTGTGTGAAGTCATAGAACTGATGTTTCTGAAGTAAGAATGAAGGGGTGTGAAGTCATAGAATGGAGGTATGTGAACTCATAGAATGGGGGTGTGTGAAGTCACAGAATGGAGGTGTGTGAAGTCAGAATGGAGGTGTGTGGTCATCGATTGGAGGTGGGTGAAGTCATAGAATGGAGGTGTGGGAAGTCATAGAATGGAGGAGTGTGAAGTCATAGAATGCATGTGAGTGAAATCACAGATTCAAGGTCTGTGAAGTCATAGAATGGAGGTGTGTGATGTCAGAATGGAGGTGTGTGAAGTCATAGATGGAGTTGTGTGAAGTCATAGTATGGAGTTGTGTGAAATCATAGAATAGAGTTTTGTGAAGGCACAGAATGGAGCTATGTGAATTCAGAATGGAGGTGTGTGAAGTCATAGAATGGAGGTGTGTGAAGTCAGAATGGAGGTGTGTGAAGTCACAGAATGGAGATGTGTCAACTCAGAATTTAGGTGTGTGAAGTCAAAGAATGGAGGTGTGTGAAGACATAGAATGGAGGTGTATGAAGTCAAGGAATGGAGGTGTGTGAAGTCATAGAATATATGTTTGTGAAGTAAGAATGAAGGTGTGTGAAGGCATAGAATGGAGGTGTGTGAAGTCACAGAATGGAGGTGTGTGAAGGCATAGAATGGAGGTGTGTTAAGTCATAGAATGGAGGTGTGTGAAGTCATATAATGGAGGTGTGTGAAGTCACAGAATGGAGGTGTTTGAAGTCAGAATGGAGGTGTGAAGTCATAGAATGGAGTTGGGTGAAGTCATAGAAAGGAGGTGTGTGAAGTCATAGAATGGATGTGTGTGAAGTCATAGAATGGAGGTGTGTGTAGTCAGAATGGAGATGTGTGAACTCATATAATGGTAGTGTGTGTAGTCAAAATGGAGGTGTGTGAACTCATATAATGGAGGTGTGTGAAGTCACAGAATGGACGTGTGTGAAGTCATAGAATGGAGGTGTGTGAAGTCATAGAATGTAGGTGTGTGAAGTCACAGAATGGAGGTGTGGGAAGTCACAGATTGGAGGTGTGTGAAGTTCCAGAATTGAGGTGTGTGAACTCAGAATGGAGGTGTGTAAAGTCACAGAATGGAGGTGTGTGAAGTCATAGAATGGAAGTGTGTGAAGTCATAAAATGGAGGTGTGTGAAGTCACAGAATGGACGGTTTGAAATCATAGAATGGAGGTGTGTGCAGTCACAAAATTGAGGTGTTTGAAGTCATATATTGGAGGTGTGTGAAGTCAAAATGGATGTGTGAAGTCATAGAATGGAGGTGTGTGAAATCATAGAATGAGGGTTTGTGAGGTCATAGAATGGAAGTGTGTGAAGTCACAGAATGGAGGTGTGTGAAGTCACAGAATGGAGATGTGTGAAATCACAGAATAGAGGTGTGTGAACTCAGAATGGAAGTGTGTGAAGTCATAGAATGGAAGTGTGTGAAGTCATAGAATGGAAGTGTATGAAGTCAGAATGGAGGTGTGTGAAGTCACAGAATGGAGGATTGTGAAGTCATAGAATGGAGGTGTGTGAAGTCATAGAATGGATGTTTCTGAAGTAAGAATGAAGGTGTGTGAAGTCATAGAATGGAGGTGTGTGAAATCATAGAATGGAGGTGTGTGAAGTCACAAAATGGAGGTGTGTGAAGTCAGAATGGAGGTGTGTAGTCAAAGATTGGAGGTGGGTGAAGTCATAGAAAGAGGTGTGGGTAGTCAGAGAGTGCAGGTGAGTGAAGTCACAGATTCGAGGTCTGTAAAATAGAATGGAGGTGTGTGATGTCAGATTGGAGGTGTGTGAAGTCAAAGAATGTAGGTGTGTGAAGTCATTGAATGGAGGTGTGTGAAGTCACAGAATGGAGGTGTGTGAAATCAGAAGAGAGGTGTGCGAAGTCATAGAATGGAGGTGTGTGAAGTCAGAATGGAGGTGTATGAAGTCATAGAATGGAGGTGTGGGAAGTCAGAATAGAGGTGTGTGAAGTCATAAAATGGAGGTGTGTGAAGTCACAGAATGGAGGTGTGGGAAGTGACAGAATAGAGGTGTGTGACGTCACAGAATGGAGGTGTATGAACTCAGAATGGAGGTGTGTAAAGGCACAGAATGGAGGTGTGTGAAGTCATAGAATGGAAGTGTGTGAAGTCACAGAATGGAGGTTTGTGAAGTCATAGAATGGAGGTGTGTGAATGTTTATGAAGTAAAAATGAAGGTGTGTGAAGTCATGGAATGGAGGTGTGTGAAGTCACAGGATGGAGGTGTGTGAAGTCAGAATGGAGGTGTGTAGTCATAGATTGGAGATGGGTGAAGTCATAGAATGGAGGAGTGTTTAGTCATAGAGTGCAGGTGAGTGAAGTCACAGATTCGAGGTCTGTGAAGTCATAGAATGGAGGTGTGTGATGTCAGAATGGAGGTGTGCGAAGTCATAGACTAGAGGTGTGTGAAGTCAGAATGGAGGTGTGTGAAGTCATAGATGGAGTTGTGTGAAGTCATAGTATGGAGGTGTGTGAAATCATAGAATGGAGTTTTGTGAAGTCACAGAATGGAGCTGTGTGAATACAGAATGGAGGTGTGTGAAGTCATAGAATGGAGGTATGATAAATCAAATTAGAGGGGTGTGAAGTCGGAGAATGGAGGTGTGTGAAGTCATAGAATGGAGATGGTTGAAGTCATAGAATGGAGGTGGGTGAAGTCATAGAATGGAGGTGTGTGAAGCCACTGAATGGACGGGTTTAAAGTCATAGAATGGAGGTGTGTGAAGTCAGAGAATTGAGCTGTTTGAAGTCATATATTGGAGGTGTGTGAAGTCAAAATGGATGTGTGAAGTCATAGAATGTAGGTGTGTGAAGTCATAGATTGGAGGTGTGTGAAGTCACAGAATGGAGGTGTGTGAACTCAGAATGGAGGTGTGTGAAGTCACAGAATGGAGGTGTGTGAAGTCATAGAATGGAAGTGTGTGAAGTCATAGAATGGACGTGTGTGAAGTCAGAATGGAGTTGTGTGATGTCAAAGAATGGAGGTTTGTGAAGTCATAGAATGGAGCTGTGTGAAGTCAGAATGGAGGTGTGTGAAGTCACAGAATGGAGGTGTGTCAACTCAGAATTTAGGTGTGTGAAGTCAAAGAATGGAGGTGTGTGAAGTCATAGAATGGAGGTGTGTGAAGTCATAGAATGGAGGTGTGTGAAGTTATAGAATGGAGGTGTGTGAAGTCACAGAATGGAGGTGTGTGAAGTCAGAATGGAGGTGTGTAGTCATAGATTGGAGGTGGGTGAATTCATAGAAAGGAGGTGTGGGAAGTCATAGAATGGAGGAGTGGAAATCATAGAGTGCAGGTGAGTGAAGTCACAGATTCGAGGTCTGTGAAATCATAGAATGGAGGTGTGTGATGTCAGATTTGAGGTGTGTGAAGTCAAAGAATGTAGGTGTGTCAAGTCATTGAATGGATGTGTGTGAAGTCAGAGAAAGAAGGTGTGTGAAGTCAGAATGGAGGTGTGTGAAGTCATAGAATAGAGGTGTGTGAAGTCAGAATGGAGGTTTCTGAACTCATAGAATGTAGGTGTGTGACGTAACAATGGAAGTGTGTGAAGTCATAGAATGGAGGTGTGTGAAGTCACAGAATGGAGGTTTGTGAAGTCATAGAATGGAGGTATGTGAAGTCACAGAATAGAGGTGTGTAAAGTAATGGAATGGAGGTGTGTGAAGTTGTAGAATGGATGTTTGTAAAGTAAGAATGAAGGTGTGTGAAGTCATAGAATGGAGGTCTGTGATGTCAAAGAATGGAGGTGTGTGAAGTCATAGAATGTAGCTGTGTGAAGTCAGAATGGAGGTGTGTGAAGACCCAGAATGGAGGTGTGTCAACTCAGAATTTAGGTGTGTGAAGTGAAAGAATGGAGGTTTGTGGAGTCATAGAATGGTGGTGTGTGGAGTCATAGAATGGAGCTGTGTGAAGTTATAGAATGGAGGTGTGTGAAGTCACAGAATGGAGGTGTGTGAAGTCAGAATGAAGGTGTGTAGTCATAGATTGGAGGTGGGTGAATTCATAGAAAGGAGGTGTGTGAAGTCATAGATGGAGGTGTGTGAAGTCATAGTATGGAGATATGTGAAATCATAGAATGGAGTTTTGTGAAGTCACAGAATGAAGTTGTGTGAGTCAGAATTGAGGTGTGTGAAGTCATGGAATGTAGATGTGTGAAGTCATAGAATGGAGTATTGTGAAGTCACCGAAAGGAGGTTTGTGAAGTCATAGAATGGAGGTATGAGAAATCAAATTAGAGGGGTGTGAAGTCGGAGAATGGAGGTGTGTGAAGTCATAGAATGGAGGTGGGTGAAGTCATAGAATGGAGGTGTGTGAGTTCAGATTGGAGGTGTGTGAAGTCGTAGAATGGAGGTGTGTCAACTCAGAAAGGAGGTGTGTGAAGTCATAGAATGGAGGTGAGTGAAGTCATAGAATGGAGGTGTGTGAACTCATAGAATGGAGGTGTGTGACGTCACAATGGAAGTTTATGAAGTCATAGAATGGAGGTGTGTGAAGTCACAGAATGTAGGTGTGTGAAGTCATACAATGGAGGTGTGTGAAGTCAGTATGGAGGTGTGTGAAGTCACAGAATGGAGGTGTGTGAACTCAGAATGGAGGTGTGTGAAGTCATCGATGGAGGTGTGTAAAGTCATAGTATGGAGATGGGTGAAATCATACAATGGAGTTTTGTGAAGTCACAGAATGGAGTTGTGTGAGTCAGAATTGAAATGTGTGAAGTCATAGAATGTAGATGTGTGAAGTCATAGAATGGAGTATTGTGAAGTCACCGAAGTGAGGTTTGTGAAGTCATAAAATGGAGGTATGATAAATCAAATTAGAGGGGTGTGAAGTCGGAGAATGGAGGTGTGTGAAGTCATAGAATGGAGATGGTTGAAGTCATAGAATGGAGGTGGGTGAAGTCATAGAATGGAGGTGTGTGAAGTCACTGAATGGATGGGTTTAAGGTCATAGAATAGAGGTGTGTGAAGTCAGAGAATTGAGCTGTTTGAAGTCATATATTGGAGGTGTGTGAAGTCAAAATGGATGTGTGAAGTCATAGAATGTAGGTGTGTGAAGTCATAGAATGGAGGTGTGTGAAGTCACAGAATGGAGGTGTGTGAACTCAGAATGGAGGTGTGTGAAGGCAGAGAATGGAGGTGTGTGAAGTCATAGAATGGAAGTGTGTGAAGTCATACAATGGACGTGTGTGAAGTCAGAATGGAGGTGTGTTAAGTCACCGAATGGAATTTTGTGAACTCAGTATGGAGGTGTGTGAAGTCACAGAATGGAGGTTTGTGAAGTCATAGATGGAGGTGTGTGAGGTCATAGAATCGATGTTTCTGAAGAAAGAATGAAGGTGTGTGAAGTCATAGAATGGAGGAGTGTGAAGTCATTGAATGGAGGTGTGTGAAGTCACTGAATGGAAGTGTGTTAAGTCAGAATGGAGGTGTGAAGTCATAGAATGAAGGTGGGTGAAGTCATAGAAAGGAGGTGTGGGAAGTCATAGAATGGAGTAGTGTGAAGTCATAGAGTGGAGGTGAGTGAAGTCACAGATTCGAGGTCTGTGAAGTCATAGATTGGAGGTGTGTGATGTCAGAATGGAGGTGTGCGAAGTCATAGAATAGAGGTTTGTGAAGTCAGAATGGAGGTGTGTGAAGTCATAAAATGGAGGTGTGTGAAGTCATAGAATGGAGTTGTGTGACTTCACAATGGAAGTGTGTGAAGTCACAGAATGGAGGTGTGTTAATTCATGCAATGGATGTGTGTGAAGTCAGAATGGAATTTTGTGAAGTCACAGAATTGAGCTGTGTGAATTCAGAATGGAGGTGTGTGAAGTCATAGAATGGAGGTGTGTGAAGTCAGAATGGAGGTGTGTGAAGTCATAGAATGGACGTGTGTGAAGTCACAGAATGGAGTTGTGGAAGTCACAGATTGCAAGAGTGTGAAGTCACAGAATAGAGGTGTGTGAACCCAGAATGGAGGTGTGTAAAGTCACAGAATGGAGGTGTGTGAAGTCATGGAATGGAAGTGTGTGAAGTCATAGAATGGAGGTGTGTGAAGGCACAGAATTGACGGTATTTAGTCATAGAATGGAGGTGTGTGAAGTCACAGAATTGAGGTGTTTGAAGTCATATATTGGAGGTGTGTGAAATCAACATGGATGTGTGAAGTCATAGAATGGAGGTGTGTGAAATCATAGAATGAGGGTGTGTGAAATCATAGAATGGAGGTGTGTGAAGTCACAGAATGGAGGTGTGTGAAGTCATAGGATGGAGGTGTGTGAAGTCATAGAATGGAAGTGTGTGAAGTCACAGATTGGAGGTGTGTGAAGTCACAGAATCGAGGTGTGAGAAGTCACAGAATTTAGATGTGTGAACTCAGAATGGAGGTGTGTGAAGTCACAGAATGGAGGTGTGTGAAGTCATAGAATGGAGGTGTGTGAAGTCACAGAATGGAGGTGTGTGAAATCATAGAATGAGGGTGTGTGAAGTCATAGAATGGAGGTGTGTGAAGTCAGAATGGAGGTGTGTGAAGTCATAGAATGGAGGTGGGTGAAGTCATAGAACTTAGTTGTGGGAAGTCATACAATGGAGGTGTGTGAAGTCAGAATGGAAGTGTGTGAAGTCACAGAATGGAGGTGTGTGAACTCAGAATGGAGGTGTGTGAAGTCATAGATGGAGGTGTGTGAAGTCATATTATGCAGATATGTGAAATGATAGAATGGAGTTTTGTGAAGTCACAGAATGGAGTTGTGTGAGTCAGAATTGAGGTGTGTGAAGTCATAGAATGTAGATGTGTGAAGTCATAGAATGGAGTATTGTGAAGTCACCGAAGGGAGGTTTGTGAAGTCATAGAATGGAGGTAGGAGAAATCAAATTAGAGGAATGTGAATTCGGAGAATGGAGGTGTGAGAAGTCATAGAATGGAGGTTTGTGAAGTCATAGAATGGAGGTGTGTGAATGTTTATGAAGTAAAAATGAAGGTGTGTGAAGTCATGGAATGGAGGTGTGTGAAGTCACAGGATGGAGGTGTGTGAAGTCAGAATGGAGGTGTGTAGTCATAGATTGGAGATGGGTGAAGTCATAGAATGGAGGAGTGTTTAGTCATAGAGTGCAGGTGAGTGAAGTCACAGATTCGAGGTCTGTGAAGTCATAGAATGGAGGTGTGTGATGTCAGAATGGAGGTGTGCGAAGTCATAGACTAGAGGTGTGTGAAGTCAGAATGGAGGTGTGTGAAGTCATAGATGGAGTTGTGTGAAGTCATAGTATGGAGGTGTGTGAAATCATAGAATGGAGTTTTGTGAAGTCACAGAATGGACCTGTGTGAATACAGAATGGAGGTGTGTGAAGTCATAGAATGGAGGTATGATAAATCAAATTAGAGGGGTGTGAAGTCGGAGAATGGAGGTGTGTGAAGTCATAGAATGGAGATGGTTGAAGTCATAGAATGGAGGTGGGTGAAGTCATAGAATGGAGGTGTGTGAAGCCACTGAATGGACGGGTTTAAAGTCATAGAATGGAGGTGTGTGAAGTCAGAGAATTGAGCTGTTTGAAGTCATATATTGGAGGTGTGTGAAGTCAAAATGGATGTGTGAAGTCATAGAATGTAGGTTTGTGAAGTCATAGATTGGAGGTGTGTGAAGTCACAGAATGGAGGTGTGTGAACTCAGAATGGAGGTGTGTGAAGTCACAGAATGGAGGTGTGTGAAGTCATAGAATGGAAGTGTGTGAAGTCATAGAATGGACGTGTGTGAAGTCAGAATGGAGGTGTGTGATGTCAAAGAATGGAGGTTTGTGAAGTCATAGAATGGAGCTGTGTGAAGTCAGAATGGAGGTGTGTGAAGTCACAGAATGGAGGTGTGTCAACTCAGAATTTAGGTGTGTGAAGTCAAAGAATGGAGGTGTGTGAAGTCATAGAATGGAGGTGTGTGAAGTCATAGAATGGAGGTGTGTGAAGTTATAGAATGGAGGTGTGTGAAGTCACAGAATGGAGGTGTGTGAAGTCAGAATGGAGGTGTGTAGTCATAGATTGGAGGTGGGTGAATTCATAGAAAGGAGGTGTGGGAAGTCATAGAATGGAGGAGTGGAAATCATAGAGTGCAGGTGAGTGAAGTCACAGATTCGAGGTCTGTGAAATCATAGAATGGAGGTGTGTGATGTCAGATTTGAGGTGTGTGAAGTCAAAGAATGTAGGTGTGTCAAGTCATTGAATGGATGTGTGTGAAGTCAGAGAAAGAAGGTGTGTGAAGTCAGAATGGAGGTGTGTGAAGTCATAGAATAGAGGTGTGTGAAGTCAGAATGGAGGTTTCTGAACTCATAGAATGTAGGTGTGTGACGTAACAATGGAAGTGTGTGAAGTCATAGAATGGAGGTGTGTGAAGTCACAGAATGGAGGTTTGTGAAGTCATAGAATGGAGGTATGTGAAGTCACAGAATAGAGGTGTGTAAAGTAATGGAATGGAGGTGTGTGAAGTTATAGAATGGATGTTTGTAAAGTAAGAATGAAGGTGTGTGAAGTCATAGAATGGAGGTCTGTGATGTCAAAGAATGGAGGTGTGTGAAGTCATAGAATGTAGCTGTGTGAAGTCAGAATGGAGGTGTGTGAAGACCCAGAATGGAGGTGTGTCAACTCAGTATTTAGGTGTGTGAAGTGAAAGAATGGAGGTTTGTGGAGTCATAGAATGGTGGTGTGTGGAGTCATAGAATGGAGCTGTGTGAAGTTATAGAATGGAGGTGTGTGAAGTCACAGAATGGAGGTGTGTGAAGTCAGAATGAAGGTGTGTAGTCATAGATTGGAGGTGGGTGAATTCATAGAAAGGAGGTGTGTGAAGTCATAGATGGAGGTGTGTGAAGTCATAGTATGGAGATATGTGAAATCATAGAATGGAGTTTTGTGAAGTCACAGAATGAAGTTGTGTGAGTCAGAATTGAGGTGTGTGAAGTCATGGAATGTAGATGTGTGAAGTCATAGAATGGAGTATTGTGAAGTCACCGAAAGGAGGTTTGTGAAGTCATAGAATGGAGGTATGAGAAATCAAATTAGAGGGGTGTGAAGTCGGAGAATGGAGGTGTGTGAAGTCATAGAATGGAGGTGGTTGAAGTCATAGAATGGAGGTGTGTGAGTTCAGATTGGAGGTGTGTGAAGTCGTAGAATGGAGGTGTGTCAACTCAGAAAGGAGGTGTGTGAAGTCATAGAATGGAGGTGAGTGAAGTCATAGAATGGAGGTGTGTGAACTCATAGAATGGAGGTGTGTGACGTCACAATGGAAGTTTATGAAGTCATAGAATGGAGGTGTGTGAAGTCACAGAATGTAGGTGTGTGAAGTCATACAATGGAGGTGTGTGAAGTCAGTATGGAGGTGTGTGAAGTCACAGAATGGAGGTGTGTGAACTCAGAATGGAGGTGTGTGAAGTCATCGATGGAGGTGTGTAAAGTCATAGTATGGAGATGGGTGAAATCATACAATGGAGTTTTGTGAAGTCACAGAATGGAGTTGTGTGAGTCAGAATTGAAATGTGTGAAGTCATAGAATGTAGATGTGTGAAGTCATAGAATGGAGTATTGTGAAGTCACTGAAGTGAGGTTTGTGAAGTCATAGAATGGAGGTATGATAAATCAAATTAGAGGGGTGTGAAGTCGGAGAATGGAGGTGTGTGAAGTCATAGAATGGAGATGGTTGAAGTCATAGAATGGAGGTGGGTGAAGTCATAGAATGGAGGTGTGTGAAGTCACTGAATGGATGGGTTTAAAGTCATAGAATAGAGGTGTGTGAAGTCAGAGAGTTGAGCTGTTTGAAGTCATATATTGGAGGTGTGTGAAGTCAAAATGGATGTGTGAAGTCATAGAATGTAGGTGTGTGAAGTCATAGAATGGAGGTGTGTGAAGTCACAGAATGGAGGTGTGTGAACTCAGAATGGAGGTGTGTGAAGGCAGAGAATGGAGGTGTGTGAAGCCGTAGAATGGAAGTGTGTGAAGTCATACAATGGACGTGTGTGAAGTCAGAATGGAGGTGTGTTAAGTCACCGAATGGAGTTTTGTGAACTCAGTATGGAGGTGTGTGAAGTCACAGAATGGAGGTTTGTGAAGTCATAGATGGAGGTGTGTGAGGTCATAGAATCGATGTTTCTGAAGAAAGAATGAAGGTGTGTGAAGTCATAGAATGGAGGAGTGTGAAGTCATTGAATGGAGGTGTGTGAAGTCACTGAATGGAAGTGTGTTAAGTCAGAATGGAGGTGTGAAGTCATAGAATGAAGGTGGGTGAAGTCATAGAAAGGAGGTGTGGGAAGTCATAGAATGGAGTAGTGTGAAGTCATAGAGTGGAGGTGAGTGAAGTCACAGATTCGAGGTCTGTGAAGTCATAGATTGGAGGTGTGTGATGTCAGAATGGAGGTGTGTGAAGTCATAGAATGGAGGTGTGTGAAGTCATAGAATGGAGGTGTGTGACTTCACAATGGAAGTGTGTGAAGTCACAGAATGGAGGTGTGTTAATTCATGCAATGGATGTGTGTGAAGTCAGAATGGAATTTTGTGAAGTCACAGAATTGAGCTGTGTGAATTCAGAATGGAGGTGTGTGAAGTCATAGAATGGAGGTGTGTGAAGTCAGAATGGAGGTGTGTGAAGTCATAGAATGGACGTGTGTGAAGTCACAGAATGGAGTTGTGGGAAGTCACAGATTGCAAGAGTGTGAAGTCACAGAATAGAGGTGTGTGAACCCAGAATGGAGGTGTGTAAAGTCACAGAATGGAGGTGTGTGAAGTCATGGAATGGAAGTGTGTGAAGTCATAGAATGGAGGTGTTTGAAGGCACAGAATTGACGGTATTTAGTCATAGAATGGAGGTGTGTGAAGTCACAGAATTGAGGTGTTTGAAGTCATATATTGGAGGTGTGTGAAATCAACATGGATGTGTGAAGTCATAGAATGGAGGTGTGTGAAATCATAGAATGAGGGTGTGTGAAATCATAGAATGGAGGTGTGTGAAGTCACAGAATGGAGGTGTGTGAAGTCATAGAATGGAGGTGTGTGAAGTCATAGAATGGAAGTGTGTGAAGTCACAGATTGGAGGTGTGTGAAGTCACAGAATCGAGGTGTGAGAAGTCACAGAATTGAGATGTGTGAACTCAGAATGGAGGTGTGTGAAGTCACAGAATGGAGGTGTGTGAAGTCATAGAATGGAGGTGTGTGAAGTCACAGAATGGAGGTGTGTGAAATCATAGAATGAGGGTGTGTGAAGTCATAGAATGGAGGTGTGTGAAGTCAGAATGGAGGTGTGTGAAGTCATAGAATGGAGGTGGGTGAAGTCATAGAACTTAGGTGTGGGAAGTCATACAATGGAGGTGTGTGAAGTCAGAATGGAGGTGTGTGAAGTCACAGAATGGAGGTGTGTGAACTCAGAATGGAGGTGTGTGAAGTCATAGATGGAGGTGTGTGAAGTCATATTATGCAGATATGTGAAATGATAGAATGGAGTTTTGTGAAGTCACAGAATGGAGTTGTGTGAGTCAGAATTGAGGTGTGTGAAGTCATAGAATGTAGATGTGTGAAGTCATAGAATGGAGTATTGTGAAGTCACCGAAGGGAGGTTTGTGAAGTCATAGAATGGAGGTATGAGAAATCAAATTAGAGGAATGTGAATTCGGAGAATGGAGGTGTGAGAAGTCATAGAATGGAGGTGGGTGAAGTCATAGAATGGAGGTGTGTGAATTCAGAATGGAGGTGTGTGAGTCATAGAATGGAGGTGTGCCAACTCAGAAAGGAGGTGTGTGAAGTCATAGAATGGAGGTGAGTGAAGTCATAGAATGGAGGTGTGTGAAATCATAGAATGGAGGTGTGTGAAGTCACAGAATTTAGGTGTGTGAAGTCAGAATGGAGGTGTGTGAGGTCAGAATGGAGGTGTGTGAAGTCACTGAATGGATGGGTTTAAAGTCATAGAATAGAGGTGTGTGAAGTCAGAGAATTGAGCTGTTTGAAATCATATATTGGAGGTGTGTGAAGTCAAAATGGATGTGTGAAGTCATAGAATGTAGGTGTGTGAAGTCATAGAATGGAGGTGTGTGAAGTCACAGAATGGAGGTGTGTGAACTCAGAATGGAGGTGTGTGAAGGCAGAGAATGGAGGTGTGTGAAGTCATAGAATGGAAGTGTGTGAAGTCATACAATGGACGTGTGTGAAGTCAGAATGGAGGTGTGTTAAGTCACCGAATGGAGTTTTGTGAACTCAGTATGGAGGTGTGTGAAGTCACAGAATGGAGGTTTGTGAAGTCATAGATGGAGGTGTGTGAGGTCATAGAATCGATGTTTCTGAAGAAAGAATGAAGGTGTGTGAAGTCATAGAATGGAGGAGTGTGAAGTCATTGAATGGAGGTGTGTGAAGTCACTGAATGGAAGTGTGTTAAGTCAGAATGGAGGTGTGAAGTCATAGAATGAAGGTGGGTGAAGTCATAGAAAGGAGGTGTGGGAAGTCATAGAATGGAGTAGTGTGAAGTCATAGAGTGGAGGTGAGTGAAGTCACAGATTCGAGGTCTGTGAAGTCATAGATTGGAGGTGTGTGATGTCAGAATGGAGGTGTGCGAAGTCATAGAATAGAGGTTTGTGAAGTCAGAATGGAGGTGTGTGAAGTCATAGAATGGAGGTGTGTGAAGTCATAGAATGGAGGTGTGTGACTTCACAATGGAAGTGTGTGAAGTCACAGAATGGAGGTGTGTTAATTCATGCAATGGATGTGTGTGAAGTCAGAATGGAATTTTGTGAAGTCACAGAATTGAGCTGTGTGAATTAAGAATGGAGATGTTTGAAGTCATAGAATGGAGGTGTGTGAAGTCAGAATGGAGGTGTGTGAAGTCATAGAATGGACGTGTGTGAAGTCACAGAATGGAGTTGTGGGAAGTCACAGATTGCAAGAGTGTGAAGTCACAGAATAGAGGTGTGTGAACCCAGAATGGAGGTGTGTAAAGTCACAGAATGGAGGTGTGTGAAGTCATGGAATGGAAGTGTGTGAAGTCATAGAATGGAGGTGTGTGAAGGCACAGAATTGACGGTATTTAGTCATAGAATGGAGGTGTGTGAAGTCACAGAATTGAGGTGTTTGAAGTCATATATTGGAGGTGTGTGAAATCAACATGGATGTGTGAAGTCATAGAATGGAGGTGTGTGAAATCATAGAATGAGGGTGTGAAATCATAGAATGGAGGTGTGTGAAGTCACAGAATGGAGGTGTGTGAAGTCATAGAATGGAGGTGTGTGAAGTCATAGAATGGAAGTGTGTGAAGTCACAGATTGGAGGTGTGTGAAGTCACAGAATCGAGGTGTGAGAAGTCACAGAATTGAGATGTGTGAACTCAGAATGGAGGTGTGTGAAGTCACAGAATGGAGGTGTGTGAAGTCATAGAATGGAGGTGTGTGAAGTCACAGAATGGAGGTGTGTGAAATCATAGAATGAGGGTGTGTGAAGTCATAGAATGGAGGTGTGTGAAGTCAGAATGGAGGTGTGTGAAGTCATAGAATGGAGGTGGGTGAAGTCATAGAACTTAGGTGTGGGAAGTCATACAATGGAGGTGTGTGAAGTCAGAATGGAGGTGTGTGAAGTCACAGAATGGAGGTGTGTGAACTCAGAATGGAGGTGTGTGAAGTCATAGATGGAGGTGTGTGAAGTCATATTATGCAGATATGTGAAATGATAGAATGGAGTTTTGTGAAGTCACAGAATGGAGTTGTGTGAGTCAGAATTGAGGTGTGTGAAGTCATAGAATGTAGATGTGTGAAGTCATAGAATGGAGTATTGTGAAGTCACCGAAGGGAGGTTTGTGAAGTCATAGAATGGAGGTATGAGAAATCAAATTAGAGGAATGTGAATTCGGAGAATGGAGGTGTGAGAAGTCATAGAATGGAGGTGGGTGAAGTCATAGAATGGAGGTGTGTGAATTCAGAATGGAGGTGTGTGAGTCATAGAATGGAGGTGTGCCAACTCAGAAAGGAGGTGTGTGAAGTCATAGAATGGAGGTGAGTGAAGTCATAGAATGGAGGTGTGTGAAATCATAGAATGGAGGTGTGTGAAGTCACAGAATTTAGGTGTGTGAAGTCAGAATGGAGGTGTGTGAGGTCAGAATGGAGGTGTGTGAAGTCACTGAATGGATGGGTTTAAAGTCATAGAATAGAGGTGTGTGAAGTCAGAGAATTGAGCTGTTTGAAATCATATATTGGAGGTGTGTGAAGTCAAAATGGATGTGTGAAGTCATAGAATGTAGGTGTGTGAAGTCATAGAATGGAGGTGTGTGAAGTCACAGAATGGAGGTGTGTGAACTCAGAATGGAGGTGTGTGAAGGCAGAGAATGGAGGTGTGTGAAGTCATAGAATGGAAGTGTGTGAAGTCATACAATGGACGTGTGTGAAGTCAGAATGGAGGTGTGTTAAGTCACCGAATGGAGTTTTGTGAACTCAGTATGGAGGTGTGTGAAGTCACAGAATGGAGGTTTGTGAAGTCATAGATGGAGGTGTGTGAGGTCATAGAATCGATGTTTCTGAAGAAAGAATGAAGGTGTGTGAAGTCATAGAATGGAGGAGTGTGAAGTCATTGAATGGAGGTGTGTGAAGTCACTGAATGGAAGTGTGTTAAGTCAGAATGGAGGTGTGAAGTCATAGAATGAAGGTGGGTGAAGTCATAGAAAGGAGGTGTGGGAAGTCATAGAATGGAGTAGTGTGAAGTCATAGAGTGGAGGTGAGTGAAGTCACAGATTCGAGGTCTGTGAAGTCATAGATTGGAGGTGTGTGATGTCAGAATGGAGGTGTGCGAAGTCATAGAATAGAGGTTTGTGAAGTCAGAATGGAGGTGTGTGAAGTCATAGAATGGAGGTGTGTGAAGTCATAGAATGGAGGTGTGTGACTTCACAATGGAAGTGTGTGAAGTCACAGAATGGAGGTGTGTTAATTCATGCAATGGATGTGTGTGAAGTCAGAATGGAATTTTGTGAAGTCACAGAATTGAGCTGTGTGAATTCAGAATGGAGGTGTGTGAAGTCATAGAATGGAGGTGTGTGAAGTCAGAATGGAGGTGTGTGAAGTCATAGAATGGACGTGTGTGAAGTCACAGAATGGAGTTGTGGGAAGTCACAGATTGCAAGAGTGTGAAGTCACAGAATAGAGGTGTGTGAACCCAGAATGGAGGTGTGTAAAGTCACAGAATGGAGGTGTGTGAAGTCATGGAATGGAATTGTGTGAAGTCATAGAATGGAGGTGTGTGAAGGCACAGAATTGACGGTATTTAGTCATAGAATGGAGGTGTGTGAAGTCACAGAATTGAGGTGTTTGAAGTCATATATTGGAGGTGTGTGAAATCAACATGGATGTGTGAAGTCATAGAATGGAGGTGTGTGAAATCATAGAATGAGGGTGTGTGAAATCATAGAATGGAGGTGTGTGAAGTCACAGAATGGAGGTGTGTGAAGTCATAGAATGGAGGTGTGTGAAGTCATAGAATGGAAGTGTGTGAAGTCACAGATTGGAGGTGTGTGAAGTCACAGAATCGAGGTGTGAGAAGTCACAGAATTGAGATGTGTGAACTCAGAATGAGGTGTGTGAAGTCACAGAATGGAGGTGTGTGAAGTCATAGAATGGAGGTGTGTGAAGTCACAGAATGGAGGTGTGTGAAATCATAGAATGAGGGTGTGTGAAGTCATAGAATGGAGGTGTGTGAAGTCAGAATGGAGGTGTGTGAAGTCATAGAATGGAGGTGGGTGAAGTCATAGAACTTAGGTGTGGGAAGTCATACAATGGAGGTGTGTGAAGTCAGAATGGAGGTGTGTGAAGTCACAGAATGGAGGTGTGTGAACTCAGAATGGAGGTGTGTGAAGTCATAGATGGAGGTGTGTGAAGTCATATTATGCAGATATGTGAAATGATAGAATGGAGTTTTGTGAAGTCACAGAATGGAGTTGTGTGAGTCAGAATTGAGGTGTGTGAAGTCAATAAATGTAGATGTGTGAAGTCATAGAATGGAGTATTGTGAAGTCACCGAAGGGAGGTTTGTGAAGTCATAGAATGGAGGTATGAGAAATCAAATTAGAGGAATGTGAATTCGGAGAATGGAGGTGTGAGAAGTCATAGAATGGAGGTGGGTGAAGTCATAGAATGGAGGTGTGTGAATTCAGAATGGAGGTGTGTGAGTCATAGAATGGAGGTGTGCCAGCTCAGAAAGGAGGTGTGTGAAGTCATAGAATGGAGGTGAGTGAAGTCATAGAATGGAGGTGTGTGAAATCATAGAATGGAGGTGTGTGAAGTCACAGAATTTAGGTGTGTGAAGTCAGAATGGAGGTGTGTGAGGTCAGAATGGAGGTGTGTGAAGTCATAGAATGGAGGTGTGTGAAGTCACAATGCAGGTGTGTGAACTCATAGAATTGAGGTGTGTGAAGTCACAATGTAGGTGTGTGAAGTCATAGAATGGAAGTGTGTGAAGTCATAGAATGGAGGTGTGTGAAGGCATAGAATGGAGGTGTGTGAAGTCATAGAATGGAGGTGTGTGAAGTCACAGAATGGAGGTGTGTGAAATCATAGATTGAGGTGTGTGAAGTCACAGAATGGAGGTGTGTGAAGTCAGAATGGAGGTGTGTGAAGTCATAAAATGGAGGTGTGTGTAGTCAGAATGGAGGTGTGAAGTCATAGAGTGGAGGTGAGTGAAGTCAAAGATTCGAGGTCTGTGAAGTCATAGAATGGAGGTGTGTGAAGTCAGAATGTAGGTGTTCGAAGTCATAGAATAGATGTGTGTGAAGTCAGAATGGAGGATTGTGAAGTCATAGAATAGAGGTGTGTGAAGTCAGAATGGAGGTTTGTGAAGTCATAGAATGGAGGTGTGTGAACTCATAGAATGGAGGTGTGTGACGTCACAATGGAAGTTTGTGAAGTCATAGAATGGAGGTGTGTGAAGTCACTGAATGAAGGTGTGTGAAGACATACAATGGTGGTGTGTGAAATCAGAATGGAGGTGTGTGAAGTCACAGAATGGAGGTGTGTGAACTCAGAATGGAGGTGTGTGAAGTCATAGATGGAGGTGTGTGAAGTCATAGTATGGAGATATGTGAAATGATAGAATGGAGTTTTGTGAAGTCACAGAATGGAGTTGTGTGAGTCAGAATTGAGGTGTGTGAAGTCATAGAATGTAGATGTGTGAAGTCATAGAATGGAGTATTGTGAAGTCACCGAAGGGTGGTTTGTGAAGTCATAGAATGGAGGTATGAGAAATCAAATTAGAGGGGTGTGAAGTCGGAGAATTGAGGTGTGTGTAGTCATAGAATGGAGGTGGGTGAAGTCATAGAATGGAGGTGTGTGAATTCAGATTGTAGGTGTGTGAAGTCATAGAATGGAGGTGTGTGACTTCACAATGGAAGTGTGTGAAGTCACAGAATGGAGGTGTGTTAATTCATGCAATGGATGTGTGTGAAGTCAGAATGGAATTTTGTGAAGTCACAGAATTGAGCTGTGTCAATTCAGAATGGAGGTGTGTGAAGTCATAGAATGGAGGTGTGTGAAGTCAGAATGGAGGTGTGTGAAGTCATAGAATGGACGTGTGTGAAGTCACAGAATGGAGTTGTGGGAAGTCACAAATTGCAAGAGTGTGAAGTCACAGAATAGAGGTGTGTGAACCCAGAATGGAGGTGTGTAAAGTCACAGAATGGAGGTGTGTGAAGTCATGGAATGGAAGTGTGTGAAGTCATAGAATGGAGGTGTGTGAAGGCACAGAATTGACGGTATTTAGTCATAGAATGGAGGTGTGTGAAGTCACAGAATTGAGGTGTTTGAAGTCATATATTGGAGGTGTGTGAAATCAACATGGATGTGTGAAGTCATAGAATGGAGGTGTGTGAAATCATAGAATGAGGGTGTGTGAAATCATAGAATGGAGGTGTGTGAAGTCACAGAATGGAGGTGTGTGAAGTCATAGAATGGAGGTTTGTGAAGTCATAGAATGGAAGTGTGTGAAGTCACAGATTGGAGGTGTGTGAAGTCACAGAATCGAGGTGTGAGAAGTCACAGAATTGAGATGTGTGAACTCAGAATGGAGGTGTGTGAAGTCATAGAATGGAGGTGTGTGAAGTCATAGAATGGAGGTGTGTGAAGTCACAGAATGGAGGTGTGTGAAATCATAGAATGAGGGTGTGTGAAGTCATAGAATGGAGGTGTGTGAAGTCAGAATGGAGGTGTGTGAAGTCATAGAATGGAGGTGGGTGAAGTCATAGAACTTAGGTGTGGGAAGTCATACAATGGAGGTGTGTGAAGTCAGAATGGAGGTGTGTGAAGTCACAGAATGGAGGTGTGTGAACTCAGAATGGAGGTGTGTGAAGTCATAGATGGAGGTGTGTGAAGTCATATTATGCAGATATGTGAAATGATAGAATGGAGTTTTGTGAAGTCACAGAATGGAGTTGTGTGAGTCAGAATTGAGGTGTGTGAAGTCATAGAATGTAGATGTGTGAAGTCATAGAATGGAGTATTGTGAAGTCACCGAAGGGAGGTTTGTGAAGTCATAGAATGGAGGTATGAGAAATCAAATTAGAGGAATGTGAATTCGGAGAATGGAGGTGTGAGAAGTCATAGAATGGAGGTGGGTGAAGTCATAGAATGGAGGTGTGTGAATTCAGAATGGAGGTGTGTGAGTCATAGAATGGAGGTGTGCCAACTCAGAAAGGAGGTGTGTGAAGTCATAGAATGGAGGTGAGTGAAGTCATAGAATGGAGGTGTGTGAAATCATAGAATGGAGGTGTGTGAAGTCACAGAATTTAGGTGTGTGAAGTCAGAATGGAAGTGTGTGAGGTCAGAATGGAGGTGTGTGAAGTCATAGAATGGAGGTGTGTGAAGTCACAATGCAGGTGTGTGAACTCATAGAATGGAGGTGTGTGAAGTCACAATGTAGGTGTGTGAAGTCATAGAATGGAGGTGTGTGAAGTCATAGAATGGAGGTGTGTGAAGGCATAGAATGGAGGTGTGTGAAGTCATAGAATGGAGGTGTGTGAAGTCACAGAATGGAGGTGTGTGAAATCATAGATTGAGGTGTGTGAAGTCACAGAATGGAGGTGTGTGAAGTCAGAATGGAGGTGTGTGAAGTCATAGAATGGAGGTGTGTGTAGTCAGAATGGAGGTGTGAAGTCATAGAGTGGAGGTGAGTGAAGTCAAAGATTCGAGGTCTGTGAAGTCATAGAATGGAGGTGTGTGAAGTCAGAATGTAGGTGTTCAAAGTCATAGAATAGATGTGTGTGAAGTCAGAATGGAGGATTGTGAAGTCATAGAATAGAGGTGTGTGAAGTCAGAATGGAGGTTTGTGAAGTCATAGAATGGAGGTGTGTGAACTCATAGAATGGAGGTGTGTGCCGTCACAATGGAAGTTTGTGAAGTCATAGAATGGAGGTGTGTGAAGTCACTGAATGAATGTGTGTGAAGACATACAATGGTGGTGTGTGAAGTCAGAATGGAGGTGTGTGAAGTCACAGAATGGAGGTGTGTGAACTCAGAATGGAGGTGTGTGAAGTCATAGATGGAGGTGTGTGAAGTCATAGTATGGAGATATGTGAAATGATAGAATGGAGTTTTGTGAAGTCACAGAATGGAGTTGTGTGAGTCAGAATTGAGGTGTGTGAAGTCATAGAATGTAGATGTGTGAAGTCATAGAATGGAGTATTGTGAAGTCACCGAAGGGTGGTTTGTGAAGTCATAGAATGGAGGTATGAGAAATCAAAATAGAGGGGTGTGAAGTCGGAGAATGGAGGTGTGTGTAGTCATAGAATGGAGGTGGGTGAAGTCATAGAATGGAGGTGTGTGAATTCAGATTGTAGGTGTGTGAAGTCATAGAATGGAGGTGTGTCAACTCAGAAAGGAGGTGTGTGAAGTCATAGAATGGAGGTGTGTGAAGTCATAGAATGGAGGTGTGTGACGTCACAATGGAAGTTTGTGAAGTCGTAGAATGGAGGTGTGTGAAGTCACAGAATGGAGGTATGTGAAGTCAGAATGGAGGTGTGAAGTCATAGAATGGAAGGTGGGTGAAGTCATAGAAATTAGGTGTGTGAAGTCATAGAATGGAGGTGTGTGAAGTCATAGAAATTAGGTGTGTGAAGTCATAGAATGGAAGTGTGTGAAGTCATAGAATGGACGTGTGTGAAGTCAGAATGGAGGTGTGTTAAGTCACCGAATGGAGTTTTGTGAACTCAGTATGGAGGTGTGTGAAGTCACAGAATGGAGGTTTGTGAAGTAAGAATGAAGGAGTGTGAAGTCATAGAGTGGAGGTGAGTGAAGTCACAGATTCGAGGTCTGTGAAGTCATAGATTGGAGGTGTGTGATGTCAGAATGGAGGTGTGCAAATTCATAGAATAGAGGTTTGTGAAGTCAGAATGGAGGTGTGTGAAGTCATAGAATGGAGTTGTGTGAATACATACAATGGAGGTGTGTGAAGTCAGAATGGAATTTTGTGAAGTCACAGAATTGAGCTGTGTGAATTCAGAATGGAGGTGTGTGAAGTCATAGAATGGAGGTGTGTGAAGTCAAAATGGAGGTGTGTGAAGTCAAAGAATGGAGGTGTGTGAACTCATAGAATGGAGGTGTGTGAAGTCATAGAATGGAAGTTTGTGAAGTCAAACATTGGAAGTGTGGGAAGTTACAGAAAGAAGATGTGTGAAGTCCTAGAATGGAGGTGTGTGAACTCAGTATGGAGGTGTGTGAAGTCACAGAATGGAGGTTTGTGAAGTCATAGATGGAGGTGTGTGAGGTCATAGAATGGATGTTTCTGAAGAAAGAATGAAGGTGTGTGAAGTCATAGAATGGACGTGTGTGAAGTCACAGAATGGAGGTGTGGGAAGTCACAGGTTGCAGGAGTGTGAAGTCACAGAATAGAGGTGTGTGAACCCAGAATGGAGGTGTGTAAAGTCACAGAATGGAGGTGTGTGAAGTCATGGAATGGAAGTGTGTGATGTCATAGAATGGAGGTGTGTGAAGGCACAGAATGGTCGGTATTTAGTCATAGAATGGAGGTGTGTGAAGTCACAGAATTGAGGTGTTTGAAGTCATATATTGGAGGTGTGTGAAATCAACATGGATGTGTGAAGTCATAGAATGGAGGTGTGTGAAGTCATAGAATGAGGGTGTGTGAAATCATAGAATGGAGGTGTGTGAAGTCACAGAATGGAGGTGTGTGAAGTCATAGAATGTAGGTGTGTGAAGTCATAGAATGGAAGTGTGTGAAGTCACAGATTGGAGGTGTGTGAAGTCACAGAATCAGGTGTGAGAAGTCACAGAATTGAGATGTGTGAACTCAGAATGGAGGTGTGTGAAGTCACAGAATGGAGGTGTGTGTAGTCATAGAATGGAGGTGTGTGAAGTCACAGAATGGAGGTGTGTGAAATCATAGAATGAGGGTGTGTGAAGTCATAGAATGGAGGTGTGTGAAGTCAGAATGGAGGTGTGTGTAGTCATAGAATGGATGTGGGTGAAGTCATAGAACTTAGGTGTGGGAAGTCATACAATGGAGGTGTGTGAAGTCAGAATGGAGGTGTGTGAAGTCACAGAATGGAGGTGTGTGAACTCAGAATGGAGGTGTGTGAAGTCATAGATGGAGGTGTGGGAAGTCATATTATGCTGATATGTGAAATCATAGAATGGAGTTTTGTGAAGTCACAGAATGGAGTTTTGTGAGTCAGAATTGAGGTGTGTGAAGTCATAGAATGTAGATGTGTGAAGTCATAGAATGGAGTATTGTGAAGTCACCGAAGGGAGGTTTGTGAAGTCATAGAATGGAGGTATGAGAAATCAAATTAGAGGAATGTGAATTCGGAGAATGGAGGTGTGTGAAGTCATAGAATGGAGGTGGGTGAAGTCATAGAATGGAGGTGTGTGAATTCAGATTGGAGGTGTGTGAAGTCATAGAATGGAGGTGTGCCAACTCAGAAAGGAGGTGTGTGAAGTCATAGAATGGAGGTGAGTGAAGTCATAGAATGGAGGTGTGTGAAATCATAGAATGGAGGTGTGTGAAGTCACAGAGTTTAGGTGTGTGAAGTCAGAATGGAGGTGTGTGAGGTCAGAATGGAGGTGTGTGAAGTCATAGAATGGAGGTGTGTGAAGTCACAATGCAGGTGTGTGAAGTCATAGAATGGAGGTGTGTGAAGTCATAGAATGGAGGTGTGTGAAGGCATAGAATGGAGGTGTGTGAAGTCATAGAATGGAGGTGTGTGAAGTCACAGAATGGAGGTGTGTGAAATCACAGAATGAGGTGTGTGAAGTCACAGAATGGAGGTGTGTGAAGTCAGAATGGAGGTGTGTGAAGTCATAGAATGGAGGTGTGTGTAGTCAGAATGGAGGTTTGAAGTCATAGAATGGAGGTGGGTGAAGTCACAGAAATTAGGTGTGGGAAGTCACAGAATGGAGAAGTGTGAAGTCATAGAGTGGAGGTCAGTAAAGTCAAAGATTCGAGGTCTGTGAAGTCATAGAATGGAGGTGTGTGAAGTCAGAATGTAGGTGTTCGAAGTCATAGAATAGATGTGTGTGAAGTCAGAATGGAGGTTTGTGAAGTCATAGAATAGAGGTGTGTGAAGTCAGAATGGAGGTTTGTGAAGTCATAGAATGGAGGTGTGTGAACTCATAGAATGGAGGTGTGTGACGTCACAATGGAAGTTTGTGAAGTCATAGAATGGAGGTGTGTGAAGTCACTGAATGGAGGTGTGTGAAGTCACACAATGGAGGTGTGTGAAGTCAGAATGGAGGTTTGTGAAGTCACAGAATGGAGGTGTGTGAACTCAGAATGGAGGTGTGTGAAGTCATAGATGGAGGTGTGTGAAGTCATAGTATGGAGATATGTGAAATGATAGAATGGAGTTTTGTGAAGTCACAGAATGGAGTTGTGTGAGTCAGAATTGAGGTGTGTGAAGTCATAGAATGTAGATGTGTGAAGTCATAGAATGGAGTATTGTGAAGTCACCGAAGGGTGGTTTGTGAAGTCATAGAATGGAGGTATGAGAAATCAAATTAGAGGGGTGTGAAGTCGGAGAATGGAGGTGTGTGAAGTCATAGAATGGAGGTGGGTGAAGTCATAGAATTGAGGTGTGTAAATTCAGATTGTAGGTGTGTGAAGTCATAGAATGGAGGTGTGTCAACTCAGAAAGGAGTTGTGTGAAGTCACAGAATGGAGGTGTGTGAACTCATAGAATGGAGGTGTGTGACGTCACAATGGAAGTTTGTGAAGTCATAGAATGGAGGTGTGTGAAGTCACAGAATGGAGGTATGTGAAGTCAGAATGGAGGTGTGAATTCATAGAATGGAAGGTGGGTGAAGTCATAGAAATTAGGTGTGTGGAGTCCTAGAATGGAGGTGTGTGAAGTCATAGAAATTAGGTGTGTGAAGTCATAGAATGGAAGTGTTTGAAGTCATAGAATGGACGTGTGTGAAGTCAGAATGGAGGTGTGTTAAGTCACCGAATGGAGTTTTGTGAACTCAGTATGGAGGTGTGTGAAGTCACAGAATGGAGGTTTGTGAAGTCATAGATGGAGGTGTGTGAGGTCATGGAATGGATGTTTCTGAAGTAAGAATGAAGGAGTGTGAAGTCATAGAGTGGAGGTGAGTGAAATCACAGATTCGAGGTCTGTGAAGTCATAGATTGGAGGTGTGTGATGTCAGAATGGAGGTGTGCAAATTCATAGAATAGAGGTTTGTGAAGTCAGAATGGAGGTGTGTGAAGTCATATAATGGAGGTGTGTGAATACATACAATGGAGGTGTGTGAAGTCAGAATGGAATTTTGTGAAGTCACAGAATTGAGCTGTGTGAATTCAGAATGGAGGTGTGTGAAGTCATAGAATGGAGGTGTGTGAGGTCAGAATGGAGGTGTGTGAACTCATAGAATGGAGGTGTGTGTAGTCACAATGGAGGTGTGTGAAGTCATAGAATGGAGGTGAGTGAAGTCACAGAATGGAGGTGTGTGAAGTCATAGAATGGAGGTGTGTGAAGTCATAGAATGGGTGTTTGTGAAGTAAGAATGAAGGTGTGTGAAGTCATAGAATCAAGGTGTGTGAAGTCACAGAATGGAGGTGTGGGAAGTCACAGATTGCAGGAGTGTGAAGTCAGAGAATAGAGGTGTGTGAACCCAGAATGGAGGTGTGTAAAGTCACAGAATGGAGGTGTGTGAAGTCATAGAATGGAAGTGTGTGAAGTCATAGAATGGAGGTGTGTGAAGTCACAGAACGACGGTATGAAGTCATAGCATGGAGGTGTGTGAACTCACAGAATTGAGGTGTTTGAAGTCATATATTGGAGGTGTGTGAAATCACAATGGATGTGTAAAGTCATAGAATGGAGGTGTGTGAAGTCATAGAATGGAACCTGTAAAGTCACAGATTGGAGGTGTGTGAAGTCACAGATTCGAGGTGTGAGAAGTCACAGAATGAAGGTGTGTGAACTCAGAATGGAGGTGTGTGAAGTCACAGAATGGAGGTTTGTGAAGTCATAGAATGGAAGTGTGTGAAGTCATAGAATGGAGGTGTGTGAAGTCAGAATGGAGGTGTGTGAAGTCACCGAATGAAGTTGTGTGAACTCAGAATGGAGGTGTGTGAAGTCACAGAATGGAGGTTTGTGAAGTCATAGAATGGAGGTGTGTGAAATCATAAAATGGAAGTGTGTGAAGTCATAGAATGGAGGTGTGTGAAGTCAAAGAATGGACGGTATGAAGTCATAGAATGGAGGTGTGTGAAGTCACAGAATTGAGGTGTTTGAAGTCATATATTGGAGGTGTGTGAAATCAAAATGGATGTGTGAAGTCATAGAATGGAGGTGTGTGAAATCATAGAATGAGGGTGTGTGAGGTCATAGAATGGAGGTGTGTGAAGTCACAGAATGGATTTATGTGAAGTCATAGAATGGAGGTGTGTGAAGTCATAGAATGGAAGTGTGTGAAGTCACAGATTGGAGGTGTGTGAAGTCACAGAATGGAGGTGTGAGAAGTCACAGAATGGAGATGTGTGAACTCAGAATGGAGGTGTGTGAAGTCACAGAATGGAGGTGTGCGAAGTAATAGAATGGAGGTGTGTGAAGTCACAGAATGGAGGTGTGTGAAATCATAGAATGGAGGTGTGTGAAGTCACAGAATGGAGGTTTGTGAAGTCATAGATGGAGGTGTGTGAGGTCATAGAATGGATGTTTCTGAAGAAAGAATGAAGGTGTGTGAAGTCATAGAATGGACGTGTGTGAAGTCACAGAATGGAGGTGTGTGAAGTCACAGATTGCAGGAGTGTGAAGTCACAGAATAGAGGTGTGTGAACCCAGAATGGAGGTGTGTAAAGTCACAGAATGGAGGTGTGTGAAGTCATGGAATGGAAGTGTGTGATGTCATAGAATGGAGGTGTGTGAAGGCACAGAATGGTCGGTATTTAGTCATAGAATGGAGGTGTGTGAAGTCACAGAATTGAGGTGTTTGAAGTCATATATTGGAGGTGTGTGAAATCAACATGGATGTGTGAAGTCATAGAATGGAGGTGTGTGAAGTCATAGAATGAGGGTGTGTGAAATCATAGAATGGAGGTGTGTGAAGTCACAGAATGGAGGTGTGTGAAGTCATAGAATGTAGGTGTGTGAAGTCATAGAATGGAAGTGTGTGAAGTCACAGATTGGAGGTGTGTGAAGTCACAGAATCGAGGTGTGAGAAGTCACAGAATTGAGATGTGTGAACTCAGAATGGAGGTGTGTGAAGTCACAGAATGGAGGTGTGTGTAGTCATAGAATGGAGGTGTGTGAAGTCACAGAATGGAGGTGTGTGAAATCATAGAATGAGGGTGTGTGAAGTCATAGAATGGAGGTGTGTGAAGTCAGAATGGAGGTGTGTGTAGTCATAGAATAGATGTGGGTGAAGTCATAGAACTTAGGTGTGGGAAGTCATACAATGGAGGTGTGTGAAGTCAGAATGGAGGTATGTGAAGTCACAGAATGGAGGTGTGTGAACTCAGAATGGAGGTGTGTGAAGTCATAGATGGAGGTGTGGGAAGTCATATTATGCTGATATGTGAAATCATAGAATGGAGTTTTGTGAAGTCACAGAATGGAGTTTTGTGAGTCAGAATTGAGGTGTGTGAAGTCATAGAATGTAGATGTGTGAAGTCATAGAATGGAGTATTGTGAAGTCACCGAAGGGAGGTTTGTGAAGTCATAGAATGGAGGTATGAGAAATCAAATTAGAGGAATGTGAATTCGGAGAATGGAGGTGTGTGAAGTCATAGAATGGAGGTGGGTGAAGTCATAGAATGGAGGTGTGTGAATTCAGATTGGAGGTGTGTGAAGTCATAGAATGGAGGTGGGCCAACTCAGAAAGGAGGTGTGTGAAGTCATAGAATGGAGGTGAGTGAAGTCATAGAATGGAGGTGTGTGAAATCATAGAATGGAGGTGTGTGAAGTCACAGAGTTTAGGTGTGTGAAGTCAGAATGGAGGTGTGTGAGGTCAGAATGGAGGTGTGTGAAGTCATAGAATGGAGGTGTGTGAAGTCACAATGCAGGTGTGTGAAGTCATAGAATGGAGGTGTGTGAAGTCATAGAATGGAGGTGTGTGAAGGCATAGAATGGAGGTGTGTGAAGTCATAGAATGGAGGTGTGTGAAGTCACAGAATGGAGGTGTGTGAAATCACAGAATGAGGTGTGTGAAGTCACAGAATGGAGGTGTGTGAATTCAGAATGGAGGTGTGTGAAGTCATAGAATGGAGGTGTGTGTAGTCAGAATGGAGGTTTGAAGTCATAGAATGGAGGTGGGTGAAGTCACAGAAATTAGGTGTGGGAAGTCACAGAATGGAGGAGTGTGAAGTCATAGAGTGGAGGTGAGTGAAGTCAAAGATTCGAGGTCTGTGAAGTCATAGAATGGAGGTGTGTGAAGTCAGAATGTAGGTGTTCGAAGTCATAGAATAGATGTGTGTGAAGTCAGAATGGAGGTTTGTGAAGTCATAGAATAGAGGTGTGTGAAGTCAGAATGGAGGTTTGTGAAGTCATAGAATGGAGGTGTGTGAACTCATAGAATGGAGGTGTGTGACATCACAATGGAAGTTTGTGAAGTCATAGAATGGAGGTGTGTGAAGTCACTGAATGGAGGTGTGTGAAGTCACACAATGGAGGTGTGTGAAGTCAGAATGGAGGTTTGTGAAGTCACAGAATGGAGGTGTGTGAACTCAGAATGGAGGTGTGTGAAGTCATAGATGGAGGTGTGTGAAGTCATAGTATGGAGATATGTGAAATGATAGAATGGAGTTTTGTGAAGTCACAGAATGGAGTTGTGTGAGTCAGAATTGAGGTGTGTGAAGTCATAGAATGTAGATGTGTGAAGTCATAGAATGGAGTATTGTGAAGTCACCGAAGGGTGGTTTGTGAAGTCATAGAATGGAGGTATGAGAAATCAAATTAGAGGGGTGTGAAGTCGGAGAATGGAGGTGTGTGAAGTCATAGAATGGAGGTGGGTGAAGTCATAGAATTGAGGTGTGTAAATTCAGATTGTAGGTGTGTGAAGTCATAGAATGGAGGTGTGTCAACTCAGAAAGGAGGTGTGTGAAGTCACAGAATGGAGGTGTGTGAACTCATAGAATGGAGGTGTGTGACGTCACAATGGAAGTTTGTGAAGTCATAGAATGGAGGTGTGCGAAGTCACAGAATGGAGGTATGTGAAGTCAGAATGGAGGTGTGAAGTCATAGAATGGAAGGTGGGTGAAGTCATAGAAATTAGGTGTGTGAAGTCATAGAATGGAGGTGTGTGAAGTCATAGAAATTAGGTGTGTGAAGTCATAGAATGGAAGTGTTTGAAGTCATAGAATGGACGTGTGTGAAGTCAGAATGGAGGTGTGTTAAGTCACCGAAGGGAGTTTTGTGAACTCAGTATGGAGGTGTGTGAAGTCACAGAATGGAGGTTTGTGAAGTCATAGATGGAGGTGTGTGAGGTCATGGAATGGATGTTTCTGAAGTAAGAATGAAGGAGTGTGAAGTCATAGAGTGGAGGTGAGTGAAATCACAGATTCGAGGTCTGTGAAGTCATAGATTGGAGGTGTGTGATGTCAGAATGGAGGTGTGCAAATTCATAGAATAGAGGTTTGTGAAGTCAGAATGGAGGTGTGTGAAGTCATATAATGGAGGTGTGTGAATACATACAATGGAGGTGTGTGAAGTCAGAATGGAATTTTGTGAAGTCACAGAATTGAGCTGTGTGAATTCAGAATGGAGGTGTGTGAAGTCATAGAATGGAGGTGTGTGAAGTCAGAATGGAGGTGTGTGAACTCATAGAATGGAGGTGTGTGTAGTCACAATGGAGGTGTGTGAAGTCATAGAATGGAGGTGAGTGAAGTCACAGAATGGAGGTGTGTGAAGTCATAGAATGGAGGTGTGTGAAGTCATAGAATGGGTGTTTGTGAAGTAAGAATGAAGGTGTGTGAAGTCATAGAATCAAGGTGTGTGAAGTCACAGAATGGAGGTGTGGGAAGTCACAGATTGCAGGAGTGTGAAGTCAGAGAATAGAGGTGTGTGAACCCAGAATGGAGGTGTGTAAAGTCACAGAATGGAGGTGTGTGAAGTCATAGAATGGAAGTGTGTGAAGTCATAGAATGGAGGTGTGTGAAGTCACAGAACGACGGTATGAAGTCATAGCATGGAGGTGTGTGAACTCACAGAATTGAGGTGTTTGAAGTCATATATTGGAGGTGTGTGAAATCACAATGGATGTGTAAAGTCATAGAATGGAGGTGTGTGAAGTCATAGAATGGAACCTGTAAAGTCACAGATTGGAGGTGTGTGAAGTCACAGATTCGAGGTGTGAGAAGTCACAGAATGAAGGTGTGTGAACTCAGAATGGAGGTGTGTGAAGTCACAGAATGGAGGTTTGTGAAGTCATAGAATGGAAGTGTGTGAAGTCATAGAATGGAGGTGTGTGAAGTCAGAATGGAGGTGTGTGAAGTCACCGAATGAAGTTGTGTGAACTCAGAATGGAGGTGTGTGAAGTCACAGAATGGAGGTTTGTGAAGTCATAGAATGGAGGTGTGTGAAATCATAGAATGGAAGTGTGTGAAGTCATAGAATGGAGGTGTGTGAAGTCAAAGAATGGACGGTATGAAGTCATAGAATGGAGGTGTGTGAAGTCACAGAATTGAGGTGTTTGAAGTCATATATTGGAGGTGTGTGAAATCAAAATGGATGTGTGAAGTCATAGAATGGAGGTGTGTGAAATCATAGAATGAGGGTGTGTGAGGTCATAGAATGGAGGTGTGTGAAGTCACAGAATGGATTTATGTGAAGTCATAGAATGGAGGTGTGTGAAGTCACAGATTGGAGGTGTGTGAAGTCACAGAATGGAGGTGTGAGAAGTCACAGAATGGAGATGTGTGAACTCAGAATGGAGGTGTGTGAAGTCACAGAATGGAGGTGTGCAAAGTAATAGAATGGAGGTGTGTGAAGTCACAGAATGGAGGTGTGTGAAATCATAGAATGGAGGTGTGGGAAGTCACAGAATGGAGGTTTGTGAAGTCAGAATGGAGGTGTGTGAAGGCATAGAATGGAGTTGAGTGAAGTCAGAATGGAGGTGTGAAGTCAAAGAATGGAGGTGTGTGAAGTCACAGAATGGAGGTGTGTGAAATCATAGAATGGAGAAGTGAGAAGTCAAAGAGTGGAGGTGAGTGAAGTCACATATTCGAGGTCTGTGAAGTCATAGAATGGAGGTGTGTGAAGTCAGAATGTGGGTGTTCGAAGTCATAGAATAGAGGTGTGTGAAATCAGAATGGAGGTGTGTGAAGTCATAGAATGGAGGTGTGTGAACTCATAGAATGGAGGTGTGTGACGTCACAATGGAAGTTTGTGAAGTCATAGAATGGAGGTGTGTGAAGTCACAGAATGGAGGTGTGTGAAGTCATACAATGGAGGTGTGTGAAGTCAGAATGGAGGTGTGTGAAGTCACAGAATGGAGGTGTTGGAACTCAGAATGGAGGTGTGTGAAGTCACAGATGGAGGTGTGTGAACTCAGAATGGAGGTGTGTTAAGTCATAGATGGAGGTGTGTGAAGTCATAGTATGGAGATATGTGAAATCATAGAATGGAGTTTTGTCAAGTCACAAAATGGAGTTGTGTGAGTGAGAATGGAGGTGTGTAAAGTCACAGAATGGACGGTTTGAAATCATAGAATGGAGCTGTGTGAAGTCACAGAATGACGGTTTGAAGTCATAGAATGGAGGTGTGTGAAGTCACAGAATTGAGATGTTTGAAGTCATATATTGGAGGTGTGTGAAATCACAGAATAAAGGTGTGTGAACTAAGAATGGAGGTGTGTGAAGTCAGAGAATGGAGGTGTGTGAAGTCATAGAATGGAAGTGTGTGAAGTCATAGAATGGATGTGTGTGAAGTCAGAATGGAGGTGTGTGAAGTCACAGAATGGAGGTTTGTGAAGTCATAGAATGGAAGTGTGTGAAGTCATAGAATGGATGTTTCTGAAGTAAGAATGAAGGTGTGTGAAGTCATGGAATGGAGGTGTGTGAAGTCATAGAATGGAGGTGTGTGAAGTCACAGAATGGAGGTGTGGGAAGTCAGAATGGAGGTGTGTGAAGTCATAGAATGGAGGTGTGTGAAGTCAGAATGGAGGTGTGTGAACTCATAGAATGGAGATGTGTGACGTCACAATGGAAGTGTGTGAAGCCATAGAATGGAAGTGTGTGAAGTCACAGATTTGAGGTGTGTGAAGTCATAGAATGGAGGTATGTGAAGTCACAGAATGGAGGTGTGTAAAGTCACAGAATGGAGGTGTGTGAAGATATACAATGGATGTTTGTAAAGTAAGGATGAAGGTGTGTGAAGTCATAGAATGGAGGTGTGTGATGTCAAAGAAATTAGGTTTGTGAAGTCATAGAATAGAGCTGTGTGAAGTCAGAATGGAGGTGTGTGAAGTCACAGAATGGAGGTGTGTCAACTCAGAATTTAGGTGTGTGAAGTCAAAGAATAGAGGTGTGTGAAGTCATAGAATGGAGGTGTGTGAACTCATAGAATGGAGGTGTGTGAAGTTATAGAATGGAGTTGTGTGAAGTCACAGAATGGAGGTGTGTGAAGTCAGAATGGAGGTGAGTAGTCAGAGATTCGAGATCTGTGAAATCATAGAATGGAGGTGTGTGATGTCAGATTGGAGATGTGTGAAGTCAAAGAATGTAGGTGTGTGAAGTCATTGAATGGAGGTGTGTGAAGCCAGAGAATGGAGGTGTGTGAAGTCAGAATGGAGGTGTGTGAACTCATAGAATGGAGGTGTGTGACGTAACAATGGAAGTGTGTGAGGTCATAGATGGAGGTGTGTGAAGTCACAGAATGGAGGTTTGTGAATCATAGAATGGAGGTATGTGAAGTCACAGAATGAAGGTGTGTAAAGTCATGGAATGGAGGTGTGTGAAGTTATAGAAAGGATGTTTGTAAAGTAAGAATGAAGGTGTGTGAACTCATAGAATGGAGTTGTGTGATGTCAAAGAATGGAGGTGTGTGATGTCATAGAATGGAGCTGTGTGAAGTCAGAATGGAGGTGTGTGAAGTCACAGAATGGAGGTGTGCCAACTCAGAATTTAGGTGTGTGAGGTCAAAGAATGGAGGTGTGTGAAGGCAAAGAATGGAGGTGTGTGAAGTCATAGAATGGAGGTGTGTGAAGTCATAGAATGTATGTTTGTGAAGTAAGAATGAAGGTGTGTGAAGTCATAGAATGGAGGTGTGTGCAGTCACAGAATGGAAGTGTGTGAATTCACAGAATGGAGGTGTGTGAAGTCAGAATGGAGGTGTGCGAAGTCATAGAATGGAGGTGTGTGAAGTCAGAATGGAGGTGTGTGAAGTCATAGATGGAGTTGTGTGAAGTCATAGTATGGAGGTGTGTGAAATCATAGAATGGAGTTTTGTGAAGTCACAGAATGGAGCTGTGTGAATTCAGAATGGAGGTGTGTGAAGTCATAGAATGGAGGTGTGTGAAGTCAGAATGGAGGTGTGTGAACTCATAGAATGGAGGTGTGTGACGTCACAATGGAAGTGTGTGAAGTCATAGAATGGAGGTATGTGAAGTGACAGAATGGAGGTGTGTAAAGTCATAGAATTGAGGTGTGTGAAGTTATAGAATGGATGTTTGTAAAGAAAGAATGAAGATGTGTGAAGTCATAGAATGTAGGTGTGTGACGTCAAAGAATGGAGATGTGTGAAGTCATAGAATGGAGCTGTGTGAAGTCAGAATGGAGGTGTGTGAAGTCACATAATGGAGGTGTGTCAACTCAGAATTTAGGTGTGTGAAGTCATAGAATGGAGGTGTGTGAAGTCATAGAATGGAGGTGTGTGAAGTCATAGAATGGAGGTTTCTGATGTCAGAATGGAGGTGTGCGAAGTCATACAATAGAGGTGTGTGAAGTCAGAATGGAGGAGTGTGAAGTCATAGATGAAGTTGTGTGAAGTCATAGTATGGAGGTGTGTGAAATCATAGAATGGAGTTTTGTGAAGTCACAGAATGGAGCTCTGTGAATTCAGAATGGAGGTGTGTGAAGTCATCGAATGGAGGTGTGTGAAGTCAGAATGGAGGTGTGTGAACTCATAGAATGGAGGTGTGTGAAGTCACAGAATTGAAGTGTGTGAAGTCATAGAATGGAGGTGTTTGAAGTCACAGAATGGAGGTGTGTGAACTCATAGAATGGAGGTGTGTGACGTCAAAGAATGTAGGTGTTCAAAGTCATAGAATGGAGCTGTGTGAATTCAGAATGGAGGTGTGTGAAGTCATAGAATGGAGGTGTGTGAAGTCATAGAATGAGGGTGTGTGAGGTCATAGAATAGAGGTGTGTGAAGTCACAGAATGGAGGTGTGTGAACTCATAAAATGGAGGTGGGTGAAGTCATAGAAAAGAGGTGTGGGAATTCATAGAATGGAGGAGTGTGAAGTCCTAGAGTGGAGGTGAGTGAAGTCACATATTCGAGGTCTGTGAAGTCATAGAATGGACGTGTGTGACGTCAAGGAATGGAGATGTGTGAAGTCATAGAATGGAGCTGTGTGAAGTCAGAATGGAGGTGTGTGAAGTCACATAATGGAGGTGTGTCAACTCAGAATTTAGGTGTATGAAGTCAAAGAATGGAGGTGTGTGAAGTCATAGAATGGAGGTGTGTGAAGTCATGAAATGGAGGTGTGTGAAGTCATAGAATGGAGGTGTGTGAAGTCAGAATGGAGATGTGTGAAGTCACCGAATGGAGGTTTGTGAAGTCATAGAATGGAGGCGTGTGAAGTCATAGAATGGATGTTTCTGAAGTAATAATGAAGGTGTGTGAAGTCATAGAATGGAGGTGTGTGAAGTCACAGAATGGAGGTGTGTGAAGTCAGAATGGAGGTGAGTAGTCGTAGATTGGAGGTGGGTGAAGTCATAGAAAGAAGGTGTGGGAAGTCATATAATGGAGGAGTATGAAGTCATAGAGTGGAGGTGAGTGAAGTCACAGATTCGAGGTCTGTGAAGTCATAGAATGGAGTTGTGTGATGTCAGATTGGAGGTGTGCGAAGACATACAATAGAGGTGTGTGAAGTCAGAATGGAGGTGTGTGAAGTCATAGATGAAGTTGTGTGAAGTCATAGTATGGAGGTGTGTGAAATCATAGAATGGAGTTTTGTGAAGTCACAGAATGGAGCTGTGTGAATTCAGAATGGAGTTGTGTGAAGTCAGAATGGAGGTGAGTAGTCGTAGATTGGAGGTGGGTGAAGTCATAGAGAGAAGGTGTGGGAAGTCATATAATGGAGGAGTGTGAAGTCATAGAGTGGAGGTGAGTGAAGTCACATATTCGAGGTCTGTGAAGTCATAGAATGCAGGTGTGTGAAGTCAGAATGGAGGTGTGTGAAGTCATAGAATGGAGGTGTGTGAACTCATAGAATGGAGGTGTGTGACGTCACAATGGAAGTGTGTCAAGTCATAGAATGGAGGTATGTGAAGTCACAGAATGGAGGTGTGAGAAGTCAAAATGGAGGTGTGTGACGTCATAAAATGGAGGTGTGTGAAGTCATAGAATGGAGGTGTGTGAAATCATAGAATGGAGGTTTGTGAAGTCACAGAATGGAGGTCTGTGAACTCAGAATGGAGGTGTGTGAAGTCACAGAATGGAGGTGTGTGAAGTCATAGCATGGAGGTATGTGAAATCATAGAATGTAAATGTGTGAAGTCATACAATGGAGGTGTGTGAAGTCGCAGAATTGAGGTGTTTGAAGTCATATATTAGAGGTGTGTGAAGTCAAAATGGATGTGTGAAGTCATAGAATGGAGGTGTGTGAAATCATAGAATGAGGGTGTGTGAGGTCATAGAATGGAGGTGTGTGAAGTTACAGAATGGAGGTGTGTGAAGTTATAAAATGGAGGTGTGTGAAGTCATAGAATGGAAGTGTGTGAAGTCACAGAATGGAGGTGTGTGAACACAGAATGGAGGTTTGTGAATTCACAGAATCGAGGTGTGTGAAGTCATAGAATGGAAGTGTGTGAAGTCATAGGATGGAGGTGTGTGAAGTCAGAATGGAGATGTGTGACGTCACTGAATGGAGGTGTGTGAAGTCAGAATGGAGGTGTGTGAAGTCACAGAATGGAGGTTTGTGAAGTCATAGAATGGAGGTGTGTGAGGTCATAGAATGGATGTTTCTGAAGGAAAAATTAAGGTGTGCGAAGTCATAGAATGGAGGTGTGTGAAGTCACGGAATGGAGGTGTGTGAAGTCAGAATGGAGGTGTGTAGTCAGAGATTGGAGGTGGGTGAAGTCATAGAAAGGAGGTGTGGGAAGTCATAGAATGGAGGAGTGTGAAGTCATCGAGTGCAGGTGAGTGAAGTCACAGATTCGAGGTCTGTGAAGTCATAGAATGGAGGTGTGTGATGTCAGAATTGAGGTGTGCGAAGTCATAGAATAGAGGTGTGTGAAGTCAGAATGGAGGTGTGTGAAGTCATAGAAGGAGTTGTGTGAAGTCATAGTATGGAGGTGTGTGAAATCATAGAATGGAGTTTTGTGAGGTCTCAGAATTCAGGTTTGTGAATTCAGAATGGAGGTATGTGAACTAATAGAATGGAGGTGTGTGAAGTCAGAATGGAGGTGTGTGAACTCAGAATGGAGGTGTGTGACGTCACAATGGAAGTGTGTGAAGTCATAGAATGGAGGTGTGTGAAGTCACAGAATGGAGGTGTATGAAGTCATAGAATGGAGGTGTGTGAAGTCACCGAATGGAGGTTTGTGAAGTCATAGAATGGAGGTATGTGAAGTCAAATTGGAGGGGTGTGAAGTCGGAGAATGGAGGTGTGTGAAGTCACAGAATGGAGGTGGGTGAAATCACAGAATGGAGGTGTGTGAAGTCATAGAATGGAGGTGTGTGAAGTCACAGAATGGACGGGTATGAAGTCATATATTTTAGGTGTGTGAAGTCAAAATGGATGTGTGAAATCATAGAATGGAGGTGTGTGAAGTCATAGAATGGAGGTGTGTGAAGTCACAGAATGGAGGTGTGTGAAGTCACAGAATGGAGGTGTTTGAAGTCATAGAATGGAAGTGTGTGAAATCATAGAAATGAGGTGTGTGATGTCAGAATGGTGGTGTGTGAAGTCACCGAATGGTGGAAGGTGAACTCCGAATGGAGTTGTGTGAAGTCACAGAATGGAGGTTTGCGAAGTCATAGAATGGAGGTGTGTGAAGACAAAATTGTGGTGTGTGAACTCATAGAATGGATGTGTGTGAACTAGTAGATTGGAGGTGGGTGAAGTCGTGGAATGGAGGTGTGTGAAGTCAAAGAATGGAGGTGTGTGAAGTCAAACAAGGGTGGTGTGTGTAGTCACAGAATGGAGGTGTGTGAAGTCACAGAATTGAAGTGTGTGAAGTCAAAACGGAGGTGTGTGAAGTCGAGGAATGGAGGTGTGTGAAGTCACAGAATGGAGGTGTGTGAAATAAAAATGGTGGTGTGTGAAGTCATAAATGGAGGTGTGTGAAGTCACAGAATGTAGGTGTGTGAAGTCAAAATGGAGGTGTGTGAAGTCAAAGAATGGAGGTGTGTGAACTCATAGAATGGAGGTGTGTGAAGTCATGGAATGGAGGTTTGTGAAGTCAAACATTGGAAGTGTGGGAAGTTACAGAAAGAAGATGTGTGAAGTCCTAGAATGGAGGTGTGTGAAGTCAGAATGCAGGTGTGGGAAGTCATAGAATGGAGGTGTGTGAAGTCATAGAATGGAGGTGTGTGAAGTCATAGAATAGAAGTGTGTGAAGTCATAGAATGGAAGTGTGTGAAGTCCTAGAATGGAGGTGTGTGAAGTCAGAATGCTAGTGTGGGAAGTCATAGAATGGAGGTGTGTGAAGTCATAGAATGGAGGTGGGTGAAGTCATAGAATGGAATTGTGTGAAGTCATAGACTGGAGGTGTGTGAAGTCACAGAATGGAGGTGTGGGAAGTCACAGAATGGAGGTGTGTGATGTCACAGAATGGAGGTGTGTGAACTCAGAATGGAGGTGTGTAAAGTAACAGAATGTAGGTGTGTGAAGTCATAGAATGGAAGTGTGTGAAGTCATAGAATGGAGGTGTGTGAGGTCACAGAATGGACGGTATGAAGTCATAGAATGCAGGTGTGTGAAGTTACACAATTGAGGTGTTCGAAGTCATATATTGGAGGTGTGTGAATTCAAAATGGATGTGTGAAGTCATAGAATGGAGGTGTGTGAAGTCACAGAATGGAGATGTGTGAAGTCATAAAATGGAGGTGTGTGAAGTCATAGAATGGAAGTGTTTGAAGTCACACAATGGAGGTGTGTGAAGTCACAGAATGGAGGTGTGTGAAGTCACAGAATGGAGGTGTGTGACTCAGAATGGAGTTTTGTGAAGTCACAGAATGAAGGTGTGAAGTCATAGAATGGAAGTGTGTGAAGTCATAGAATGGAGGTGTGTGAAGTCAGAATGGAGATATGTGAAGTCACCGAATGGAGGTTTGTGAAGTCATATAATGGAGGTATGTGAAGTCATAGAATGGATGTTTCTGAAGTAAAAATGAAGGTGTGTGAAGTCATAGAATGGAGGTGTGTGAAGTCACAGAATGGAGGTGTGTGAAGTCAGAATGGAGGTGTGTAGTCATAGATTGGAGGTGGGTGAAGTCATAGAAAGAAGGTGCGGGAAGTCATAGAATGGAGGAGTATGAAGTCATAGAGTGCAGGTGAGTGAAGTCACAGATTCGAGGTCTCTGAAATCATAGAATGGAGGTGTGTGAAGTCAGAATGGACGTGTGTGAAGTCATAGATGGAGTTGTGTGAAGTCATAGTATGGAGGTGTGTGAAATCATAGAATGGAGTTTTGTGAAGTCACAGAATGGAGCTGTGTGAATTCAGAATGGAGGTGTGTGAAGTCATAGAATGGAGGTGTGTGCAGTCAGAATGGAGGTGTGTGAACTCATAGAATGGAACTGTGTGAAGTCACAGAATGGAAGTGTGTGAAGTCATAGAATGGAGGTGTGTGAAGTCACAGAATGGAGGTGTGTGAAATCATAGAATGGAGGTATGTGAAGTCACAGAATATAGGTGTGTAAAGTCATAGAATGGAGTTGTGTGAAGTTATAGAATGGATGTTTGTAATGTAATATTATAGGTGTGTGAAGTCATAGAATGGAGGTGTGTCAACTCAGAATTTAGGTGTGTGAAGTCAAGGAATGGAGGTGTGTGAAGTCATAGAATGCAGGTGTGTGAAGTCATAGAATGGAGGTGTGTGAAGTGAGAATGGAGGTGTGTGAAGTCACAGAATTGAGGTGTGTGAACACAGAATGGAGGTGTGTGAAGTCAAAAAATGGAAGTGTGTGAAGTCATAGAATGGAGGTGTGTGAAGTCATAGAATGGAGGTATGTGAAGTCAGAATGAAGGTGTGTGAAGTTATAGAAAGGAGGTGTGTGAAGTCATAGAATGGAGGTGTGTGAAGTAACAGAATGGAGGTGTGTGAAGTCACAGAATGGAGGTGTGTGAAGTCATAGAATGGAGGTGTGTGAAGTCATATAATGGAGGTGTGTGAAGTCACAGAATGGAGGTGTGTGAAGTCAATATGGAGGTATGAAGTCATAGAATGGAGGTGGGTGAAGTCATAGAATGGAGGTGTGTGAAATCATAGAATGGAGTTGTGTGAAGTCACAGAATGGAGGTGTGTGACGTCACAGAATGGAGGTGTGTGAACTCAGAATGGAGGTGTGTAAAGTCACAGAATGGAGGTGTGTGAAGTCATAGAATGGAAGTGTGTGAAGTCATAGAATAGAGGTGAGTGGATTCACAGAATTGAGGGTATGAAGTCATAGATTGGAGGTGTGTGAAGTCACAGAATTGAGGTGTTTGAAGTCATATATTGGAGGTGTGTGAAGTCAAAATGGATGTGTGAAGTCATAGAATGTAGGTGTGTGAAATCATAGAATGAGGGTGTGTGAGGTCATAGAATAGAGGTGTGTGAAGTCACAGAATGGAGGTGTGTGAACTCATAAAATGGAGGTGGGTGAAGTCATAGAAAGGAGGTGTGGGAAGTCATAAAATGGAGGAGTGTGAAGTCATATAGTGGAGGTGAGTGAAGTCACATATTCGAGGTCTGTGAAGTCATAGAATGGAGGTGTGTGAAGTCACAGAATGGAGGTGTGAGGAGTCAAAATGGAGGTGTGTGACGTCATAAAATGGAGGTGTGTGAAGTCATAGAATGGAGGTATGTGAAATCATAGAATGTAAATGTGTGAAGTCATACAATGGAGGCGTGTGAAGTCGCAGAATTGAGGTGTTTGAAGTCATATATTAGAGGTGTGTGAAGTCAAAATGGATGTGTGAAGTCATAGAATGGAGGTGTGTGAAATCATAGAATGAGGGTGTGTGAGGTCATAGAATGGAGGTGTGTGAAGTCACAGAATGGAGGTGTGTGAAGTTATAAAATGGAGGTGTGTGAAGTCATAGAATGGAAGTGTGTGAAGTCACAGAATGGAGGTGTGTGAACACAGAATGGAGGTTTGTGAATTCACAGAATGGAGGTGTGTGAAGTCATAGAATGGAAGTGTGTGAAGTCATAGGATGGAGGTGTGTGAAGTCAGAATGGAGATGTGTGACGTCACTGAATGGAGGTGTGTGAAGTCAGAATGGAGGTGTGTGAAGTCACAGAATGGAGGTTTGTGAAGTCATAGAATGGAGGTGTGTGAGGTCATAGAATGGATGTTTCTGAAGGAAAAATTAAGGTGTGCGAAGTCATAGAATGGAGGTGTGTGAAGTCACGGAATGGAGGTGTGTGAAGTCAGAATGGAGGTGTGTAGTCAGAGATTGGAGATGGGTGAAGTCATAGAAAGGAGGTGTGGGAAGTCATAGAATGGAGGAGTGTGAAGTCATCGAGTGCAGGTGAGTGAAGTCACAGATTCGAGGTCTGTGAAGTCATAGAATGGAGGTGTGTGATGTCAGAATTGAGGTGTGCGAAGTCATAGAATAGAGGTGTGTGAAGTCAGAATGGAGGTGTGTGAAGTCATAGAAGGAGTTGTGTGAAGTCATAGTATGGAGGTGTGTGAAATCATAGAATGGAGTTTTGTGAGGTCTCAGAATTCAGGTTTGTGAATTCAGAATGGAGGTATGTGAACTAATAGAATGGAGGTGTGTGAAGTCAGAATGGAGGTGTGTGAACTCATAGAATGGAGGTGTGTGACGTCACAATGGAAGTGTGTGAAGTCATAGAATGGAGGTGTGTGAAGTCATAGAATGGAGGTGTATGAAGTCATAGAATGGAGGTTTGTGAAGTCACAGAAAGGAGGTGTGTGAACTCAGAATGGAGGTGTGTGCAGTCAAAGAATGGAGGTGTGTGAAGTCATAGCATGGAGGTATGTGAAATCATAGAATGGAAGTGTGTGAAGTCATAGAATGGAGGTGTGTGAAATCACAGAACTGAGGTGTTTGAAGTCATATATTGGAGGTGTGTGAAGTCAAAATGGATGTTTGAAGTCACAGAATGGAGGTCTGTGAAATCATAGAATGAGGGTGTGTGAGGTCATAGAATGGAGGTGTGTGAAGTCACAGAATGGAGGTGTGTGAAATTATAAAATGGAGGTGTGTGAAGTCATAGAATGGAAGTGTGTGAAGTCACAAAATGGAGGTGTGTGAAGTCACAGAATGGAGGTTTGTGAAGTCACAGAATGGAGGTGTGTGAACTCAGAATGGAGGTTTGTGAAGTCACAGAATGGAGGTGTGTGAAGTCATAGAATGGAAGTGTGTGAAGTCGTAGAATGGAGGTGTGTGAAGTCAGAATGGAGATGTGTGATGTAACCGAATGGAGTTGTGTCCACTCAGAATGGAGGTGTGTGAAGTCACAGAATGGAGGTTTGTGAAGTCATAGAATGGAGGTGCGTGAAGTCATTGAATGGATGTTTCTGAAGGAAAAATGAAGGTGTGTGAAGTCATAGAATGGAGGTGTATGAAATCAGAGAATGGAGGTGTGTGAAGTCAGAATGGAGGTGGGTAGTCATAGATTGGAGGTGGGAGAAGTCATAGAAAGGAGGTGTGGTAAGTCATAGAATGGAGGAGTGTGAAGTTATAGAGTGCTGGTGAGTGAAGTCACAGATTCGAGGTCTGTGAAGTCATAGAATGGAGGTGTGTGATGTCAGAATGGAGGTGTGCGAAGTCATAGAATAGAGGTGTGTGATGTCAGAATGGAGGTGTGTGAAGTAATAGATGGAGTTGTGTGAAGTCATAGTATGGAGGTGTGTGAAACCATAGAATTGATTTTTGTGAAGTCACAGAATGGAGCTGTGTGAATTCAGAATGGAGGTGTGTGAAGTAATAGAATGGAGGTGTGTGAAGTCAAAATGGATGTGTGAAGTCATAGAATGGAGGTGTGTGAAATCATAGAATGAGGGTGTGTGAGGTCATAGAATGGAGGTGTGTGAAGTCACAGAATGGAGGTGTGTGAAGTCATAAAATGGAGGTGGGTGAAGTCATAGAAAGGAGGTGTGGGAAGTCATAGAATGGAGGAGTGTGAAGTCATAGAGTGGAGGTGAGTGAAGTCACATATTCGAAGTCTGTGAAGTCATAGAATGGAGGTGTGTGAAGTCAGAATGGAGGTGTGTGAAGTCATAGAATAGAGGTGTGTGAACTCATAGAATGGAGGTGTGTGACGTCACAGTGGAAGTTTGTGAAGTCATAGAATGGAGGTTTGTGAAGTCACAGAATGGAGGTGTGTGAAGTCATAGAATGGAGGTATGTGAAGTCACAGAATGGAGGTGTGTGAAGTCATAGAATGGAGGTGTGTGAAGTTATACAATGGATGTTTGTAAAGTAAGAATGGAGGTGTGTGAAGTCATAGAATGGAGCTGTGTGAAGTCAGAGTGGAGGTGTGTGAAGTCACAGAAAGGAGGTGTGTGAAGTCACAGAATGGTGTTGTGTGAAGTCATAGAATGGAGGTATGTGAAGTCACAGAATGGAGGTGTGTAAAGTCATAGAATGGAGGGGTGTGAAGTTATAGAATGGATGTTTGTAAAGTAAGAATGGAGGTGTGTGAAGTCATAGAATGGAGCTGTATGAAGTCAGAATGGAGGTGTGTGAAGTCACAGAATGGAAGTGTGTGAAGTCATAGAATTGAGGTGTGTGAAGTCAGAATGGAGATGTGTGAAGTCACCGAATGGAGGTGTGTGAACTCCGAATGGAGGTGTGTGAAGTCACAGAATGGAGGTTTGCGAAGTCATAGAATGGAGGTGTGTGAAGACAAAATTGTGGTGTGTGAACTCATAGAATGGATGTGTGTGAACTAATAGAATGGACGTGTGTGAAGTGGTGGAATGGAGGTGTGTGAAGTCAAAGAATGGAGGTGTGTGAAGTAACAGAAGGGATGTGTGTGAAGTCAAAACGGAGGTGTGTGAACTCAAAAAATGGAGGTGTGTGAAGTCACAGAATGGAGGTGTGTGAAATCAAAAGGGTGGTGTGTGAAGTCACAAATGGAGGTGTGTGAAGTCACAGAATGTAGGTGTGTGAAGTCAAAATGGAGGTGTGTGAAGTCAAAGAATGGAGGTGTGTGAACTCATAGAATGGAGGTGTGTGAAGTCATGGAATGGAGGTTTGTGAAGTCAAACATTGGAAGTGTGGGAAGTTACAGAAAGAGGATGTGTGAAGTCATAGATTGGAGGAGTGTGAAGTCAGAATGCAGGTGTGGGAAGTCATAGAATGGAGGTGTGTGAAGTCATAGAATGGAGGTGTGTGAAGTCATAGATTGGAAGTGTGTGAAGTCATAGAATGGAGGCGTGTGATGTCACAGAATGGAGGTGTGTGAAGTCAGAATGGAGGTGTGAAGTCATAGAATGGAGGGGGGTGAAGTTATAGAATGGAATTGTGTGAAGTCATAGAATGGAGGTGTGTGAAATCACAGAATGGAGATGTGTGACATCACAGAATGGAGGAGTGTGAACTCATAATGGAGGTGTGTACAGTCACAGAATGGAGGGGTGTGAAGTCATAGATGGAAGTGTGTGAAGTCATAGAATGGAGGTGTGTGGAGTCAGAGAATGGAGGGTATGAGGTCATAGAATGGAGGTGTGTGAATGACAGAATTGAGGTGTTTGAAGTCATATATTGGAGGTGTGTGAATTCAAAATGGATGTGTGAAGTCATAGAATGGAGGTGTGTGAAATCATAGATTGAGGGTGTGTGAGGTCATAGAATAGAGGTGTGTGAATTCACAGAATGGAGGTGTGTGAAGTCATAAAATGGAGGTTGTTGAAGTCATAGAAAGGAGGTGTGGGAAGTCATAGAATGGAGGAGTGTGAAGTCATAGAGTGGAGGTGAGTGAAGTCACATATTCGAGGTCTGTAAAGTCATAGAATGGAGGTGTGTGAAGTCAGAATGGAGGTGTGTGAAGTCACAGAATGGAGGTGTGTAAACTCATAGAATGGAGGTGTGTGATGTCACAATGGAAGTGTGTGAAGTCATAGAATGGAAGTGTGTGAAGTCACAGAATGGAGGTGTGTGAAGTCAGAGAATAGAGGTGTGTGAAGTCAGAATGGAGGTGGGTATTCATAGACTGGAGGTGGGTGACGTCAAAGAAAGGAGGTGTGGTAAGTCTTAGAATGGAGGAGTGTGAAGTCATAGAGTGCAGGTGAGTGAAATCACAGATTCGAAGTCTGTGAAGTCAAAGAATAGAGGTGTGTGATGTCAGAATGGAGGTGTGCGAAGTCATAGAATAGAGGTGTGTGATGTCAGAATGGAGGTGTGTGAAATCATAGATGGAGTTGTGTGAAGTCGTAGTATGGAGGTGTGTGAAACCATAGAATGGAGTTTTGTGAAGTCACAGAATGGAGCTGTGTGAATTCAGAATGGAGGTGTGTGAAGTAATAGAATGGAGGTGTGTGAAGTCAGAATGGAGGTGTGTGAACTCATAGAATGGAGGTGTGTGACGTCACAATGGAAGTGTGTGAAGTCATAGAATGGAGGTGTGTGAAGTCACAGAATGGAGGTGTGTGAAGTCATAGAATGGAAGTGTGTGAAGTCATAGAATTGAGGTGTGTGAAGTTATAGAATGGATGTTTGTAAAGTAAGAATGGAGGTGTGTGAAATCATAGAATGGAGCTGTGTGAAGTCAGAATGGAGGTGTGTGAAGTCACAGAATGGTGGTGGGTGAAGTCACAGAATGGAGGTGTGTGAAGTCACAGAATGGAAGTGTGTGAAGTCATAGAATTGAGGTGTGTGAAGTCAGAATGGAGGTGTGTGAAGTCAACGAATGCAGGTGTGTGAACTCCGAATGGAGGTGTGTGAAGTCACAGAATGGAGGTTTGCGAAGTCATAGATTGCAGGTGTGTGAAGACAAAATTGTGGTGTGTGAACTCATAGAATGGATGTGTGTGAACTAATAGAATGGAGGTGTGTGAAGTCGTGGAATGGAGGTGTGTGAAGTCAAAGAATGGAAGTGTGTGAAGTCAAAACGGAGGTTTGTGAACTCAAAGAATGGAGGTGTGTGAAGTCACAGAATGGAGGTGTGTGAAATCAAAATGGTGGTGTTTGAAGTCACAAATGGAGGTGTGTGAAGTCACAGAATGTAGATGTGTGAAGTCAAAATGGTGGTGTGTGAAGTCAAAGAATGGAGGTGTGTGAACTCATAGAATGGAGGTGTGTGCAGTCATGGAATGGAGGTTTGTGAAGTCAAATATTGGAAGTGTGGGAAGTTACAAAAAGAAGATGTGTGAAGTCATAGAATGGAGGTGTGAGAAGTCAGAATGCAGGTGTGGTAAGTCATAGAATGGAGGTGTGTGAAGTCATAGAATGGAGGTGTGTGAAGTCATAGAATGGAAGTGGGGGAAGTCATAGAATGGAGGTGTGTGATGTCACAGAATGGAGGTGTGTGAAGTCATAGAATGGAATTGTGTGAAGTCATACAATGGAGGTGTGTGAAGTCACAGAATGAAGGTGTGTAACATCACAGAAAGGAGGACTGTGAACTCACAATGGAGGTGTGTAAAGTCACAGAATGGAGGTGTGTGAAGTCATAGAATGGAAGTGTGTGAAGTCATAGAATGGAGGTGTGGGAAATCATATATTGGAGGTGTGTGAAGTCAAAATGGATGTGTGAAGTCATAGAATGGAGTTGTGTGAAATCATAGAATGAGGGTGTGTGAGGTCATAGAATGGAGGTGTGTGAAATCACAGAATGGAGGTGTGTGAAGTCATAAAATGGAGGTGGGTGAATTCATAGAAAGGAGGTGTGTGAAGTCATAGAATGGAGCAGTGTGAAGTCATAGAGTGGAGGTGAGTGAAGTCATATATTCGAGGTCTGTGAAGTCATAGAATGGGGGTGTGTGAGGTCAGAATGGAGGTGTGTAAAGTCATAGAATGGAGGTTTGTGAACTCACAGAATGGAGGTGTGTGATGTCACAATGGAAGTGTGTGAAGTCATAGAATGGAGGTGTGTGAAGTCACAGAATGGAGGTGTGAGAAGTCAAAATGGAGGTGTGTGACGTCATAAAATGGAGGTGTGTGAAGTCATAGAATGGAGGTGTGTGAAATCATAGAATGGAGGTTTGTGAAGTCACAGAATGGAGGTGTGTGAAGTCACAGAATGGAGGTGTGTGAAGTCATAGCATGGAGGTATGTGAAATCATAGAATGGAAGTGTGTGAAGTCATAGAAAGGAGGTGTGTGAAATCACAGAATTGAGGTGTTTGAAGTCATATATTAGAGGTGTGTGAAGTAAAAATGGATGTTTGAAGTCACAGAATGGAGGTCTGTGAAATCATAGAATGAGGGTGTGTGAGGTCATAGAATGGAGGTGCTTGAAGTCATATAATGAATGTTTCTGAAGGAAAAATGAAGGTGTGTGAAGTCATAGAATGGAGGTGTGTTAAGTCAGAGAATGGAGGTTTGTGAATTCAGAATGGAGGTGGGTAGTCATAGATTGGAGGTGGGAGACGTCATAGAAAGGAGGTGTGGTAAGTCATAGAATGGAGGAGTGTGAAGTCATAGAGTGCAGGTGAGTGAAGTCACAGATTCGAGGTCTGTGAAGTCATAGAATGGAGGTGTGTGATGTCAGAATGGAGGTGTGCAAAGTCATAGAATAGAGGTGTGTGATGTCAGAATGGAGGTGTGTGACGTCATAGATGGAGTTGTGTGAAGTCATAGTATGGAGGTGTGTGAAACCATAGAATGGAGTTTTGTGAAGTCACAGAATGGAGCTGTGTGAATTCAGAATGGAGGTGTGTGAAGTAATAGAATGGAGGTGTGTGAAGTCAGAATGGAGGTGTGTGAACTCATAGAATGGAGGTGTGTGACGTCACAATGGATGTGTGTGAAGTCATAGAATGGAGGTGTGTGAAGTCACAGAATGGAGGTGTGTGAAGTCATAGAATGGAGGTATGTGAAGTCACAGAATGGAGGTGTGTAAAGTCATAGAATGGAGGTGTGTGAAGTTATAGAATGGATGTTTGTAAAGTAAGAATGGAGGTGTGTGAAGTCATAGAATGGAGCTGTGTGAAGTCAGAATGGAGGTGTGTGAAGTCACAGAATAGAGGTGTGTGGAGTCATAGAATGGAGGTGTGTGAAGTCATAGAATGTATGTTTGTGAAGTAAGAAGAAGGTGTGTGAAGTCATAGAATGGAGGAGTGTGAAGTCACAGAATGGAGGTGTGTGAAGTCATAGAATGGAGTTGTGTGAAATCATAGAATGGAGGTGTGTGAAGTCATATAATGGAGGTGTGTGAAGTGACAGAATGGAGGTGTGTGAAGTCAGAATGGAGGTGTGAAGTCATAGAATGGAGGTGGGTGACGTCATAGAATGGAGGTGTGTGAAATCATAGAATGGAGGTGTGTGATGTCACATAATGGAGGTGTGGGAAGTCACAGAATGGAGGTGTGTAACGTCACAGAATGGAGGTGTGTGAAGTCAGAATGGAGGTGTGTACAGTCACAGAATGGAGGTGTGTGAAGTCATAGAATGGAAGTGTGTGAAGTCATAGAATGGAGGTCTGTGAAGTCACAGAATGGAAGGTATGAACTCATAGAATGGAGGTGTGTGAAGTCACAGAATTGAGGTGTTTGAAGTCATATATTGGAGGTGTGTGAAGTCAAAATGGATGTGTGAAGTCATAGAATGGAGTTGTGTGAAATCATAGAATGAGGGTGTGTGAGGTCATAGAATGGAGGTGTGTGAAATCACAGAATGGAGGTGTGTGAAGTCGTGGAATGGAGGTGTGTGAAGTCAAAGAATGGAGGTGTGTGAAGTCAAACAATGGTGGTGTGTGAAGTCACAGAATGGAGGTGTGTGAAGTCACTGAATGGAGGTGTGTGAAGTCATAGAATGAAGGTGTGTGAAGTTATAGAATGGAGTTGTGTGAAGTCACAGAATGGAGGTGTGTGAAGTCAGAATGGAGGTGAGTAGTCAGAGATTCGAGATCTGTGAAATCATAGAATGGAGGTGTGTGATGTCAGATTGGAGATGTGTGAAGTCAAAGAATGTAGGTGTGTGAAGTCATTGAATGGAGGTGTGTGAAGCCAGAGAATGGAGGTGTGTGAAGTCAGAATGGAGGTGTGTGAACTCATAGAATGGAGGTGTGTGACGTAACAATGGAAGTGTGTGAGGTCATAGATGGAGGTGTGTGAAGTCACAGAATGGAGGTTTGTGAATCATAGAATGGAGGTATGTGAAGTCACAGAATGAAGGTGTGTAAAGTCATGGAATGGAGGTGTGTGAAGTTATAGAATGGATGTTTGTAAAGTAAGAATGAAGGTGTGTGAAGTCATAGAATGGAGTTGTGTGATGTCAAAGAATGGAGGTGTGTGATGTCATAGAATGGAGCTGTGTGAAGTCAGAATGGAGGTGTGTGAAGTCACAGAATGGAGGTGTGCCAACTCAGAATTTAGGTGTGTGAGGTCAAAGAATGGAGGGGTGTGAAGGCAAAGAATGGAGGTGTGTGAAGTCATAGAATGGAGGTGTGTGAAGTCATAGAATGTATGTTTGTGAAGTAAGAATGAAGGTGTGTGAAGTCATAGAATGGAGGTGTGTGCAGTCACAGAATGGAAGTGTGTGAATTCACAGAATGGAGGTGTGTGAAGTCAGAGTGGAGGTGTGCGAAGTCATAGAATGGAGGTGTGTGAAGTCAGAATGGAGGTGTGTGAAGTCATAGATGGAGTTGTGTGAAGTCATAGTATGGAGGTGTGTGAAATCATAGAATGGAGTTTTGTGAAGTCACAGAATGGAGCTGTGTGAATTCAGAATGGAGGTGTGTGAAGTCATAGAATGGAGGTGTGTGAAGTCAGAATGGAGGTGTGTGAACTCATAGAATGGAGGTGTGTGACGTCACAATGGAAGTGTGTGAAGTCATAGAATGGAGGTATGTGAAGTGACAGAATGGAGGTGTGTAAAGTCATAGAATTGAGGTGTGTGAAGTTATAGAATGGATGTTTGTAAAGAAAGAATGAAGATGTGTGAAGTCATAGAATGTAGGTGTGTGACGTCAAAGAATGGAGATGTGTGAAGTCATAGAATGGAGCTGTATGAAGTCAGAATGGAGGTGTGTGAAGTCACATAATGGAGGTGTGTCAACTCAGAATTTAGGTGTGTGAAGTCATAGAATGGAGGTGTGTGAAGTCATAGAATGGAGGTGTGTGAAGTCATAGAATGGAGGTTTCTGATGTCAGAATGGAGGTGTGCGAAGTCATACAATAGAGGTGTGTGAAGTCAGAATGGAGGAGTGTGAAGTCATAGATGAAGTTGTGTGAAGTCATAGTATGGAGGTGTGTGAAATCATAGAATGGAGTTTTGTGAAGTCACAGAATTGAGCTCTGTGAATTCAGAATGGAGGTGTGTGAAGTCATCGAATGGAGGTGTGTGAAGTCAGAATGGAGGTGTGTGAGCTCATAGAATGGAGGTGTGTGAAGTCACAGAATTGAAGTGTGTGAAGTCATAGAATGGAGGTGTTTGAAGTCACAGAATGGAGGTGTGTGAACTCATAGAATGGAGGTGTGTGACGTCAAAGAATGCAGGTGTTCAAAGTCATAGAATGGAGCTGTGTGAATTCAGAATGGAGGTGTGTGAAGTCATAGAATGGAGGTGTGTGAAGTCATAGAATGAGGGTGTGTGAGGTCATAGAATAGAGGTGTGTGAAGTCACAGAATGGAGGTGTGTGAACTCATAAAATGGAGGTGGGTGAAGTCATAGAAAGGAGGTGTGGGAATTCATAGAATGGAGGAGTGTGAAGTCATAGAGTGGAGGTGAGTGAAGTCACATATTCGAGGTCTGTGAAGTCATAGAATGGACGTGTGTGACGTCAAGGAATGGAGATGTGTGAAGTCATAGAATGGAGCTGTGTGAAGTCAGAATGGAGGTGTGTGAAGTCACATAATGGAGGTGTGTCAACTCAGAATTTAGGTGTATGAAGTCAAAGAATGGAGGTGTGTGAAGTCATAGAATGGAGGTGTGTGAAGTCATGAAATGGAGGTGTGTGAAGTCATAGAATGGAGGTGTGTGAAGTCAGAATGGAGATGTGTGAAGTCACCGAATGGAGGTTTGTGAAGTCATAGAATGGAGGCGTGTGAAGTCATAGAATGGATGTTTCTGAAGTAATAATGAAGGTGTGTGAAGTCATAGAATGGAGGTGTGTGAAGTCACAGAATGGAGGTGTGTGAAGTCAGAATGGAGGTGAGTAGTCGTAGATTGGAGGTGGGTGAAGTCATAGAAAGAAGGTGTGGGAAGTCATATAATGGAGGAGTGTGAAGTCATAGAGTGGAGGTGAGTGAAGTCACATATTCGAGGTCTGTGAAGTCATAGAATGCAGGTGTGTGAAGTCAGAATGGAGGTGTGTGAAGTCATAGAATGGAGGTGTGTGAACTCATAGAATGGAGGTGTGTGACGTCACAATGGAAGTGTGTCAAGTCATAGAATGGAGGTATGTGAAGTCACAGAATGGAGGTGTGAGAAGTCAAAATGGAGGTGTGTGACGTCATAAAATGGAGGTGTGTGAAGTCATAGAATGGAGGTGTGTGAAATCATAGAATGGAGGTTTGTGAAGTCACAGAATGGAGGTCTGTGAACTCAGAATGGAGGTGTGTGAAGTCACAGAATGGAGGTGTGTGAAGTCATAGCATGGAGGTATGTGAAATCATAGAATGTAAATGTGTGAAGTCATACAATGGAGGTGTGTGAAGTCGCAGAATTGAGGTGTTTGAAGTCATATATTAGAGGTGTGTGAAGTCAAAATGGATGTGTGAAGTCATAGAATGGAGGTGTGTGAAATCATAGAATGAGGGTGTGTGAGGTCATAGAATGGAGGTGTGTGAAGTCACAGAATGGAGGTGTGTGAAGTTATAAAATGGAGGTGTGTGAAGTCATAGAATGGAAGTGTGTGAAGTCACAGAATGGAGGTGTGTGAACACAGAATGGAGGTTTGTGAATTCACAGAATCGAGGTGTGTGAAGTCATAGAATGGAAGTGTGTGAAGTCATAGGATGGAGGTGTGTGAAGTCAGAATGGAGATGTGTGACGTCACTGAATGGAGGTGTGTGAAGTCAGAATGGAGGTGTGTGAAGTCACAGAATGGAGGTTTGTGAAGTCATAGAATGGAGGTGTGTGAGGTCATAGAATGGATGTTTCTGAAGGAAAAATTAAGGTGTGCGAAGTCATAGAATGGAGGTGTGTGAAGTCACGGAATGGAGGTGTGTGAAGTCAGAATGGAGGTGTGTAGTCAGAGATTGGAGGTGGGTGAAGTCATAGAAAGGAGGTGTGGGAAGTCATAGGATGGAGGAGTGTGAAGTCATCGAGTGCAGGTGAGTGAAGTCACAGATTCGAGGTCTGTGAAGTCATAGAATGGAGGTGTGTGATGTCAGAATTGAGGTGTGCGAAGTCATAGAATAGAGGTGTGTGAAGTCAGAATGGAGGTGTGTGAAGTCATAGAAGGAGTTGTGTGAAGTCATAGTATGGAGGTGTGTGAAATCATAGAATGGAGTTTTGTGAGGTCTCAGAATTCAGGTTTGTGAATTCAGAATGGAGGTATGTGAACTAATAGAATGGAGGTGTGTGAAGTCAGAATGGAGGTGTGTGAACTCAGAATGGAGGTGTGTGACGTCACAATGGAAGTGTGTGAAGTCATAGAATGGAGGTGTGTGAAGTCACAGAATGGAGGTGTATGAAGTCATAGAATGGAGGTGTGTGAAGTCACCGAATGGAGGTTTGTGAAGTCATAGAATGGAGGTATGTGAAGTCAAATTGGAGGGGTGTGAAGTCGGAGAATGGAGGTGTGTGAAGTCACAGAATGGAGGTGGGTGAAGTCACAGAATGGAGGTGTGTGAAGTCATAGAATGGAGGTGTGTGAAGTCACAGAATGGACGGGTATGAAGTCATATATTTTAGGTGTGTGAAGTCAAAATGGATGTGTGAAATCATAGAATGGAGGTGTGTGAAGTCATAGAATGGAGGTGTGTGAAGTCACAGAATGGAGGTGTGTGAAGTCACAGAATGGAGGTGTTTGAAGTCATAGAATGGAAGTGTGTGAAATCATAGAAATGAGGTGTGTGATGTCAGAATGGTGGTGTGTGAAGTCACCGAATGGTGGAAGGTGAACTCCGAATGGAGTTGTGTGAAGTCACAGAATGGAGGTTTGCGAAGTCATAGAATGGAGGTGTGTGAAGACAAAATTGTGGTGTGTGAACTCATAGAATGGATGTGTGTGAACTAGTAGATTGGAGGTGGGTGAAGTCGTGGAATGGAGGTGTGTGAAGTCAAAGAATGGAGGTGTGTGAAGTCAAACAAGGGTGGTGTGTGTAGTCACAGAATGGAGGTGTGTGAAGTCACAGAATTGAAGTGTGTGAAGTCAAAACGGAGGTGTGTGAAGTCGAGGAATGGAGGTGTGTGAAGTCACAGAATGGAGGTGTGTGAAATAAAAATGGTGGTGTGTGAAGTCATAAATGGAGGTGTGTGAAGTCACAGAATGTAGGTGTGTGAAGTCAAAATGGAGGTGTGTGAAGTCAAAGAATGGAGGTGTGTGAACTCATAGAATGGAGGTGTGTGAAGTCATGGAATGGAGGTTTGTGAAGTCAAACATTGGAAGTGTGGGAAGTTACAGAAAGAAGATGTGTGAAGTCCTAGAATGGAGGTGTGTGAAGTCAGAATGCAGGTGTTGGAAGTCATAGAACGGAGGTGTGTGAAGTCATAGAATGGAGGTGTGTGAAGTCATAGAATAGAAGTGTGTGAAGTCATAGAATGGAAGTGTGTGAAGTCCTAGAATGGAGGTGTGTGAAGTCAGAATGCTAGTGTGGGAAGTCATAGAATGGAGGTGTGTGAAGTCATAGAATGGAGGTGGGTGAAGTCATAGAATGGAATTGTGTGAAGTCATAGACTGGAGGTGTGTTAAGTCACAGAATGGAGGTGTGGGAAGTCACAGAATGGAGGTGTGTGATGTCACAGAATGGAGGTGTGTGAACTCAGAATGGAGGTGTGTAAAGTCACAGAATGTAGGTGTGTGAAGTCATAGAATGGAAGTGTGTGAAGTCATAGAATGGAGGTGTGTGAGGTCACAGAATGGACGGTATGAAGTCATAGAATGGAGGTGTGTGAAGTTACACAATTGAGGTGTTCGAAGTCATATATTGGAGGTGTGTGAATTCAAAATGGATGTGTGAAGTCATAGAATGGAGGTGTGTGAAGTCACAGAATGGAGATGTGTGAAGTCATAAAATGGAGGTGTGTGAAGTCATAGAATGGAAGTGTTTGAAGTCACACAATGGAGGTGTGTGAAGTCACAGAATGGAGGTGTGTGAAGTCACAGAATGGAGGTGTGTGACTCAGAATGGAGTTTTGTGAAGTCACAGAATGAAGGTGTGAAGTCATAGAATGGAAGTGTGTGAAGTCATAGAATGGAGGTGTGTGAAGTCAGAATGGAGATATGTGAAGTCACCGAATGGAGGTTTGTGAAGTCATATAATGGAGGTATGTGAAGTCATAGAATGGATGTTTCTGAAGTAAAAATGAAGGTGTGTGAAGTCATAGAATGGAGGTGTGTGAAGTCACAGAATGGAGGTGTGTGAAGTCAGAATGGAGGTGTGTAGTCATAGATTGGAGGTGGGTGAAGTCATAGAAAGAAGGTGCGGGAAGTCATAGAATGGAGGAGTATGAAGTCATAGAGTGCAGGTGAGTGAAGTCACAGATTCGAGGTCTTTGAAATCATAGAATGGAGGTGTGTGAAGTCAGAATGGACGTGTGTGAAGTCATAGATGGAGTTGTGTGAAGTCATAGTATGGAGGTGTGTGAAATCATAGAATGGAGTTTTGTGAAGTCACAGAATGGAGCTGTGTGAATTCAGAATGGAGGTGTGTGAAGTCATAGAATGGAGGTGTGTGCAGTCAGAATGGAGGTGTGTGAACTCATAGAATGGAACTGTGTGAAGTCACAGAATGGAAGTGTGTGAAGTCATAGAATGGAGGTGTGTGAAGTCACAGAATGGAGGTGTGTGAAATCATAGAATGGAGGTATGTGAAGTCACAGAATATAGGTGTGTAAAGTCATAGAATGGAGTTGTGTGAAGTTATAGAATGGATGTTTGTAATGTAATATTATAGGTGTGTGAAGTCATAGAATGGAGGTGTGTCAACTCAGAATTTAGGTGTGTGAAGTCAAGGAATGGAGGTGTGTGAAGTCATAGAATGCAGGTGTGTGAAGTCATAGAATGGAGGTGTGTGAAGTGAGAATGGAGGTGTGTGAAGTCACAGAATTGAGGTGTGTGAACACAGAATGGAGGTGTGTGAAGTCAAAAAATGGAAGTGTGTGAAGTCATAGAATGGAGGTGTGTGAAGTCATAGAATGGAGGTATGTGAAGTCAGAATGAAGGTGTGTGAAGTTATAGAAAGGAGGTGTGTGAAGTCATAGAATGGAGGTGTGTGAAGTAACAGAATGGAGGTGTGTGAAGTCACAGAATGGAGGTGTGTGAAGTCATAGAATGGAGGTGTGTGAAGTCATATAATGGAGGTGTGTGAAGTCACAGAATGGAGGTGTGTGAAGTCAATATGGAGGTATGAAGTCATAGAATGGAGGTGGGTGAAGTCATAGAATGGAGGTGTGTGAAATCATAGAATGGAGTTGTGTGAAGTCACAGAATGGAGGTGTGTGACGTCACAGAATGGAGGTGTGTGAACTCAGAATGGAGGTGTGTAAAGTCACAGAATGGAGGTGTGTGAAGTCATAGAATGGAAGTGTGTGAAGTCATAGAATAGAGGTGAGTGGATTCACAGAATTGAGGGTATGAAGTCATAGATTGGAGGTGTGTGAAGTCACAGAATTGAGGTGTTTGAAGTCATATATTGGAGGTGTGTGAAGTCAAAATGGATGTGTGAAGTCATAGAATGTAGGTGTGTGAAATCATAGAATGAGGGTGTGTGAGGTCATAGAATAGAGGTGTGTGAAGTCACAGAATGGAGGTGTGTGAACTCATAAAATGGAGGTGGGTGAAGTCATAGAAAGGAGGTGTCGGAAGTCATAAAATGGAGGAGTGTGAAGTCATATAGTGGAGGTGAGTGAAGTCACATATTCGAGGTCTGTGAAGTCATAGAATGGAGGTGTGTGAAGTCACAGAATGGAGGTGTGAGGAGTCAAAATGGAGGTGTGTGACGTCATAAAATGGAGGTGTGTGAAGTCATAGAATGGTGGTATGTGAAATCATAGAATGTAAATGTGTGAAGTCATACAATGGAGGCGTGTGAAGTCGCAGAATTGAGGTGTTTGAAGTCATATATTAGAGGTGTGTGAAGTCAAAATGGATGTGTGAAGTCATAGAATGGAGGTGTGTGAAATCATAGAATGAGGGTGTGTGAGGTCATAGAATGGAGGTGTGTGAAGTCACAGAATGGAGGTGTGTGAAGTTATAAAATGGAGGTGTGTGAAGTCATAGAATGGAAGTGTGTGAAGTCACAGAATGGAGGTGTGTGAACACAGAATGGAGGTTTGTGAATTCACAGAATGGAGGTGTGTGAAGTCATAGAATGGAAGTGTGTGAAGTCATAGGATGGAGGTGTGTGAAGTCAGAATGGAGATGTGTGACGTCACTGAATGGAGGTGTGTGAAGTCAGAATGGAGGTGTGTGAAGTCACAGAATGGAGGTTTGTGAAGTCATAGAATGGAGGTGTGTGAGGTCATAGAATGGATGTTTCTGAAGGAAAAATTAAGGTGTGCGAAGTCATAGAATGGAGGTGTGTGAAGTCACGGAATGGAGGTGTGTGAAGTCAGAATGGAGGTGTGTAGTCAGAGATTGGAGATGGGTGAAGTCATAGAAAGGAGCTGTGGGAAGTCATAGAATGGAGGAGTGTGAAGTCATCGAGTGCAGGTGAGTGAAGTCACAGATTCGAGGTCTGTGAAGTCATAGAATGGAGGTGTGTGATGTCAGAATTGAGGTGTGCGAAGTCATAGAATAGAGGTGTGTGAAGTCAGAATGGAGGTGTGTGAAGTCATAGAAGGAGTTGTGTGAAGTCATAGTATGGAGGTGTGTGAAATCATAGAATGGAGTTTTGTGAGGTCTCAGAATTCAGGTTTGTGAATTCAGAATGGAGGTATGTGAACTAATAGAATGGAGGTGTGTGAAGTCAGAATGGAGGTGTGTGAACTCATAGAATGGAGGTGTGTGACGTCACAATGGAAGTGTGTGAAGTCATAGAATGGAGGTGTGTGAAGTCACAGAATGGAGGTGTATGAAGTCATAGAATGGAGGTGTGTGAAGTCACCGAATGGAGGTTTGTGAAGTCACAGAATGGAGGTATGTGAAGTCAAATTGGAGGGGTGTGAAGTCGGAGAATGGAGGTGTGTGAAGTCACAGAATGGAGGTGGGTGAAGTCACAGAATGGAGGTGTGTGAAGTCATAGAATGGAGGTGTGTGAAGTCACAGAATGGACGGGTATGAAGTCATATATTTTAGGTGTGTGAATTCAAAATGGATGTGTGAAATCATAGAATGGAGGTGTGTGAAGTCATAGAATGGAGGTGTGTGAAGTCACAGAATGGAGGTGTGTGAAGTCACTGAATGGAGGTGTTTGAAGTCATGGAATGGAAGTGTGTGAAATCATAGAAATGAGGTGTGTGATGTCAGAATGGTGGTGTGTGAAGTCACCGAATGGTGGAAGGTGAACTCCGAATGGAGTTGTGTGAAGTCACAGAATGGAGGTTTGCGAAGTCATAGAATGGAGGTGTGTGAAGACAAAATTGTGGTGTGTGAACTCATAGAATGGATGTGTGTGAACTAGTAGATTGGAGGTGGGTGAAGTCGTGGAATGGAGGTGTGTGAAGTCAAAGAATGGAGGTGTGTGAAGTCAAACAAGGGTGGTGTGTGTAGTCACAGAATGGAGGTGTGTGAAGTCACAGAATTGAAGTGTGTGAAGTCAAAACGGAGGTGTGTGAAGTCGAGGAATGGAGGTGTGTGAAGTCATAGAATGGAGGTGTGTGAAATAAAAATGGTGGTGTGTGAAGTCATAAATGGAGGTGTGTGAAGTCACAGAATGTAGGTGTGTGAAGTCAAAATGGAGGTGTGTGAAGTCAAAGAATGGAGGTGTGTGAACTCATAGAATGGAGGTGTGTGAAGTCATGGAATGGAGGTGTGAGGAGTCAAAATGGAGGTGTGTGACGTCATAAAATGGAGGTGTGTGAAGTCATAGAATGGAGGTGTGTGAAATCATAGAATGGAGGTTTGTGAAGTCACAGAATGGAGGTCTGTGAACTCAGAATGGAGGTGTGTGAAGTCACAGAATGGAGGTGTGTGAAGTCATAGCATGGAGGTATGTGAAATCATAGAATGGAAGTGTGTGAAGTCATAGAATATAGGTGTGTGAAGTCACAGAATTGAGGTGTTTGAAGTCATATATTAGAGGTGTGTGAAGTCAAAATGGATATGTGAAGTCATAGAATGGAGGTGTGTGAAATCATAGAATGAGGGTGTGTGAGGTCATAGAATGGAGGTTTGTGAAGTCACAGAATTGAGGTGTGTGAACTCAGAATGGAGGTGTGTGAAGTCACAGAATGGAGGTTTGTGAAGTCATAGAATGGAGGTGTGTGAGGTCATAGAATGGATGTTTCTGAAGGAAAAATGAAGGTGTGTGAAGTCATAGAATGGAGGTGTGTGAAGTCACAGAATGGAGGTGTGTGAAGTCAGAATGGAGGTGTGTAGTCATAGATTGGAGGTGAGTGCAGTCATAGAAAGGAGGTGTGGGAAATTATAGAATGGAGGAGTGTGAAGACATAGAGTACAGTTGAGTGAAGTCACAGATTCGAGGTCTGTGAAGACATAGAATGGAGGTGTGTTATGTCAGAATTGAGGTGTGCGAAGTCATAGAATAGAGGTGTGTGAAGTCAGAATGGAGGTGTGTAAAGTCATAGATGGAGTTGTGTGAAGTCATAGTATGGAGGTGTATGAAATCATAGAATGGAGTTTTGTGAAGTCGCAGAATTGAGCTGTGTGAATTCAGAATGGAGTGTGTGAAGTCATAGAATGGAGGTGTGTGAAGTCATAGAATGGAGGTGTGTGTTGTCACAGAATGGAGGTGTGTGAAGTCAGAATGGAGGTGAGAAGTCATAGAATGGAGGAGGGTGAAGTCATAGAATGGAATTGTGTGAAGTCACAGAATGGAGGTTTGTGAAGTCAGAGAATGGAGGTATGTGAAGTCAAATTGGAGGGGTGTGATGTCGGAGAATGGAGGTGCGTGAAGTCACAGAATGGTGGTGGGTGAAGTCACAGAATGGAGGTGTGTGAAGTCATAGAATGGAAGTGTGTGAAGTCATCGAATTGAGGTGTGTGAAGTCAGAATGTAGGTGTGTGAAGTCACCGAATGGAGGTGTGTGAACCACGAATGGAGGTGTGTGAAGTCACCAAATGGAGGTTTGCGAAGTCATAGAATGGAGGTGTGTGAAGACAAAATTGTGGGGTGTGAACTCATAGAATGGAAGTTTGTGAACTAATAGAATGGAGGTGTGTGAAGTCGTGGAATGGAGGTGTGTGAAGTCAAAGAATGCAGGTGTGTGAAGTAAAACAATGGTGGTGTGTGAAGTCACAGAATGGAGGTGTGTGAAGTCACAGAATGGAAGTGTGTGAATTCAAAACGGAGGTGTGTGAACTCAAAGAATGGAGGTGTGGGAAGTCACAGAATGGAGGTGTGTGAAATCAAAATGGTGGTGTGTGAAGTCACAAATGGAGGTGTGTGAAGTCACAGAATGTAGGTGTGTGAAGTCAAAATGGAGGTGTGTGAAGTCAAAGAATGGAGGTGTGTGAACTCATAGAATGGAGGTGTGTGAAGTAATGGAATGGAGGTTTGTGAAGTCAAACATTGGAAGTGTGGGAAGTTACAGAAAGAAGGTGCGTGAAGTCATGGAATGGAGGTGTGTGAAGTCAGAATGCTGGTGTGGGAAGTCATAGAATGGAGGTGTGTGAAGTCACAGAATGGAGATCTGTGACATCACAGAATGGAGGAGTGTGAACTCACAATGGAGGTGTGTAAATCACAGAATGGAGGTGTGTGAAGTCATAGAATGGAAGTATGTGAAGTCTTAGAATGGAGGTGTGTGGAGTCACAGAATGGAGGGTATGAGGTCATAGAATGGAGGTGTGTGAAGTGACAGAATTGAGGTGTTTGAAGTCATATATTGGGGGTGTGTGAAGTCAAAATGGATGTGTGAAGTCATAGAATGGAGGTGTGTGAAGTCACAGAATGGAGGAGTGTGAAGTCATAAAATGGAGGTGGGTGAAGTCATAGATAGGAGGTGTGGGAAGTCATAGAATGGAGGAGTGTGAAGTCATAGAGTGGAGGTGAGTGAAGTCACATATTCGAGGTCTGTGAAGTCATAGAATGGAGGTGTGTGAAGTCATAGAATGGAGGTGTGTGAAATTACAGAATTGAGGTGTTTGAAGTCATATATTAGAGGTGTGTGAAGTCAAAATGGATGTTTGAAGTCATAAAATGGAGGTCTGTGAAATCATAGAAGGAGGGTGTGTGAGGTCATAGCATGGAGGTGTGTGAAGTCACAGAATGGAGGTGTGTGAACTCATAGAATGGAGGTGTGTGATGTCACAATGGAAGTGTGTGAGCTCATAGAAGGGAGGTGTGTGAAGTCACAGAATGGAGGTTGGAGAAGTCAAAATGGAGGTGTGTGACGTCCTAAAATGTAGGTGTGTGAAGTCATAGAATGGAGGTGTGTGAAATCATAGAATGGAGGTTTGTGAAGTCACAGAAAGGAGGTGTGTGAACTCAGAATGGAGGTGTGTGCAGTCAAAGAATGGAGGTGTGTGAAGTCATAGCATGGAGGTATGTGAAATCATAGAATGGAAGTGTGTGAAGTCATAGAATGGAGGTGTGTGAAATCACAGAACTGAGGTGTTTGAAGTCATATATTGGAGGTGTGTGAAGTCAAAATGGATGTTTGAAGTCACAGAATGGAGGTCTGTGAAATCATAGAATGAGGGTGTGTGAGGTCATAGAATGGAGGTGTGTGAAGTCACAGAATGGAGGTGTGTGAAATTATAAAATGGAGGTGTGTGAAGTCATAGAATGGAAGTGTGTGAAGTCACAAAATGGAGGTGTGTGAAGTCACAGAATGGAGGTTTGTGAAGTCACAGAATGGAGGTGTGTGAACTCAGAATGGAGGTTTGTGAAGTCACAGAATGGAGGTGTGTGAAGTCATAGAATGGAAGTGTGTGAAGTCGTAGAATGGAGGTGTGTGAAGTCAGAATGGAGATGTGTGATGTAACCGAATGGAGTTGTGTCCACTCAGAATGGAGGTGTGTGAAGTCACAGAATGGAGGTTTGTGAAGTCATAGAATGGAGGTGCGTGAAGTCATTGAATGGATGTTTCTGAAGGAAAAATGAAGGTGTGTGAAGTCATAGAATGGAGGTGTATGAAATCAGAGAATGGAGGTGTGTGAAGTCAGAATGGAGGTGGGTAGTCATAGATTGGAGGTGGGAGAAGTCATAGAAAGGAGGTGTGGTAAGTCATAGAATGGAGGAGTGTGAAGTTATAGAGTGCTGGTGAGTGAAGTCACAGATTCGAGGTCTGTGAAGTCATAGAATGGAGGTGTGTGATGTCAGAATGGAGGTGTGCGAAGTCATAGAATAGAGGTGTGTGATGTCAGAATGGAGGTGTGTGAAGTAATAGATGGAGTTGTGTGAAGTCATAGTATGGAGGTGTGTGAAACCATAGAATTGATTTTTGTGAAGTCACAGAATGGAGCTGTGTGAATTCAGAATGGAGGTGTGTGAAGTAATAGAATGGAGGTGTGTGAAGTCAAAATGGATGTGTGAAGTCATAGAATGAGGGTGTGTGAGGTCATAGAATGGAGGTGTGTGAAGTCACAGAATGGAGGTGTGTGAAGTCATAAAATGGAGGTGGGTGAAGTCATAGAAAGGAGGTGTGGGAAGTCATAGAATGGAGGAGTGTGAAGTCATAGAGTGGAGGTGAGTGAAGTCACATATTCGAGGTCTGTGAAGTCATAGAATGGAGGTGTGTGAAGTCAGAATGGAGGTGTGTGAAGTCATAGAATAGAGGTGTGTGAACTCATAGAATGGATGTGTGTGACGTCACAGTGGAAGTGTGTGAAGTCATAGAATGGAGGTTTGTGAAGTCACAGAATGGAGGTGTGTGAAGTCATAGAATAGAGGTATGTGAAGACACAGAATGGAGGTGTGTGAAGTCATAGAATGGAGGTGTGTGAAGTTATACAATGGATGTTTGTAAAGTAAGAATGGAGGTGTGTGAAGTCATAGAATGGAGCTGTGTGAAGTCAGAGTGGAGGTGTGTGAAGTCACAGAAAGGAGGTGTGTGAAGTCACAGAATGGTGTTGTGTGAAGTCATAGAATGGAGGTATGTGAAGTCACAGAATGGAGGTGTGTAAAGTCATAGAATGGAGGGGTGTGAAGTTATAGAATGGATGTTTGTAAAGTAAGAATGGAGGTGTGTGAAGTCATAGAATGGAGCTGTATGAAGTCAGAATGGAGGTGTGTGAAGTCACAGAATGGAAGTGTGTGAAGTCATAGAATTGAGGTGTGTGAAGTCAGAATGGAGATGTGTGAAGTCACCGAATGGAGGTGTGTGAACTCCGAATGGAGGTGTGTGAAGTCACAGAATGGAGGTTTGCGAAGTCATAGAATGGAGGTGTGTGAAGACAAAATTGTGGTGTGTGAACTCATAGAATGGATGTGTGTGAACTAATAGAATGGAGGTGTGTGAAGTGGTGGAATGGAGGTGTGTGAAGTCAAAGAATGGAGGTGTGTGAAGTAACAGAAGGGATGTGTGTGAAGTCAAAACGGAGGTGTGTGAACTCAAAAAATGGAGGTGTGTGAAGTCACAGAATGGAGGTGTGTGAAATCAAAAGGGTGGTGTGTGAAGTCACAAATGGAGGTGTGTGAACTCATAGAATGGAGGTGTGTGAAGTCATGGAATGGAGGTTTGTGAAGTCAAACATTGGAAGTGTGGAAAGTTACAGAAAGAGGATGTGTGAAGTCATAGAGTGGAGGAGTGTGAAGTCAGAATGCAGGTGTGGGAAGTCATAGAATGGAGGTGTGTGAAGTCATAGAATGGAGGTGTGTGAAGTCATAGATTGGAAGTGTGTGAAGTCATAGAATGGAGGCGTGTGATGTCACAGAATAGAGGTGTGTGAAGTCAGAATGGAGGTGTGAAGTCATAGAATGGAGGGGGGTGAAGTTATAGAATGGAATTGTGTGAAGTCATAGAATGGAGGTGTGTGAAATCACAGAATGGAGATGTGTGACATCACAGAATGGAGGAGTGTGAACTCATAATGGAGGTGTGTACAGTCACAGAATGGAGGGGTGTGAAGTCATAGATGGAAGTGTGTGAAGTCATAGAATGGAGGTGTGTGGAGTCAGAGAATGGAGGGTATGAGGTCATAGAATGGAGGTGTGTGAATGACAGAATTGAGGTGTTTGAAGTCATATATTGGAGGTGTGTGAATTCAAAATGGATGTGTGAAGTCATAGAATGGAGGTGTGTGAAATCATAGATTGAGGGTGTGTGAGGTCATAGAATAGAGGTGTGTGAATTCACAGAATGGAGGTGTGTGAAGTCATAAAATGGAGGTGGGTGAAGTCATAGTTAGGAGGTGTGGGAAGTCATAGAATGGAGGAGTGTGAAGTCATAGAGTGGAGGTGAGTGAAGTCACATATTCGAGGTCTGTAAAGTCATAGAATGGAGGTGTGTGAAGTCAGAATGGAGGTGTGTGAAGTCACAGAATGGAGGTGTGTAAACTCATAGAATGGAGGTGTGTGATGTCACAATGGAAGTGTGTGAAGTCATAGAATGGAAGTGTGTGAAGTCACAGAATGGAGGTGTGTGAAGTCAGAGAATGGAGGTGTGTGAAGTCAGAATGGAGGTGGGTATTCATAGACTGGAGGTGGGTGACGTCAAAGAAAGGAGGTGTGGTAAGTCTTAGAATGGAGGAGTGTGAAGTCATAGAGTGCAGGTGAGTGAAATTACAGATTCGAAGTCTGTGAAGTCAAAGAATAGAGGTGTGTGATGTCAGAATGGAGGTGTGCGAAGTCATAGAATAGAGGTGTGTGATGTCAGAATGGAGGTGTGTGAAGTCATAGATGGAGTTGTGTGAAGTCGTAGTATGGAGGTGTGTGAAACCATAGAATGGAGTTTTGTGAAGTCACAGAATGGAGCTGTGTGAATTCAGAATGGAGGTGTGTGAAGTAATAGAATGGAGGTGTGTGAAGTCAGAATGGAGGTGTGTGAACTCATAGAATGGAGGTGTGTGACGTCACAATGGAAGTGTGTGAAGTCATAGAATGGAGGTGTGTGAAGTCACAGAATGGAGGTGTGTGAAGTCATAGAATGGAAGTGTGTGAAGTCATAGAATTGAGGTGTGTGAAGTTATAGAATGGATGTTTGTAAAGTAAGAATGGAGGTGTGTGAAATCATAGAATGGAGCTGTGTGAAGTCAGAATGGAGGTGTGTGAAGTCACAGAATGGTGGTGGGTGAAGTCACAGAATGGAGGTGTGTGAAGTCACAGAATGGAAGTGTGTGAAGTCATAGAATTGAGGTGTGTGAAGTCAGAATGGAGGTGTGTGAAGTCAACGAATGCAGGTGTGTGAACTCCGAATGGAGGTGTGTGAAGTCACAGAATGGAGGTTTGCGAAGTCATAGATTGCAGGTGTGTGAAGACAAAATTGTGGTGTGTGAACTCATAGAATGGATGTGTGTGAACTAATAGAATGGAGGTGTGTGAAGTCGTGGAATGGAGGTGTGTGAAGTCAAAGAATGGAAGTGTGTGAAGTCAAAACGGAGGTTTGTGAACTCAAAGAATGGAGGTGTGTGAAGTCACAGAATGGAGGTGTGTGAAATCAAAATGGTGGTGTGTGAAGTCACAGAATGGAGGTGTGTGAAGTCATAGAATGGAAGTGTGTGAAGTCGTAGAATGGAGGTGTGTGAAGTCAGAATGGAGATGTGTGATGTAACCGAATGGAGTTGTGTCCACTCAGAATGGAGGTGTGTGAAGTCACAGAATGGAGGTTTGTGAAGTCATAGAATGGAGGTGCGTGAAGTCATTGAATGGATGTTTCTGAAGGAAAAATGAAGGTGTGTGAAGTCATAGAATGGAGGTGTATGAAATCAGAGAATGGAGGTGTGTGAAGTCAGAATGGAGGTGGGTAGTCATAGATTGGAGGTGGGAGAAGTCATAGAAAGGAGGTGTGGTAAGTCATAGAATGGAGGAGTGTGAAGTTATAGAGTGCTGGTGAGTGAAGTCACAGATTCGAGGTCTGTGAAGTCATAGAATGGAGGTGTGTGATGTCAGAATGGAGGTGTGCGAAGTCATAGAATAGAGGTGTGTGATGTCAGAATGGAGGTGTGTGAAGTAATAGATGGAGTTGTGTGAAGTCATAGTATGGAGGTGTGTGAAACCATAGAATTGATTTTTGTGAAGTCACAGAATGGAGCTGTGTGAATTCAGAATGGAGGTGTGTGAAGTAATAGAATGGAGGTGTGTGAAGTCAAAATGGATGTGTGAAGTCATAGAATGAGGGTGTGTGAGGTCATAGAATGGAGGTGTGTGAAGTCACAGAATGGAGGTGTGTGAAGTCATAAAATGGAGGTGGGTGAAGTCATAGAAAGGAGGTGTGGGAAGTCATAGAATGGAGGAGTGTGAAGTCATAGAGTGGAGGTGAGTGAAGTCACATATTCGAGGTCTGTGAAGTCATAGAATGGAGGTGTGTGAAGTCAGAATGGAGGTGTGTGAAGTCATAGAATAGAGGTGTGTGAACTCATAGAATGGAGGTGTGTGACGTCACAGTGGAAGTGTGTGAAGTCATAGAATGGAGGTTTGTGAAGTCACAGAATGGAGGTGTGTGAAGTCATAGAATGGAGGTATGTGAAGTCACAGAATGGAGGTGTGTGAAGTCATAGAATGGAGGTGTGTGAAGTTATACAATGGATGTTTGTAAAGTAAGAATGGAGGTGTGTGAAGTCATAGAATGGAGCTGTGTGAAGTCAGAGTGGAGGTGTGTGAAGTCACAGAAAGTAGGTGTGTGAAGTCACAGAATGGTGTTGTGTGAAGTCATAGAATGGAGGTATGTGAAGTCACAGAATGGAGGTGTGTAAAGTCATAGAATGGAGGGGTGTGAAGTTATAGAATGGATGTTTGTAAAGTAAGAATGGAGGTGTGTGAAGTCATAGAATGGAGCTGTATGAAGTCAGAATGGAGGTGTGTGAAGTCACAGAATGGAAGTGTGTGAAGTCATAGAATTGAGGTGTGTGAAGTCAGAATGGAGATGTGTGAAGTCACCGAATGGAGGTGTGTGAACTCCGAATGGAGGTGTGTGAAGTCACAGAATGGAGGTTTGCGAAGTCATAGAATGGAGGTGTGTGAAGACAAAATTGTGGTGTGTGAACTCATAGAATGGATGTGTGTGAACTAATAGAATGGAGGTGTGTGAAGTGGTGGAATGGAGGTGTGTGAAGTCAAAGAATGGAGGTGTGTGAAGTAACAGAAGGGATGTGTGTGAAGTCAAAACGGAGGTGTGTGAACTCAAAAAATGGAGGTGTGTGAAGTCACAGAATGGAGGTGTGTGAAATCAAAAGGGTGGTGTGTGAAGTCACAAATGGAGGTGTGTGAACTCATAGAATGGAGGTGTGTGAAGTCATGGAATGGAGGTTTGTGAAGTCAAACATTGGAAGTGTGGGAAGTTACAGAAAGAGGATGTGTGAAGTCATAGAGTGGAGGAGTGTGAAGTCAGAATGCAGGTGTGGGAAGTCATAGAATGGAGGTGTGTGAAGTCATAGAATGGAGGTGTGTGAAGTCATAGATTGGAAGTGTGTGAAGTCATAGAATGGAGGCGTGTGATGTCACAGAATGGAGGTGTGTGAAGTCAGAATGGAGGTGTGAAGTCATAGAATGGAGGGGGGTGAAGTTATAGAATGGAATTGTGTGAAGTCATAGAATGGAGGTGTGTGAAATCACAGAATGGAGATGTGTGACATCACAGAATGGAGGAGTGTGAACTCATAATGGAGGTGTGTACAGTCACAGAATGGAGGGGTGTGAAGTCATAGATGGAAGTGTGTGAAGTCATAGAATGGAGGTGTGTGGAGTCAGAGAATGGAGGGTATGAGGTCATAGAATGGAGGTGTGTGAATGACAGAATTGAGGTGTTTGAAGTCATATATTGGAGGTGTGTGAATTCAAAATGGATGTGTGAAGTCATAGAATGGAGGTGTGTGAAATCATAGATTGAGGGTGTGTGAGGTCATAGAATAGAGGTGTGTGAATTCACAGAATGGAGGTGTGTGAAGTCATAAAATGGAGGTGGGTGAAGTCATAGAAAGGAGGTGTGGGAAGTCATAGAATGGAGGAGTGTGAAGTCATAGAGTGGAGGTGAGTGAAGTCACATATTCGAGGTCTGTAAAGTCATAGAATGGAGGTGTGTGAAGTCAGAATGGAGGTGTGTGAAGTCACAGAATGGAGGTGTGTAAACTCATAGAATGGAGGTGTGTGATGTCACAATGGAAGTGTGTGAAGTCATAGAATGGAAGTGTGTGAAGTCACAGAATGGAGGTGTGTGAAGTCAGAGAATGGAGGTGTGTGAAGTCAGAATGGAGGTGGGTATTCATAGACTGGAGGTGGGTGACGTCAAAGAAAGGAGGTGTGGTAAGTCTTAGAATGGAGGAGTGTGAAGTCATAGAGTGCAGGTGAGTGAAATCACAGATTCGAAGTCTGTGAAGTCAAAGAATAGAGGTGTGTGATGTCAGAATGGAGGTGTGCGAAGTCATAGAATAGAGGTGTGTGATGTCAGAATGGAGGTGTGTGAAGTCATAGATGGAGTTGTGTGAAGTCGTAGTATGGAGGTGTGTGAAACCATAGAATGGAGTTTTGTGAAGTCACAGAATGGAGCTGTGTGAATTCAGAATGGAGGTGTGTGAAGTAATAGAATGGAGGTGTGTGAAGTCAGAATGGAGGTGTGTGAACTCATAGAATGGAGGTGTGTGACGTCACAATGGAAGTGTGTGAAGTCATAGAATGGAGGTGTGTGAAGTCACAGAATGGAGGTGTGTGAAGTCATAGAATGGAAGTGTGTGAAGTCATAGAATTGAGGTGTGTGAAGTTATAGAATGGATGTTTGTAAAGTAAGAATGGAGGTGTGTGAAATCATAGAATGGAGCTGTGTGAAGTCAGAATGGAGGTGTGTGAAGTCACAGAATGGTGGTGGGTGAAGTCACAGAATGGAGGTGTGTGAAGTCACAGAATGGAAGTGTGTGAAGTCATAGAATTGAGGTGTGTGAAGTCAGAATGGAGGTGTGTGAAGTCAACGAATGCAGGTGTGTGAACTCCGAATGGAGGTGTGTGAAGTCACAGAATGGAGGTTTGCGAAGTCATAGATTGCAGGTGTGTGAAGACAAAATTGTGGTGTGTGAACTCATAGAATGGATGTGTGTGAACTAATAGAATGGAGGTGTGTGAAGTCGTGGAATGGAGGTGTGTGAAGTCAAAGAATGGAAGTGTGTGAAGTCAAAACGGAGGTTTGTGAACTCAAAGAATGGAGGTGTGTGAAGTCACAGAATGGAGGTGTGTGAAATCAAAATGGTGGTGTGTGAAGTCACAAATGGAGGTGTGTGAAGTCACAGAATGTAGATGTGTGAAGTCAAAATGGTGGTGTGTGAAGTCAAAGAATGGAGGTGTGTGAACTCATAGAATGGAGGTGTGTGCAGTCATGGAATGGAGGTTTGTGAAGTCAAATATTGGAAGTGTGGGAAGTTACAAAAAGAAGATGTGTGAAGTCATAGAATGGAGGTGTGAGAAGTCAGAATGCAGGTGTGGTAAGTCATAGAATGGAGGTGTGTGAAGTCATAGAATGGAGGTGTGTGAAGTCATAGAATGGAAGTGGGGGAAGTCATAGAATGGAGGTGTGTGATGTCACAGAATGGAGGTGTGTGAAGTCATAGAATGGAATTGTGTGAAGTCATACAATGGAGGTGTGTGAAGTCACAGAATGAAGGTGTGTAACATCACAGAAAGGAGGACTGTGAACTCACAATGGAGGTGTGTAAAGTCACAGAATGGAGGTGTGTGAAGTCATAGAATGGAAGTGTGTGAAGTCATAGAATGGAGGTGTGGGAAGTCATATATTGGAGGTGTGTGAAGTCAAAATGGATGTGTGAAGTCATAGAATGGAGTTGTGTGAAATCATAGAATGAGGGTGTGTGAGGTCATAGAATGGAGGTGTGTGAAATCACAGAATGGAGGTGTGTGAAGTCATAAAATGGAGGTGGGTGAATTCATAGAAAGGAGGTGTGTGAAGTCATAGAATGGAGCAGTGTGAAGTCATAGAGTGGAGGTGAGTGAAGTCATATATTCGAGGTCTGTGAAGTCATAGAATGGGGGTGTGTGAGGTCAGAATGGAGGTGTGTAAAGTCATAGAATGGAGGTTTGTGAACTCACAGAATGGAGGTGTGTGATGTCACAATGGAAGTGTGTGAAGTCATAGAATGGAGGTGTGTGAAGTCACAGAATGGAGGTGTGAGAAGTCAAAATGGAGGTGTGTGACGTCATAAAATGGAGGTGTGTGAAGTCATAGAATGGAGGTGTGTGAAATCATAGAATGGAGGTTTGTGAAGTCACAGAATGGAGGTGTGTGAAGTCACAGAATGGAGGTGTGTGAAGTCATAGCATGGAGGTATGTGAAATCATAGAATGGAAGTGTGTGAAGTCATAGAAAGGAGGTGTGTGAAATCACAGAATTGAGGTGTTTGAAGTCATATATTAGAGGTGTGTGAAGTAAAAATGGATGTTTGAAGTCACAGAATGGAGGTCTGTGAAATCATAGAATGAGGGTGTGTGAGGTCATAGAATGGAGGTGCTTGAAGTCATATAATGAATGTTTCTGAAGGAAAAATGAAGGTGTGTGAAGTCATAGAATGGAGGTGTGTTAAGTCAGAGAATGGAGGTTTGTGAATTCAGAATGGAGGTGTGTAGTCATAGTTTGGAGGTGGGAGACGTCATAGAAAGGAGGTGTGGTAAGTCATAGAATGGAGGAGTGTGAAGTCATAGAGTGCAGGTGAGTGAAGTCACAGATTCGAGGTCTGTGAAGTCATAGAATGGAGGTGTGTGATGTCAGAATGGAGGTGTGCAAAGTCATAGAATAGAGGTGTGTGATGTCAGAATGGAGGTGTGTGACGTCATAGATGGAGTTGTGTGAAGTCATAGTATGGAGGTGTGTGAAACCATAGAATGGAGTTTTGTGAAGTCACAGAATGGAGCTGTGTGAATTCAGAATGGAGGTGTGTGAAGTAATAGAATGGAGGTGTGTGAAGTCAGAATGGAGGTGTGTGAACTCATAGAATGGAGGTGTGTGACGTCACAATGGATGTGTGTGAAGTCACAGAATGGAGGTGTGTGAAGTCACAGAATGGAGGTGTGTGAAGTCATAGAATGGAGGTATGTGAAGTCACAGAATGGAGGTGTGTAAAGTCATAGAATGGAGGTGTGTGAAGTTATAGAATGGATGTTTGTAAAGTAAGAATGGAGGTGTGTGAAGTCATAGAATGGAGCTGTGTGAAGTCAGAATGGAGGTGTGTGAAGTCACAGAATGGAGGTGTGTGGAGTCATAGAATGGAGGTGTGTGAAGTCATAGAATGTATGTTTGTGAAGTAAGAAGAAGGTGTGTGAAGTCATAGAATGGAGGAGTGTGAAGTCACAGAATGGAGGTGTGTGAAGTCATAGAATGGAGTTGTGTGAAATCATAGAATGGAGGTGTGTGAAGTCATATAATGGAGGTGTGTGAAGTGACAGAATGGAGGTGTGTGAAGTCAGAATGGAGGTGTGAAGTCATAGAATGGAGGTGGGTGACGTCATAGAATGGAGGTGTGTGAAATCATAGAATGGAGGTGTGTGATGTCACATAATGGAGGTGTGGGAAGTCACAGAATGGAGGTGTGTAACGTCACAGAATGGAGGTGTGTGAAGTCAGAATGGAGGTGTGTACAGTCACAGAATGGAGGTGTGTGAAGTCATAGAATGGAAGTGTGTGAAGTCATAGAATGGAGGTCTGTGAAGTCACAGAATGGAAGGTATGAACTCATAGAATGGAGGTGTGTGAAGTCACAGAATTGAGGTGTTTGAAGTCATATATTGGAGGTGTGTGAAGTCAAAATGGATGTGTGAAGTCATAGAATGGAGTTGTGTGAAATCATAGAATGAGGGTGTGTGAGGTCATAGAATGGAGGTGTGTGAAATCACAGAATGGAGGTGTGTGAAGTCATAAAATGGAGGTGGGTGAAGTCATAGAAAGGAGGTGTGGGACGTCATAGATTGGAGGAGTGTGAAGTATTAGAGTGGAGGTGAGTGAAGTCACATATTCGAGGTCTGTGAAGTCATAGAATGGAGGTGTGTGAAGTCAGAATAGAGGTGTGTGAAGTCATAGAATGGAGGTGTGTGAACTCATAGAATGGAGGTGTGTGACGTCCCAAAGGAAGTGTGTGAAGTCATAGAATGGAGGTGTGTGAAGTCACGGAAGGGAGGTGTGAGAAGCCAAAATGGAGGTGTGTGTCATCACAGAATTGAGGTGTGTGAAGTCAGAATGGAGGTGTGTAAAGTCACAGAATGGAGGTTTGTGAAATCACAGAGTGGAGGTGAGTGAACTCAGAATGGAGGTGTGTGAAGTCACAGAATGGAGGTGTGTGAAGTCAGAGCATGGAGGTATGTGAAATCATAGAATGGATGTGTGTGAAATCATAGAATGGAGGTGTGTGAAGTCACAGAATGAAGGTGTGTGAAGTCATAGAATGGAGGTGTGTGAAGTCACAGAAGGGATGTGTGCGAAGTCACATAATGGAGGTGTGTGAAGTCATAGTATTGAGGTGTGAGAAATCATAGAATGCAGGTTTGTGAAGTCACAGAATGGAGGTGTGTGAAGTCACAGAATGGAGGTTTGTGAAGTCATAGAATGGAGGTATGTGAAGTCAAATTGGAGAGGTGTGAGGTCGGATAATGGAGGTGTGTGAAGTCACAGAATGGAGGTGGTTGAAGTCACAGAAAGGAGGTGTGTGAAGCCATAGAATGGAGGTGTGTGAAGTCACAGAATGGACGGGTATGAAGTCGTATATTTTAGGTGTGTGAAGTCAAAATGGATGCGTGAAATCACAGAATGGCGGTGTGTTAAGTCATAGAATGTTGGTGTGTGAAGTCATAGAAAGGAGGTGTGTGAAGTCACAGAATGGAGGTGTGTGAAGTCACAGAATGGAGGTGTGTGAAGTCATAGAATGGAAGTGTGTGAAGTCATAGAATAGAGGTGTGTGAAGTCAGAATGGAGGTGTGTGAAGTCACCGAATGGAGGTGTGTGAACTCCGAATGGAGGTGTGTGAAGTCACATAATGGAGGTTTGCGAAGTCATAGAATGGAGGTATGTGAAGTCATAGAATGGATGTTTCTGAATTAAGAATGAAGGTGTGTGAATTCATAGAATGGAGGTGGGTGAAGACAAAATTTTGGTGTTGAACTCATAGAATGGATGTTTGTGAACTAATAGAATGGAGGTGTGTGAAGTCATAGAATGGATGTTTCTGAATTAAGAATGAAGGTGTGTGAAGTCAAAGAATGGAGGTGTGTGAAGTCAAACAATGGTGGTGTGTGAAGTCACAGAATGGAGGTGTGTGAAGTCACAGAATGGAAGTGTGTGAAGTCAAAACGGAGGTGTGTGAAGTCAAAGAATGGAGGTATATGAAGTCACAGAATGGTGGTGTGTGAAATCAAAATGGTGGTGTGTGAAGTCACAAATGGAGGTGTGTGAAGTCACAGAATGTAGTTGTGTGAAGTCAAAATTGAGGTGTGTGAAGTCAAAGAATGGAGGTGTGTGAACTCATAGAACGGAGGTGTGTGAAGTCATGGAATGGTGGTTTGTGAAGTCAAACATTGGAAGTGTGGGAAGTTACAGAAAGAAGATGTGTGAAGTCATACAATGGAGGTGTCTGAAGTCAGAATGCATGTTTAGGAAGTCATAGAATGGTGGTGTGTGAAGTCATAGAGTGGAAGTGTGTGAAGTCATAGAATGGAGGTGTGTGATGTCATAGAATGGAGGGGTGTGAAGTCATAGAATGGAGGTGGGTGAAGTCACGGAAGGGAGGTGTGTGAAATCACAGAATGGAGGTGTGTGAACTCACAGAATGGAGATGTGTGAAGTCACAGAATGGAGGTGTGTGAAGTCACAGAATGGAGATGTGTGAAGTCAAAAAGGTGGTGTGAGAAGTCACAAATGTAAGTGTGTGAAGTTACAGAATTTAGGTGTGAAGTCAAAATTGTTGTGTGTGAAGTCAAAGAATGTAGGTGTGTGAAGTCATCGAATGGAGGTGTCTGAAGTCACAGAGTGGAGGTGTGTGAAGTCAGAATAGAGGTGTGCGACGTCATAGAATGGAGGTGTGTGAAGTCAGAATGGAGGTGTGTGAAGTCATAGAATGGAGGTGTGTGACGTCAGAATAGAGGTGTGTGAAGTCATAGAATGGAGGTGTGTGAAGTCACAGAATGGAGGTGAGGGAAGTCACAGAATGGAGGTGTGTGAAGTCACAGAATGGAGGTGTGTGAACTCAGAATGGAGGTAGGTAAAGTCACAGAATGGAGGTGTGTGAAGTCATAGAATGGAAGTGTGTGTAGTCATAGAATGGAGGTCTGGGAAGTCACAGAATGGAAGGTATGAACTCATAGAATTGAGGTGTGTGAAGTCACAGAATTGAGGTGTTTGAAGTCATATATTGGAGGTGTGTGAAGTCAAAATGGATGTATGAAGTCATAGAATGGAGGTGTGTGAAATCATAGAATGAGGGTGTGTGAGGTCATAGAATGGAGGTGTGTGAAGTCACAGAATGGAGGTGTGTGAAGTCATAATATGGAGGTGGGTGAAGTCATAGAAAGGAGGTTTGGGAGGTCATAGATTGGAGGAGTGTGAAGTATTAGAGTGGAGGTGAGTGAAGTCACATATTCGAGGTCTGTGAAGTCATAGAATGGAGGTGTGTGAAGTCAGAAGGAGGTGTGTGACGTCATAGAATTGAGGTGTGTGAACTCATAGAATGGAGGTGTGTGACGTCACAAAGGAAGTGTGTGAAGTCATAGAATGGAGGTGTGTGAAGTCACAGAATGGAGGTGTGAGAAGCCAAAATGGAGGTGTGTACGTCACAGAATGGAGGTGTGTGAAGTCAGAATGGAGGTGTGTAAAGTCACAAAATGGAGGTTTGTGAAGTCACAGAGTGGAGGTGTGTGAAGTCATAGCATGGAGATATGTGAAATCATAGAATGGAAGTGTGTGAAGTCATAGAATGGAGGTGTGTGAAGTCACAGAATGAAGGTGTGTGAAGTCATAGAATGGAGGTGTGTGAAGTCACAGAAGGGATGTGTGTGAAGTCCCATAATGGAGGTGTGTGAAGTCATAGAATTGAGGTGTGAGAAATCATAGAATGGAGGTTTGTGAAGTCACAGAATGGAGGTGTTTGAAGTCACAGAATGGAGGTTTGTGAAGTCATAGAATGGAGGTATGTGAAGTCAAATTGGAGGGGTGTGAAGTCAGATAATGGAGGTGTGTGAAGTCACAGAATGGAGGTGGGTGAAGTCACAGAAAGGAGGTGTGTGAAGTCATAGAATGGAGGTGTGTGAAGTCACAGAATGGACGGGTATGAAGTCATATATTTTAGGTGTGTGAAGTCAAAATGGATGTGTGAAATCATAGAATGGAGGTGTGTTAAGTCATAAAATGTTGGTGTGTGAAGTCATAGAATGGTGGTGTGTGAAGTCATAGAATGGAGGTGTGTGAAGTCATAGAATGGAGGTGGGAGAAGTCACGGAAGGGAGATGTGTTAAATCACAGAATGGAGGTGTCTGAACTCACAGAATGGAGGTGTGTGAAGTCACAGAATGGAGGTGTGTGAAGTCACAGAATGGAGATGTGTGAAGTCAAAAAGGTGGTGTGAGAAGTCACAAATGTAAGTGTGTGAAGTCATAGAATGGAGGTGTGTGACGTCAGAATAGATGTGTGTGAAGTCATAGAATGGAGGTGTGTGAAGTCACAGAATGGAGGTGTGGGAAGTCACAGAATGGAGGTGTGTGAAGTCACAGAATGGAGGTGTGTGAACTCAGAATGGAGGTAGGTAAAGTCACAGAATGGAGGTGTATGAAGTCATAGAATGGAAGTGTGTGAAGTCATAGAATGGAGGTGTGTGAAGTCACAGAATGGAAGTGTGCGAACACAGAATAGAGGTGTGTGAAGTCACAGAATGGAGGTGTGTGAAGTCATAGAATGGAAGTGTGTGAAGTCATAGAATAGAGGTGTGTGAAGTCAGAATGGAGGTGTGTGAAGTCACCGAATGGAGTTGTGTGAACTCAGAATGGAGGTGTGTGAAGTCACAGAATGGAGGTTTGTGAAGTCATAGAATGGAGTTGTGTGAAGTCATAGAACTGATGTTTCTGAAGTAAGAATGAAGGTGTGTGAAGTCATAGAATGGCGGTTTGTGAACACATAGAATGGAGGTGTGCGAATTCACAGAATGAAGGTGTGTGAACTCAGAATGGAGGTGTGTAGTCATAGATTGGAGGTGGTGAAGTCATAGAAAAGATGTGTGGAAAGTCATAGAATGGAGGAGTGTGAAGTCATAGAGTGCAGGTGAGTGAAGTCATAGAATGGAGGTGTGTGATGTCAGAATGAAGGTGTGTGAAGCCATAGATGGAGGTGTGTGAAGTTAGAATGCATGTGTGGGAAGTCATAGAATGGAGGTGTGTGAAGTCATAGAATGGTGGTGTGTGAAGTCATAGAGTGGAAGTGTGTGAAGTCATAGAATGGAGGTCTGTGATGTCATAGAATGGAGGTGTGTGAAGTCATAGAATGGAGGTGGGTGAAGTCACGGAAGGGAGGTGTGTGAAATCAGAGAATGGAGGTGTGTGAAGTCACAGAATGGAGGTGTGTGAAGTCAAAGATTGGAGGTTTGTGAAGTCACAGAATGGAGATGTGTGAAGTCAAAAAGGTGGTGTGGGAAGTCACAAATATAAGTGTATGAAGTCATAGAATGGAGGTGTGAAGTCAAAATGGTTGTGTGTGAAGTCAAAGAATGTAGGTGTGTGAAGTCATCGAATGGAGGTGTGTGAAGTCACAGAATGGAGGTGTGTAAAGTCAGAATAGAGGTGTGCGAAGTCATAGAATGGAGGTGTGTGAACTCAGAATGGAGGTATGTAAAGTCACAAAATGGAGGTGTATGAAGTCATAGAATGGAAGTGTGTGAAGTCACAGAATGGATGGTATGAACTCATAAAATGGAGGTGTGTGAAGTCACAGAATTGAGGTGTTTGAAGTCATATATTGGAGGTGTGTGAAGTCAAAATTGATGTGTAAATTCATAGAATGGAGGTGTGTGAAACCATAGAATGACGTGTGTGAGGTCATATAATGGAGGTGTGTGAAGTCACAGAATGGAGGTGTGTGAAGTCATAGAATGGAGGTGTGTGAAGTCATAGAATGGAAGTGTGTGAAGTCACAGAATGGAGGTGTGTGAAGTCACAGAATGGAGGTGTGCGAAGTCATAGAATGGAAGTGTGTGAAATCATAGAATGGAGGTGTGTGAAGTCAGAATGGACGTGTGTGAAGTCACCGAATGGAGTTGTGTGAATTCAGAATGGAGGTGTGTGAAGTCACAGAATGGAGGTTTGTGAAGTCATAGAATGGAATTGTGTGAAGTCATAACACTGAGGTTTCTGAAGTAAGAGTGAAGGTGTGTGAAGTCATAGAATGGAGGTGTGTGAACACATAGAATGGAGGTGTGCGAATTCACAGAATGAAGGTGTGTGAAGTCAGAATGGAGATGTGTAGTCATAGATTGGAGGTGGTGAAATCATAGAAGGGAGGTGTGGAAAGTCATAGAATGGAGGTGTGTGAAGTCATAGAGTGCAGGTGAGTGAAGTCACAGATTCGAGGTCTGTGTAGTCATAGAATGGAGGTGTGTGGTGTCAGAATGAAGGTGTGTGAAGTCATAGATGGAGTTGTGTGAAGTCATAGTATGGAGGTGTGTGAAATCATAGAATGGAGTTTTGTGAAGTCACAGATGGAGCTGTGTGAATACAGAATGGAGGTGTGTGAAGTCATAGAATGTAGGTGTGTGAAGTCAGAACGGAGGTGTGTGAACGCATAGAATGGAGGTGAGTGACGTCACAATGGAAGTTTGTGAAGTCACAGAATGGAGGTGTGTGAAGTCACATATTCGAGGTCTGTGAAGTCATAGAATGGCGGTGTGTGAAGTCACAGAATGGAGGTGTTTGAAGTCATAAAATGGAGATGTGTGAAGTTATTGAATGGATGTTTGTAAAGTAAGAATGAAGTTGTGTGAAGTCATAGAATAAATGTGTGACGTCAAAGCATGGAGGTGTGTGAAGTCATAGAATGGAGGTGTGTAAACTCAGAATGGAGGTGTGTGAAGTCATAGAATGGAGGTGGGTGAAGTTATAAAATGGAGGTGTGTGAAGTCATAGAATGGAATTGTGTGAAGTCATAGAATGGAGGTGTTTGAAGTCACAGGATGGACGGTATGAACTCATAGAATGCAGGTGTGTGAAGTCACAGAATGGAGGTGTTTGAAGTCATAAAATGGAGGTGTGTGAGGTTATTGAATGCATGTTTGTAAAGTAAGGATGAAGTTGTGTGAAGTCATAGAATAAATGTGTGACGTCAAAATATGGAGGTGTGTGAAGTCATAGAATGGAGGTGTGTAAACTCAGAATGGAGGTGTGTGAAGTCAGAATGGAGGCGTGAAGTCATAGAATGGAGGTGGGTGAAGTCATAGAATGGAAGTGTGTGAAGTCTTAGAATGGAGGTGTCTGGAGTCACAGAATGGAGGGTATGAGGTCATAGAATGGAGGTGTGTGAAGTGACAGAATTGAGGTGTTTGAACTCATATATTGGAGGTGTGTGAAGTCAAAATGGATGTGTGAAGTCATAGAATGGAGGTGTGTGAAATCATAGAATGAGGGTGTGTGAGGTCATAGAATGGAGGTGTGTGAAGTCACAGAATGGAGGTGTGTGAAGTCATAAAATGGAGGTGGGTGAAGTCATAGAAAGGAGGTGTGGGAAGTCATAGAATGGAGGAGTGTGAAGTCTTAGAGTGGAGGTGAGTGAAGTCACATATTCGAGGTCTGTGAAGTCATAGAATGGAGGTGTGTGAAGTCAGAATGGAGGTGTGTGAAGTCATAGAATGGAGGTGTGTGAGTTACAGAATGGAGGTGTGAGAAGTCAAAATGGAGGTGTGTGATGTCATAAAATGGAGGTGTGTGAAGTCATAGAATGGAGGTGTGTGAAATCATAGAATGAAGGTTTGTGAAGTCACAGAATGGAGGTGTGTGAACTCAGAATGGTGGTGTCTGAAGTCACAGAATGGAGGTGTGTGAAGTCATAGCATGGAGCTATGTGAAATCATAGAATGGAAGTGTGTTAAGTCATAGAATGGAGGTGTGTGAAATCACAGAATTGAGGTGTTTGAAGTCATATATTGGAGGTGTGTGAAGTCAAAATGGATGTATGAAGTCATAGAATGGAGGTGTGTGAAATCATAGAATGAGGGTGTGTGAGGTCATAGAATGGAGGTGTGTGAAGTCACAGAATGGAGGTGTGTGAAGTCATAATATGGAGGTGGGTGAAGTCATAGAAAGGAGGTTTGGGAGGTCATAGATTGGAGGAGTGTGAAGTATTAGAGTGGAGGTGAGTGAAGTCACATATTCGAGGTCTGTGAAGTCATAGAATGGAGGTGTGTGAAGTCAGAAGGAGGTGTGTGACGTCATAGAATTGAGGTGTGTGAACTCATAGAATGGAGGTGTGTGACGTCACAAAGGAAGTGTGTGAAGTCATAGAATGGAGGTGTGTGAAGTCACAGAATGGAGGTGTGAGAAGCCAAAATGGAGGTGTGTACGTCACAGAATGGAGGTGTGTGAAGTCAGAATGGAGGTGTGTAAAGTCACAAAATGGAGGTTTGTGAAGTCACAGAGTGGAGGTGTGTGAAGTCATAGCATGGAGATATGTGAAATCATAGAATGGAAGTGTGTGAAGTCATAGAATGGAGGTGTGTGAAGTCACAGAATGAAGGTGTGTGAAGTCATAGAATGGAGGTGTGTGAAGTCACAGAAGGGATGTGTGTGAAGTCCCATAATGGAGGTGTGTGAAGTCATAGAATTGAGGTGTGAGAAATCATAGAATGGAGGTTTGTGAAGTCACAGAATGGAGGTGTTTGAAGTCACAGAATGGAGGTTTGTGAAGTCATAGAATGGAGGTATGTGAAGTCAAATTGGAGGGGTGTGAAGTCAGATAATGGAGGTGTGTGAAGTCACAGAATGGAGGTGGGTGAAGTCACAGAAAGGAGGTGTGTGAAGTCATAGAATGGAGGTGTGTGAAGTCACAGAATGGACGGGTATGAAGTCATATATTTTAGGTGTGTGAAGTCAAAATGGATGTGTGAAATCATAGAATGGAGGTGTGTTAAGTCATAAAATGTTGGTGTGTGAAGTCATAGAATGGTGGTGTGTGAAGTCATAGAATGGAGGTGTGTGAAGTCATAGAATGGAGGTGGGAGAAGTCACGGAAGGGAGATGTGTTAAATCACAGAATGGAGGTGTCTGAACTCACAGAATGGAGGTGTGTGAAGTCACAGAATGGAGGTGTGTGAAGTCACAGAATGGAGATGTGTGAAGTCAAAAAGGTGGTGTGAGAAGTCACAAATGTAAGTGTGTGAAGTCATAGAATGGAGGTGTGTGACGTCAGAATAGATGTGCGTGAAGTCATAGAATGGAGGTGTGTGAAGTCACAGAATGGAGGTGTGGGAAGTCACAGAATGGAGGTGTGTGAAGTCACAGAATGGAGGTGTGTGAACTCAGAATGGAGGTAGGTAAAGTCACAGAATGGAGGTGTATGAAGTCATAGAATGGAAGTGTGTGAAGTCATAGAATGGAGGTGTGTGAAGTCACAGAATGGAAGTGTGCGAACACAGAATAGAGGTGTGTGAAGTCACAGAATGGAGGTGTGTGAAGTCATAGAATGGAAGTGTGTGAAGTCATAGAATAGAGGTGTGTGAAGTCAGAATGGAGGTGTGTGAAGTCACCGAATGGAGTTGTGTGAACTCAGAATGGAGGTGTGTGAAGTCACAGAATGGAGGTTTGTGAAGTCATAGAATGGAGTTGTGTGAAGTCATAGAACTGATGTTTCTGAAGTAAGAATGAAGGTGTGTGAAGTCATAGAATGGCGGTTTGTGAACACATAGAATGGAGGTGTGCGAATTCACAGAATGAAGGTGTGTGAACTCAGAATGGAGGTGTGTAGTCATAGATTGGAGGTGGTGAAGTCATAGAAAAGATGTGTGGAAAGTCATAGAATGGAGGAGTGTGAAGTCATAGAGTGCAGGTGAGTGAAGTCATAGAATGGAGGTGTGTGATGTCAGAATGAAGGTGTGTGAAGCCATAGATGGAGGTGTGTGAAGTTAGAATGCATGTGTGGGAAGTCATAGAATGGAGGTGTGTGAAGTCATAGAATGGTGGTGTGTGAAGTCATAGAGTGGAATTGTGTGAAGTCATAGAATGGAGGTCTGTGATGTCATAGAATGGAGGTGTGTGAAGTCATAGAATGGAGGTGGGTGAAGTCACGGAAGGGAGGTGTGTGAAATCAGAGAATGGAGGTGTGTGAAGTCACAGAATGGAGGTGTGTGAAGTCAAAGATTGGAGGTTTGTGAAGTCACAGAATGGAGATGTGTGAAGTCAAAAAGGTGGTGTGGGAAGTCACAAATATAAGTGTATGAAGTCATAGAATGGAGGTGTGAAGTCAAAATGGTTGTGTGTGAAGTCAAAGAATGTAGGTGTGTGAAGTCATCGAATGGAGGTGTGTGAAGTCACAGAATGGAGGTGTGTAAAGTCAGAATAGAGGTGTGCGAAGTCATAGAATGGAGGTGTGTGAACTCAGAATGGAGGTATGTAAAGTCACAAAATGGAGGTGTATGAAGTCATAGAATGGAAGTGTGTGAAGTCACAGAATGGATGGTATGAACTCATAAAATGGAGGTGTGTGAAGTCACAGAATTGAGGTGTTTGAAGTCATATATTGGAGGTGTGTGAAGTCAAAATTGATGTGTAAATTCATAGAATGGAGGTGTGTGAAACCATAGAATGACGTGTGTGAGGTCATATAATGGAGGTGTGTGAAGTCACAGAATGGAGGTGTGTGAAGTCATAGAATGGAGGTGTGTGAAGTCATAGAATGGAAGTGTGTGAAGTCACAGAATGGAGGTGTGTGAAGTCACAGAATGGAGGTGTGCGAAGTCATAGAATGGAAGTGTGTGAAATCATAGAATGGAGGTGTGTGAAGTCAGAATGGACGTGTGTGAAGTCACCGAATGGAGTTGTGTGAATTCAGAATGGAGGTGTGTGAAGTCACAGAATGGAGGTTTGTGAAGTCATAGAATGGAATTGTGTGAAGTCATAACACTGAGGTTTCTGAAGTAAGAGTGAAGGTGTGTGAAGTCATAGAATGGAGGTGTGTGAACACATAGAATGGAGGTGTGCGAATTCACAGAATGAAGGTGTGTGAAGTCAGAATGGAGATGTGTAGTCATAGATTGGAGGTGGTGAAATCATAGAAGGGAGGTGTGGAAAGTCATAGAATGGAGGTGTGTGAAGTCATAGAGTGCAGGTGAGTGAAGTCACAGATTCGAGGTCTGTGTAGTCATAGAATGGAGGTGTGTGGTGTCAGAATGAAGGTGTGTGAAGTCATAGATGGAGTTGTGTGAAGTCATAGTATGGAGGTGTGTGAAATCATAGAATGGAGTTTTGTGAAGTCACAGATGGAGCTGTGTGAATACAGAATGGAGGTGTGTGAAGTCATAGAATGTAGGTGTGTGAAGTCAGAACGGAGGTGTGTGAACGCATAGAATGGAGGTGAGTGACGTCACAATGGAAGTTTGTGAAGTCACAGAATGGAGGTGTGTGAAGTCACATATTCGAGGTCTGTGAAGTCATAGAATGGCGGTGTGTGAAGTCACAGAATGGAGGTGTTTGAAGTCATAAAATGGAGATGTGTGAAGTTATTGAATGGATGTTTGTAAAGTAAGAATGAAGTTGTGTGAAGTCATAGAATAAATGTGTGACGTCAAAGCATGGAGGTGTGTGAAGTCATAGAATGGAGGTGTGTAAACTCAGAATGGAGGTGTGTGAAGTCATAGAATGGAGGTGGGTGAAGTTATAAAATGGAGGTGTGTGAAGTCATAGAATGGAATTGTGTGAAGTCATAGAATGGAGGTGTTTGAAGTCACAGGATGGACGGTATGAACTCATAGAATGCAGGTGTGTGAAGTCACAGAATGGAGGTGTTTGAAGTCATAAAATGGAGGTGTGTGAGGTTATTGAATGCATGTTTGTAAAGTAAGGATGAAGTTGTGTGAAGTCATAGAATAAATGTGTGACGTCAAAATATGGAGGTGTGTGAAGTCATAGAATGGAGGTGTGTAAACTCAGAATGGAGGTGTGTGAAGTCAGAATGGAGGCGTGAAGTCATAGAATGGAGGTGGGTGAAGTCATAGAATGGAAGTGTGTGAAGTCTTAGAATGGAGGTGTCTGGAGTCACAGAATGGAGGGTATGAGGTCATAGAATGGAGGTGTGTGAAGTGACAGAATTGAGGTGTTTGAACTCATATATTGGAGGTGTGTGAAGTCAAAATGGATGTGTGAAGTCATAGAATGGAGGTGTGTGAAATCATAGAATGAGGGTGTGTGAGGTCATAGAATGGAGGTGTGTGAAGTCACAGAATGGAGGTGTGTGAAGTCATAAAATGGAGGTGGGTGAAGTCATAGAAAGGAGGTGTGGGAAGTCATAGAATGGAGGAGTGTGAAGTCATAGAGTGGAGGTGAGTGAAGTCACATATTCGAGGTCTGTGAAGTCATAGAATGGAGGTGTGTGAAGTCAGAATGGAGGTGTGTGAAGTCATAGAATGGAGGTGTGTGAGTTACAGAATGGAGGTGTGAGAAGTCAAAATGGAGGTGTGTGATGTCATAAAATGGAGGTGTGTGAAGTCATAGAATGGAGGTGTGTGAAATCATAGAATGAAGGTTTGTGAAGTCACAGAATGGAGGTGTGTGAACTCAGAATGGTGGTGTCTGAAGTCACAGAATGGAGGTGTGTGAAGTCATAGCATGGAGCTATGTGAAATCATAGAATGGAAGTGTGTTAAGTCATAGAATGGAGGTGTGTGAAATCACAGAATTGAGGTGTTTGAAGGCATATATTAGAGTTGTGTGAAGTCAAAATGGATGGTTGAAGTCATAGAATGGAGGTCTGTGAAATCATAGAATGAGGGTGTGTGAGGTCATAGAATGGAGGTGTGTGAAGTCACAGAATGGAGGTGTGTGAAGTTATAAAATGGAGGTGTGTGAAGTCATAGAATGGAAGTGTGTGAAGTCACACAATGGAGGTGTGTGTAGTCAGAGAATGGAGGTGTGTGAAGTCACAGAATGGAGGTGTGTGAACTCAGAATGGAGGTGTGTGAAGTCACAGAATGGAGGTGTGTGAAGTCATAGAATGGATGTTTCTGAAGGAAAAATGAAGGTGTGTGAAGTCATAGAATGGAGGTGTATCAAGTCAGAGAATGGAGGTGTGTGAAGTCAGAATGGAGGAGGGTAGTCATAGATTGGATGTGGGTGACGTCATAAAAAGGAGGTGTGGTAAGTCATAGAATGGAGGAGTGTGAAGTCATAGAGTGCAGGTGAGTGAAGTCACAGATTCGAGGTCTGTGAAGTCATAGAATGGAGGTGTGTGATGTCAGAATGGAGGTGTGCGAAGTCATAGAATAGAGGTGTGTGATATCAGAATGGAGGTGTGTGAAGTCATAGATGGAGTTGTGTGAAGTCATAGTATGGAGGTGTGTGAAACCATAGAATTGAGATTTGTGAAGTCACAGAATGGAGCTGTGTGAATTCAGAATGGAGGTGTGTGAAGTAATAGAATGGATGTGTGTGAAGTCAAAATGGATGTGTGAAGTCATAGAATGGAGGTGTGTGACGTCACAATGGAAGTGTGTGAAGTCATAGAATGGATGTGTGAAGTCACAGAATGGAGGTGTGTGAAGTCATAGAATGGAAGTGTGTGAAGTCATAGAATTGAGGTGTGTGAAGTTATAGAATGGATGTTTGTAAAGTAAGAATGGAGGTGTGTGAAGTTATAGAATGGAGCTGTGTGAAGTCAGAATGGAGGTGTGTGAAGTCACAGAATGGAGGTGTGTGAAGTCAGAGAATGGAGTTGTGTGAAGTCACTGAATGGAAGTGTGTGAAGTCATAGAATTGAGGTGTGTGAAGTCAGAATGGAGGTGTGTGAAGTCAACGAATGCAGGTGTGTGAACTCCGAATGGAGGTGTGTGAAGTCACAGAATGGAGGTTTGCGAAGTCATAGAATGCAGGTGTGTGAAGATAAAATTGTGGTGTGTGAACTCATAGAATGGATGTGTGTGAACTAATAGAATGGAGGTGTGTGAAGTCGTGGAATGGAGGTGTGTGAAGTCAAAGAATGGAGGTGTGTGAAGTCAAACAATGGTGGTGTGTGAAGTCACAGAATGGAGGTGTGTGAAGTCACAGAATGGAAATGTGTGAAGTCAAAACGGAGGTTTGTGAACTCAAAGAATGGAGGTGTGTGAAGTCACAGAATGGAGGTGTGTAAAATTAAAATGGTGGTGTGTGAAGTCACAAATGGAGGTGTGTGAAGTCACAGAATGTAGATGTGTGAAGTCAAAATGGAGGTGTGTGAAGTAAAAGAATGGAGGTGTGTGAACTCATAGAATGGAGGTGTGTGAAGTGAAGGAATGGAGGTTTCTGAAGTCAAATATTGGAAGTGTGGGAAGTTACAGAAAGAAGATGTGTGAAGTCATAGAATGGAGGTGTGTGAAGTCAGAATGCAGGTGTGGGAAGTCATAAAATGGAGGTGTGTGAAGTCATAGAATGGAGTTGTGTGAAGTCATAGAATGGAAGTGTGTGAAGTCATAGAATGGAGGTGTGTGATGTCACAGAATGGAGGTGTGTGACATCACAGAATGGAGGAGTGTGAACTCAAAATGGAGGTGTGTAAAGTCACAGAATAGAGGTGTGTGAAGTCATAGAATGGAATTGTGTGAAGTCATAGAATGGAGGTGTGTGGAGTCACAGAATGGAGGGTATGAGGTCATAGAATGGAGGTGTGTGCAGTCACAGAATTGAGGTGTTTGAAGTCATATATTGGAGGTGTGTGAAGTCAAAATGGATGTGTGAAGTCATAGAATGGAGGTGTGTGAAATCATAGAATGAGGGTGTGTGAGGTCATAGAATGGAGGTGTGTGAAGTCACAGAATGGAGGTGTGTGAAGTCATAAAATGGAGTTGGGTGAAGTCATAGAAAGGAGGTGTGGGAAGTCATAGAATGGAGGAGTGTGAAGTCATAGAGTGGAGGTGAGTGAAGTCATATATTCGAGGTCTGTGAAGTCATAGAATGGAGGTGTGTGAAGTCAGAATGGAGGTGTGTGAAGTCATAGAATGGAGGTTTGTGAACTCACAGAATGGAGGTGTGTGATGTCACAATGGAAGTGTGTGAAGTCATAGAATGGAGGTGTGTGAAGTCACAGAATGGAGGTGTGAGAAGTCAAAATGGAGGTGTGTGACGTCATAAAATGGAGGTGTGTGAAGTCATAGAATGGAGGTGTGTGAAATCATAGAATGGAGGTTTGTGAAGTCACAGAATGGAGGTGTGTGAACTCAGAATGGAGGTGTGTGAAGTCACAGAGTGAAGGTGTGTGAAGTCATAGCATGGAGGTATGTGAAATCATAGAATGGAAGTGTGTGAAGTCATAGAATGGAGGTGTGTGAAATCACAGAATTGAGGTGTTTGAAGTCATATATTAGAGGTGTGTGAAGTCAAAATGGATGTTTGAAGTCATAGAATGTTGGTCTGTGAAATCATAGAATGAGGGTGTGTGAGGTCATAGAATGGAGGTGTGTGAAATCACAGAATGGAGCTGTGTGAAGTTATTAAATGGAGGTGTGTGAAGTCATAGAATGGAAGTGTGTGAAGTCATAGAATGGAGGTGCGTGAAGTCATATAATGGATGTTTCTGAAGGAAAAGTGAAGGTGTGTGAAGTCATAGAATGGAGGTGTGTGAAGTCAGAGAATGGAGGTTTGTGGAGTCAGAATGGAGGTGGGTAGTCATAGATTGGAGGTGGGTTACGTCATAGGAAGGAGGTGTGGTAAGTCATAGAATGGAGGAGTGTGAAGTCATAGAGTGCAGGTGAGTGAAGTCACAGATTCGAGGTCTGTGAAGTCATAGAATGGAGGTGTGTGATGTCAGAATAGAGGTGTGCAAAGTCATAGAATAGAGGTGTGTGATGTCAGAATGGAGGTGTGTGAAGTCATAGATGGAGTTGTGTGAAGTCGTAGTATGGAGGTGTGTGAATTCAGAATGGAGGTGTGTGAAGTCATAGAATGGAGGTGTGTGAAGTCATAGAATGGAGGTGTGTGAAGTCATATAATGGAGGTGTGTGAAGTGACAGAATGGAGGTGTGTGAAGTCAGAATGGAGGTGTGAAGTCATAGAATGGAGGTGGGTGAAGTCATAGAATGGAGGTTTGTGAAATCATAGAATGGAGGTGTGTGAAGTCACATAATGGAGGTGTGGGAAGTCACAGAATGGAGGTGTGTGAAGTCATAGAATGCAGGTGTTTGAACTCATAGAATGGAGGTGTGTGACATCACAAAGGAAGTGTGTGAAGTCATAGAATGGAGTTGTGTGAAGTCACAGAATGGAGATGTGAGAAGCCAAAATGGAGGTGTGTGACGTCACAGAATGGAGGTGTGTGAAGTCAGAATGGAGGTGCGTAAAGTCACAGAATGGAGGTTTGTGAAGTCACAGAGTGGAGGTGTGTGAACTCAGAATGGAGGTGTGTGAAGTCACAGAATGGAGGTGTGTGAAGTCATAGCATGGAGGTATATGAAATCATAGAATGGAAGTGTGTGAAGTCATAGAATGAAAGTGTGTGAAGTCATAGGATGGAGGTCTGTGAAGTCACAGAATGGAAGGTATGAACTCATAGAATGGAGGTGTGTGAAGTCACAGAATTGAGGTGTTTGAAGTCATATATTAGAGGTGTGTGAAGTCAAAATGGATGTGTGAAGTCATAGAATGGAGGTGTGTGAAATCATAGAATGAGGGTGTGTGAGGTCATAGAATGGAGGTGTGTGAAGTCACAGAATGGAGGTGTGTGAAGTCATAAAATGGAGGTGGGTGAAGTCATAGAAAGGAGGTGTGGGAAGTCATAGATCGGAGGAGTGTGAAGTATTAGAGTGGAGGTGAGTGAAGTCACATATTCGAGGTCTGTGAAGTCACAGAGTGGAGGTGTGTGAACTCAGAATGGGGGTGTGTGAAGTCACAGAATGGAGGTGTGTGGAGTCATAGCATGGAGGTATGTGAAATCACAGAATGGAAGTGTGTGAAGACATAAAATGGAGGTGTGTGAAGTCACAGAATGAATGTGTGTGAAGTCATAGAATGGAGGTGTGTGAAGTCACAGAAGGGATGTATGCGAAGTCACATAATGGAGGTGTGTGAAGTCATAGAATTGAGGTGTGAGAAATCACAGAATGGAGGTTTGTGAAGTCACAGAATGGAGGTGTGTGAAGTCACAGAATGGAGGTTGTGAAGTCATAGAATGGAGGTATGTGAAGTCAAATTGAAGGGGTGTGAAGTCGGATAATGGAGGTGTGTGAAGTCACAGAATGGAGGTGGGTGAAGTCACAGAAAGAAGGTGTGTGAAGTCACAGAATGGAGGTGTGTGAAGTCATAGAATGGAAGTGTGTGAAGTCATAGAATGGAGGTGTGTGAAGTCAGAATGGAGGTGTGTGAAGTCACCGAATGGAGGTGTGTGAACTCCGAATGGAGGTGTGTGAAGTCACATAATGGAGGTTTGCGAAGTCATAGAATGGAGGTGTGTGAAGTCATAGAATGGATGTTTCTGAATTAAGAATGAAGGTGTGTGAAGTCATAGAATGGAGGTGTGTGAAGTCATAGAATGGAGGTGTGTGAAGTCATAGAATGGAAGTGTGTGAAGTCATAGAATGGAGGTGTGTGATGTCACAGAATGGAGGTGTGTGACATCACAGAATGGAGGAGTGTGAACTCAAAATGGAGGTGTGTAAAGTCACAGAATAGAGGTGTGTGAAGTCATAGAATGGAATTGTGTGAAGTCATAGAATGGAGGTGTGTGGAGTCACAGAATGGAGGGTATGAGGTCATAGAATGGAGGTGTGTGAAGTCACAGAATTGAGGTGTTTGAAGTCATATATTGGAGGTGTGTGAAGTCAAAATGGATGTGTGAAGTCATAGAATGGAGTTGTGTGAAATCATAGAATGAGGGTGTGTGAGGTCATAGAATGGAGTTGTGTGAAGTCACAGAATGGAGGTGTGTGAAGTCATAAAATGGAGGTGGGTGAAGTCATAGAAAGGAGGTGTGGGAAGTCATAGAATGGAGGAGTGTGAAGTCATAGAGTGGAGGTGAGTGAAGTCATATATTCGAGGTCTGTGAAGTCATAGAATGGAGGTGTGTGAAGTCAGAATGGAGGTGTGTGAAGTATAGTATGGAGGTTTGTGAACTCACAGAATGGAGGTGTGTGATGTCACAATGGAAGTGTGTGAAGTCATAGAATGGACGTGTGTGAAGTCACAGAATGGAGGTGTGAGAAGTCAAAATGGAGGTGTGTGACGTCATAAAATGGAGGTGTGTGAAGTCATAAAATGGAGGTGTGTGAAATCATAGAATGGAGGTTTGTGAAGTCACAGAATGGAGGTGTGTGAACTCAGAATGGAGGTGTGTGAAGTCACAGAATGAAGGTGTGTGAAGTCATAGCATGGAGGTATGTGAAATCATAGAATGGAAGTGTGTGAAGTCATAGAATGGAGGTGTGTGAAATCACAGAATTGAGGTGTTTGAAGTCATATATTAGAGGTGTGTGAAGTCAAAATGGATGTTTGAAGTCATAGAATGGAGGTATATGAAATCATAGAATGAGGGTGTGTGAGGTCATAGAATGGAGGTGTGTGAAGTCACAGAATGGAGCTGTGTGAAGTTATAAAATGGAGGTGTGTGAAGTCATAGAATGGAAGTGTGTGAAGTCATAGAATGGAGGTGCGTGAAGTCATATAATGGATGTTTCTGAAGGAAAAATGAAGGTGTGTGAAGTCATAGAATGGAGGTGTGTGAAGTCAGAGAATGGAGGTTTGTGGAGTCAGAATGGAGTTGGGTAGTCATAGATTGGAGGTGGGTTACGTCATAGAAAGGAGGTGTGGTAAGTCATAGAATGGAGGAGTGTGAAGTCATAGAGTGCAGGTGAGTGCAGTCAGAGATTCGAGGTCTGTGAAGTCATAGAATGGAGGTGTGTGATGTCAGAATTGAGGTGTGCAAAGTCATAGAATAGAGGTGTGTGACGTCAGAATGGAGGTGTGTGAAGTCATAGATGGATTTGTGTGAAGTCGTAGTATGGAGGTGTGTGAAATCATAGAATGGAGGTGTGTGAAGTCACAGAATGGATGTGTGTTAAGTCATAGAATGGAGGTGTGTGAAGTTATAGAATGGATGTTTGTAAAGTAAGAATGGAGGTGTGTGAAGTCATAGAATGGAGCTGTGTGAAGTCAGAATGGAGGTGTGTGAAGTCACAGAATGGAGTTGTGTGAAGTCATAGAATGGAGGTGTGTGAAGTCATAGAATGTATGTTTGTGAAGTAAGAAGAAGGGGTGTGAAGTCATAGAATGGAGGTGTGTGAAGTCATAGAATGTATGTTTGTGAAGTAAGAAGAAGGTGTGTGAAGTCATAGAATGGAGGTGTGTGAAGTCACAGAATGGAGGTGTGTGAAGTCATAGAATGGAGGTGTGTGAAGTCATAGAATGGAGGTGTGTGAAGTCATATAATGGAGGTGTGTGAAGTGACAGAATGGAGGTGTGTGAAGTCAGAATGGAGGTGTGAAGTCATAGAATGGAGGTGGGTGAAGTCATAGAATGGAGGTTTGTGAAATCATAGAATGGAGGTGTGTGAAGTCACATAATGGAGGTGTGGGAAGACACAGAATGGAGGTGTGTGAAGTCATAGAATGGAGGTGTGTGAACTCATAGAATGGAGGTGTGTGACGTCACAAAGGAAGTATGTGAAGTCATAGAATGGAGGTGTGTGAAGTCAAAATGGATGTGTGAAGTCGTAGAATGGAGGTGTGTGAAGTCATAAAATGGATTTGGGTGAAGTCATAGAAAGGAGGTGTGGGAAGTCATAGATTGGAGGAGTGTGAAGTATTAGAGTGGAGGTGAGTGAAGTCACATATTCGAGGTCTGTGAAGTCACAGAGTGGAGGTGTGTGAACTCAGATGGGGGTGTGTGAAGTCAAAGAATGGAGGTGTGTGGAGTCATAGCATGGAGGTATGTGAAATCACAGAATGGAAGTGTGTGAAGACATACAATGGAGGTGTGTGAAGTCACAGAATGAATGTGTGTGAAGTCATAGAATGGAGGTGTGTGAAGTCACAGAAGGGATGTATGCGAAGTCACATAATGAAGGTGTGTGAAGTCATAGAATTGAGGTGTGAGAAATCATAGAATGGAAAATTGTGAAGTCACAGAATGGAGGTGTGTGAAGTCACAGAATGGAGGTGTGTGAAGTCATATAATGGAGGTGTGTGAAGTGACAGAATGGAGGTGTGTGAAGTCAGAATGGAGGTGTGAAGTCATAGAATGGAGGTGGGTGAAGTCATAGAATGGAGGTTTGTGAAATCATAGAATGGAGGTGTGTGAAGTCACATAATGGAGGTGTGGGAAGTCACAGAATGGAGGTGTGTGAAGTCATAGAATGGAGGTGTTTGAACTCATAGAATGGAGGTGTGTGACATCACAAAGGAAGTGTGTGAAGTCATAGAATGGAGTTGTGTGAAGTCACAGAATGGAGATGTGAGAAGCCAAAATGGAGGTGTGTGACGTCACAGAATGGAGGTGTGTGAAGTCAGAATGGAGGTGCGTAAAGTCACAGAATGGAGGTTTGTGAAGTCACAGAGTGGAGGTGTGTGAACTCAGAATGGAGGTGTGTGAAGTCACAGAATGGAGGTGTGTGAAGTCATAGCATGGAGGTATATGAAATCATAGAATGGAAGTGTGTGAAGTCATAGAATGAAAGTGTGTGAAGTCATAGGATGGAGGTCTGTGAAGTCACAGAATGGAAGGTATGAACTCATAGAATGGAGGTGTGTGAAGTCACAGAATTGAGGTGTTTGAAGTCATATATTAGAGGTGTGTGAAGTCAAAATGGATGTGTGAAGTCATAGAATGGAGGTGTGTGAAATCATAGAATGAGGGTGTGTGAGGTCATAGAATGGAGGTGTGTGAAGTCACAGAATGGAGGTGTGTGAAGTCATAAAATGGAGGTGGGTGAAGTCATAGAAAGGAGGTGTGGGAAGTCATAGATCGGAGGAGTGTGAAGTATTAGAGTGGAGGTGAGTGAAGTCACATATTCGAGGTCTGTGAAGTCACAGAGTGGAGGTGTGTGAACTCAGAATGGGGGTGTGTGAAGTCACAGAATGGAGGTGTGTGGAGTCATAGCATGGAGGTATGTGAAATCACAGAATGGAAGTGTGTGAAGACATAAAATGGAGGTGTGTGAAGTCACAGAATGAATGTGTGTGAAGTCATAGAATGGAGGTGTGTGAAGTCATAGAATGGAGGTGTTTGAACTCATAGAATGGAGGTGTGTGACATCACAAAGGAAGTGTGTGAAGTCACATAATGGAGGTGTGTGAAGTCATAGAATTGAGGTGTGAGAAATCACAGAATGGAGGTTTGTGAAGTCACAGAATGGAGGTGTGTGAAGTCACAGAATGGAGGTTGTGAAGTCATAGAATGGAGGTATGTGAAGTCAAATTGAAGGGGTGTGAAGTCGGATAATGGAGGTGTGTGAAGTCACAGAATGGAGGTGGGTGAAGTCACAGAAAGAAGGTGTGTGAAGTCACAGAATGGAGGTGTGTGAAGTCATAGAATGGAAGTGTGTGAAGTCATAGAATGGAGGTGTGTGAAGTCAGAATGGAGGTGTGTGAAGTCACCGAATGGAGGTGTGTGAACTCCGAATGGAGGTGTGTGAAGTCACATAATGGAGGTTTGCGAAGTCATAGAATGGAGGTGTGTGAAGTCATAGAATGGATGTTTCTGAATTAAGAATGAAGGTGTGTGAAGTCATAGAATGGAGGTGTGTGAAGTCATAGAATGGAGGTGTGTGAAGTCATAGAATGGAAGTGTGTGAAGTCATAGAATGGAGGTGTGTGATGTCACAGAATGGAGGTGTGTGACATCACAGAATGGAGGAGTGTGAACTCAAAATGGAGGTGTGTAAAGTCACAGAATAGAGGTGTGTGAAGTCATAGAATGGAATTGTGTGAAGTCATAGAATGGAGGTGTGTGGAGTCACAGAATGGAGGGTATGAGGTCATAGAATGGAGGTGTGTGAAGTCACAGAATTGAGGTGTTTGAAGTCATATATTGGAGGTGTGTGAAGTCAAAATGGATGTGTGAAGTCATAGAATGGAGTTGTGTGAAATCATAGAATGAGGGTGTGTGAGGTCATAGAATGGAGTTGTGTGAAGTCACACAATGGAGGTGTGTGAAGACATAAAATGGAGGTGGGTGAAGTCATAGAAAGGAGGTGTGGGAAGTCATAGAATGGAGGAGTGTGAAGTCATAGAGTGGAGGTGAGTGAAGTCATATATTCGAGGTCTGTGAAGTCATAGAATGGAGGTGTGTGAAGTCAGAATGGAGGTGTGTGAAGTATAGTATGGAGGTTTGTGAACTCACAGAATGGAGGTGTGTGATGTCACAATGGAAGTGTGTGAAGTCATAGAATGGACGTGTGTGAAGTCACAGAATGGAGGTGTGAGAAGTCAAAATGGAGGTGTGTGACGTCATAAAATGGAGGTGTGTGAAGTCATAGAATGGAGGTGTGTGAAATCATAGAATGGAGGTTTGTGAAGTCACAGAATGGAGGTGTGTGAACTCAGAATGGAGGTGTGTGAAGTCACAGAATGAAGGTGTGTGAAGTCATAGCATGGAGGTATGTGAAATCATAGAATGGAAGTGTGTGAAGTCATAGAATGGAGGTGTGTGAAATCACAGAATTGAGGTGTTTGAAGTCATATATTAGAGGTGTGTGAAGTCAAAATGGATGTTTGAAGTCATAGAATGGAGGTATATGAAATCATAGAATGAGGGTGTGTGAGGTCATAGAATGGAGGTGTGTGAAGTCACAGAATGGAGCTGTGTGAAGTTATAAAATGGAGGTGTGTGAAGTCATAGAATGGAAGTGTGTGAAGTCATAGAATGGAGGTGCGTGAAGTCATATAATGGATGTTTCTGAAGGAAAAATGAAGGTGTGTGAAGTCATAGAATGGAGGTGTGTGAAGTCAGAGAATGGAGGTTTGTGGAGTCAGAATGGAGTTGGGTAGTCATAGATTGGAGGTGGGTTACGTCATAGAAAGGAGGTGTGGTAAGTCATAGAATGGAGGAGTGTGAAGTCATAGAGTGCAGGTGAGTGAAGTCAGAGATTCGAGGTCTGTGAAGTCATAGAATGGAGGTGTGTGATGTCAGCATTGAGGTGTGCAAAGTCATAGAATAGAGGTGTGTGACGTCAGAATGGAGGTGTGTGAAGTCATAGATGGAGTTGTGTGAAGTCGTAGTATGGAGGTGTGTGAAATCATAGAATGGAGGTGTGTGAAGTCACAGAATGGATGTGTGTTAAGTCATAGAATGGAGGTGTGTGAAGTTATAGAATGGATGTTTGTAAAGTAAGAATGGAGGTGTGTGAAGTCATAGAATGGAGCTGTGTGAAGTCAGAATGGAGGTGTGTGAAGTCACAGAATGGAGTTGTGTGAAGTCATAGAATGGAGGTGTGTGAAGTCATAGAATGTATGTTTGTGAAGTAAGAAGAAGGGGTGTGAAGTCATAGAATGGAGGTGTGTGAAGTCATAGAATGTATGTTTGTGAAGTAAGAAGAAGGTGTGTGAAGTCATAGAATGGAGGTGTGTGAAGTCACAGAATGGAGGTGTGTGAAGTCATAGAATGGAGGTGTGTGAAGTCATAGAATGGAGGTGTGTGAAGTCATATAATGGAGGTGTGTGAAGTGACAGAATGGAGGTGTGTGAAGTCAGAATGGAGATGTGAAGTCATAGAATGGAGGTGGGTGAAGTCATAGAATGGAGGTTTGTGAAATCATAGAATGGAGGTGTGTGAAGTCACATAATGGAGGTGTGGGAAGACACAGAATGGAGGTGTGTGAAGTCATAGAATGGAGGTGTGTGAACTCATAGAATGGAGGTGTGTGACGTCACAAAGGAAGTATGTGAAGTCATAGAATGGAGGTGTGTGAAGTCAAAATGGATGTGTGAAGTCGTAGAATGGAGGTGTGTGAAGTCATAAAATGGAGGTGGGTGAAGTCATAGAAAGGAGGTGTGGGAAGTCATAGATTGGAGGAGTGTGAAGTATTAGAGTGGAGGTGAGTGAAGTCACATATTCGAGGTCTGTGAAGTCACAGAGTGGAGGTGTGTGAACTCAGATGGGGGTGTGTGAAGTCAAAGAATGTAGGTGTGTGGAGTCATAGCATGGAGGTATGTGAAATCACAGAATGGAAGTGTGTGAAGACATAAAATGGAGGTGTGTGAAGTCACAGAATGAATGTGTGTGAAGTCATAGAATGGAGGTGTGTGAAGTCACAGAAGGGATGTATGCGAAGTCACATAATGGAGGTGTGTGAAGTCATAGAATTGAGGTGTGAGAAATCATAGAATGGAAAATTGTGAAGTCACAGAATGGAGGTGTGTGAAGTCACAGAATGGAGGTTGTGAAGTCATAGAATGGAGGTATGTGAAGTCAAATTGAAGGGGTGTGAAGTCGGATAATGGAGGTGTGTGAAGTCACAGAATGGAGGTGGGTGAAGTCACAGAAAGGAGGTGTGTGAAGTCACAGAATGGAGGTGTGTGAAGTCATAGAATGGAAGTGTGTGAAGTCATAGAATGGAGGTGTGTGAAGTCAGAATGGAGGTGTGTGAAGTCACCGAATGGAGGTGTGTGAACTCCGAATGGAGGTGTGTGAAGTCACATAATGGAGGTTTGCGAAGTCATAGAATGGAGGTGTGTGAAGTCATAGAATGGATGTTTCTGAATTAAGAATGAAGGTATGTGAAGTCATACAATGGAGGTGTGTGATGTCATAGAATGGAGGTGTGTGAAGTCATAGAATGGAGGTGGGTGAAGTCACGGAAGGGAGGTGTGTGAAATCACAGAATGGAGGTGTGTGAAGTCACAGAATGGAGGTGTGTGAAGTCACAGAATGGAGGTTTGTGAAGTCATAGAATGGAGGTGTGTGAAGTCATAGAATGGATGTTTCTGAAGGAAAAATGAAGGTGTGTGAAGTCACAGAATGGAGGTGTATGAAGTCAGAGAAAGGAGGTGTGGGAAGTCACAATGGAGGTGGGTAGTCATAGATTGGAGATGGGTGACGTCATAGAAAGGAGGTGTGGTAAGTCATCGAATGGAGGAGTGTGAAGTCATATACTGCAGGTGAGTGAAGTCACAGATTCGAGGTCTGTAAAGTCATAGATTGGAGGGGGGTGATGTCAGAATGGAGGTGTGCGAAGTCATAGAATAGAGGTGTGTGATGTCAGAATGGAGGTGTGTGAATTCATAGATGGAGTTGTGTGAAGTCATAGTATGGAGGTGTGTAAAACCATAGAATGGAGTTTTGTGAAGTCACAGAATGGAGCTGTGTGAATTCAGAATTGAGGTGTGTGAAGTAATAGAATGGAGGTGTGTGAAGTCAAAATGGATGTGTGAAGTCATAGAATGGAGGTGTGTGAAATCATAGAATGAGGGTGTGTGAGGTCATAGAATGGAGGAGTGTGAAGTCACAGAATGGAGGTGTGTGAAGTCATAAAATGGAGGTGGGTGGAGTCATAGAAAGGAGGTGTGGAAAGTCATAGAATGGAGGACTGTGAAGTCATAGAGTGGAGGTGAGTGAAGTCACATATTCGAGGTCTGTGAAGTCATAGAATGGAGGTGTGTGAAGTCAGAATGGAGGTGTGTGAAGTCATAGATGGGAGGTGTGTGAACTCATAGAATGGAGGTGTGTGACGTCACAATGGAAGTGTGTGAAGTCACAGAATGGAGGTGTGTAAAGTCATGGACTGGAGGTGTGTGAAGTTATACAATGGATGTGTGTAAAGTAAGAATGAAGGTGTGTGAAGTCAGAGAATGGAGCTTTGTGAAGTCAGAATGGAGGTGTGTGAAGTCACAGAATGGAGGTGTGTGAAGTCACAGAATGGATGTGTGTGAAGTCATAGAATGGAGGTATGTGAAGTCACAGAATGCAGGTGTGTGAAGTCACAGAATGGAGGTGTGTGAAGTCACAGAATGGAAGTGTGTGAAGTCATAGAATTGAGGTGTGTGAAGTCAGAATCGAGGTTTGTGAAGTCACAGAATGGAGGTGTGTGAACTCCGAATGGAGGTGTGTGAAGTCACAGAATGGAGGTTTGCGAAGTCATAGAATGGAGGTGTGTGAAGACAAAATTGTGGTGTGTGAACTCATAGAATGGATGTGTGTGAACAATAGAATGGAGGTGTGTGAAGTCGTGGAATGGAGGTGTGTGAAGTCAAAGAATGGAGGTGTGTGAAGTCAAACAATGGTGGTGTTTAAAGTCACAGAATGGAGGTGTGTGAAGTCACAGAATGGAAGTGTGTGAAGTCAAAACGGAGGTGTGTGAACTCAAAGAATGGAGGTGTGTGAAGTCACAGAATGGAGGTGTGTGAAATCAAAATGGTGGTGTGTGAAATCACAAATGGAGGTGTGTGAAGTCACAGAATGTAGGTGTGTGAAGTCAAAATGGAGGTGTGTGAAGTCATAGAATGGAAGTGTGTGAAGTCATAGAATGGAGGTGTGTGAAATCATAGATTGAGTGTGTGTGAGGTCATAGAATGGAGGTGTGTGAATTCACAGAATGGAGGTGTGTGAAGTCATAAAATGGAGGTGGGTGAAGTCATAGAAAGGAGGTGTGGGAAGTCATAGAATGGAGAAGTGTGAAGTCATAGAGTGGAGGTGAGTGAAGTCACATATTTGAGGTCTGTGAAGTCATAGAATGGAGGTGTGTGAAGTCAGAATGGAGGTGGGTGAAGTCATAGAATGGATGTGTGTGAACTCATAGAATGGAGGTGTGTGATGTCACAATGGAAGTGTGTGAAGTCATAGAATGGAGGGGTGTGAAGTCACAGAATGGAGGTGTGAGAAGTCAAAATGGAGGTGTGTGACGTCATAAAATGGAGGTGTGTGAAGTCACAGAATGGAGGTGAATGAACTCAGAATGGAGGTGTGTGAAGTCACAGAATGGAGGTGTGTGAAGTCATAGAATGGAGGTGTGTGAAATCATAGAATGGAGGTTTGTGAAGTCACAGAATGGAGGTGTGTGAACTCAGAATGGAGGTGTGTGAAGTCACAGAATGGAGGTGTGTGAAGTCATAGCATGGAGGTATGTGAAATCATAGAATGGAAGTGTGTGAAGTCATAGAATGGAAGTGTGTGAAGTCATAGAATGGAGGTGTGTGAAGTCAGAATGGAGATGTGTGACGTCACAGAATGGAGGTTTGTGAAGTCATAGAATGGAGGTGTGTGAAGTCATAGAATGGATGTTTCTGAAGGAAAAATGAAGGTGTGTGAAGTCAAAGAATGGAGGTGTGTGAAGTCAGAGAATGGAGGTGTGTGAAGTCAGAATGGAGGTGGGTAGTCATAGATTGGAGGTGGGTGACGTCAATGAAAGGAGGTGTGGTAAGTCATAGAATGGAGGAGTGTGAAGTCATAGAGGGCAGGTGAGGGAAGTCACAGATTCGAGGTCTGTGAAGTCATAGAATAGAGGTGTGTGATGTCAGAATGGAGGTGTGCGAAGTCATAGAATAGAGGTGTGTGATGTCAGAATGGAGTTGTGTGAAGTCATAGATGGAGTTGTGTGAAGTCGTAGTACGGAGATGTGTGAAACCATAGAATGGAGTTTTGTGAAGTCACAGAATGGAGCTGTGTGAATTCAGAATGGAGGTCTGTGAAGTAATAGAATGGAGGTGTGTGAAGTCAGAATGGAGGTGTGTGAACTCATAGAATGGACGTATGTGACGTCACAATGGAAGTGTGTGAAGTCATAGAATGGAGGTGTGTGAAGTCACAGAATGGAGCTGTGTGAAGTCATAGAATGGAAGTGTGTGAAGTCATAGAATTGAGGTGTGTGAAGTTATAGAATGGATGTTTGTAAAGTAAGAATGGAGGTGTGTGAAGTCATAGAATGGAGCTGTGTGAAGACAGAATGGAGGTGTGTGAAGTCACAGAATGGAGGTGTGTGAAGGCACAGAATGGAGGTGTGTGAAGTCACAGAATGGAAGTGTGTGAAGTCATAGAATTGAGGTGTGTGAAGTCAGAATGGAGGTGTGTGAACTCCGAATGGAGGTGTGTGAAGTCACAGAATGGAGATTTGCGAAGTCATAGAATGGAGGTGTGTGAAGACAAAATTGTAGTGTGTGAACTCATAGAATGGATGTGTGTGAACTAATAGAATGGAGGTGTGTAAAGTCGTGGAATGGAGGTGTGTGAAGTCAAAGAATGGAGGTGTGAGAAGTCAAACAATGGTGGTGTGTGAAGTCACAGAATGGAGGAGTGTGAAGTCACAGAATGGAGGGTATGAGGTCATAGAATGGAGGTATGTGAAGTCACAGAATTGAGGTGTTTGAAGTCATATATTGGAGGTGTGTGAAGTCAAAATGGA